>JAJMFB010000002.1:26978-415205 GCA_030574495.1 Trigonopsis cantarellii
GAGTCAACGGGATTATTATTTTTTTTTTTTATCTTGTTCATTTTCTTTAAGCCTAAATGGTTTACCGGCCACCCTCCTTTTTGACATTTCCACTCCCCCCCAGACTTTTGTCAACTGATTAATTTTACTTTTGCTTTTGCTTTTTCCTACCATTATAGATTCACTCTCAACTATCTTATATCTTGTTGGTTAGTGAATGTGTGTAATCATTCGTTTCTATCACAATGGCGTTCTCAATCGGGTCCGCTATCTATGTTTCGGTCAAGCCCATATTTAAGATGTTTTTGACGGGCGGCGCTGGTGCGGTGCTTGCTCGGACAGGTAACTAACCTAAAATGAATTGAATAAATTAACAATAATGGCAGAAAAACTATAACTAACTAACGACCCATCATTTAGGTATCTTGGATATGTCTACCAGTCAACACATTTCTCAATTGGTGGTCAATTTCTTCCTGCCATGTCTGGTGTTTAATAAATTCATTCAAGCCTTTGACGATTCAACAATGAATATTGCCGGCATCATCGCTTTGACTGCTGTAGTATATCTGTCCTGTGGTCTATTATTTGGGTAAGTCCGTTTCATTAAACTGGAGAGTTCTTCCGGTCTCTTTTTAAGTCTAATTTTTGAACCTTACCGCTAATTCCCATCTTTTTTAAACTCTTTAGTATGATTGTTCGGTGGTTTACTCCCAATCCTCGAAATTGGCGCGGCGGTGTCCTTGTTGCAGGCATATTCAGCAATTGCTGTAAGTTTTCTTTTTTTTTCTGTGTATCTGTCTGAGTACTAATGGATTCGTTTATATAAAACAGCCGATCTACCTATGGCGTACATTTCGACGTTGGCCCAAGGCCCGCCCTTTTCGAGTGATGATATCAATAAGGGTTTAGCCTATTCATCCGTGTTTCTTGCAGTATTGACTATAGGAATTTTCAATTTTGGCGGTTCTTATCTTTTGCAGCGTGATTTTGATAATAAAAAGCGGGTAGAACTTCACAAAGGCGATGTCGTTCCTACCTCTCGAACCTATAAGGGAAGTCTAAATAAATTTCATCATATGGCTGTCGCAACTGTATCAAAAGTGCACCATGTCTGCCATTTTCATCAACACCAGCATCAGGATTCTGAGTCCTCCTTTCAAAAATCCGAAGATATCGAAAGACAAGACCATGCAAAGATGGAATCTTCAGAATCTAGCGGCACTTTGACTGCTCGGACTGGCCGCGCGACAACTAACCAAACACGAGATGAACCTCCTGACTTCCTTGATGCTACCATGGAGGATGAAGGTTATCAGTTATGCCCGCAGATCAGTGTGGATGATGGGCTTCCCGAAACCCGTCTATCACGTTTCGTTACCAACCATTCATCTCGTGTCGGACTCAAAGAGCACCAAACTAGAAAATTGTCTCACGCAATCAGACGGGCATATCAGACTCTGTGGGTGAGACGGATACTGCTGTTTTTCCATTCATTCATCCGACCTGCACCCATTGCTTTGATCACTGGGATTGTGTTTGCAGTAATTCCTCCAATTAAACGTCTCTTTGTTGTGACGGATTATCCAATCGAGAATGCACCTGACAATATGCCGGTCTTGAGTGTATTTATGGATACAACGTCCTTTATAGGAGCGGCAACAGTTCCTTGTGGGCTTATGATGCTCGGGGCAGTCATTAGTCGCCTGAAAATTACCCAGCTACCCCATGGATTTTGGCAGAGCATCATTGTTATGGCTTTGCTTAAAATGGTGGTCCTACCAATCATTGCAGTCGCGTGGGTCGAGCGATTAATCAGTGTTGGTTGGATAGAAAAGGACCAGCTTGTTTTAATATTCGTCCTGATTGTATCATCGGGGGTACCGTCCGCAACTGTCCAAGTATATTTGACATCGGCTTTTGCTCCCGTTGATGAAGATATTCTTCATGTTGAGATGGACTGTTTGGCAGCCCATTTAATCACTCAGTACTGTCTCATTTTCATTACCCTTCCTATTTTGGTTACATATACGCTTAAAATTGTGGTGGACGTATAGAGGACATTCCTATTATCATGTACGTCGCAGGAAGCTGGTTTTTCACATGTGGCATCTCCATAATGTTTGACGAAGTCTCGGGTCTTTTCTTTTTCTTTTCTATAGATCATGTGTTTACGACAGGCGTTTTTTTTTCCTCCCCCATTTAATGAGAAAAAGTTTTTATTCTTTAATTTTCTTTTTTACATAACTTGCACAGTGATGCAGTTTGCGTTTGTGAGTGTTTTGAAGCTAGTCAGTCGGGTATGGATAGAGAGAGTCATTTGTTTCATGGCATTTCCCAAGTTGGGATTAAAACGCGGTTATTATAATTTTTTGTTCTTTCGTTCCGTTATGCGCACAAGGATTAAATCGACGCGCCACGTGGGTCGTTTACCCGGCAACATTTTTTCTTTTATAGCTTTGTTTACGCGACGGGTACGGACGTAACCTGGAAAAATCGAGTTCGCGACTGAGAGGGGCAGCCAAGTATGATTAACATTGGCGTAACAGGACAGACGTCCCTCAAAGAACTTAATTTACGTGTTTTGTTTCTCTCAATATTATTAGCAAACAATCAATATAGTATAGTAAGTCTCGAAAATCACACATGAGAGTGGTCAAAACGTAGATAGAATAGTTTGATCATCTTAAGTCTACGAAAAGTATTAACCATAGTATCAGTCGGAGTATTTTCCTTATCATTTTTCCCTTTTGTTTATTTATTTTTTCTTGCTTTTTACTTTCGGGGATTCAGAAAGTGGTGGCTTTGTTTGTTTTTTTATGAGTTACACGCCCCTCACTGTCCACCCCCCTCCCCCTTACTTCAGGAGAAACACTGCTTAACTCGAGCTTTTCTTCCCACCCAACCTACCAACCTACAGTCACTCTCTTTTCTGATTTCATTCTCTTGTTTCTAAACTTCACACTCTTTTCTTGTCTTTTCTCTTTGGCTGAGGAAAAGGAGTTACCGAGGACTGTCCTTCGTTTTGTCCAGCTCTCCTTCTAATCCGCCTTTCTTTGATCTGCATGTCGATTTAGCTCTCCTGGATCCATAAACAACCCTAGTCATTCATTTATCTTTTTCTTTCTCCATATTGCTCACTGCGCTAATCGGCGAGTAAAACAGCTAAAAATATCTGACCTAGGTGAGCGAGTCTCTCTACAAGTAACTCTCTTTCTTGACCGTTTCGGCAGGCTAACTCTTTCCTACAGTCACTCTTTTTTTTTTTTCTTATACGCTATAACGCGTCAGTCACTCTTTTGAACATCACTCTCTTTCTTTCCAGCATTTTAAAATCAAAGGTATCTCGAGAAAATATCGGGTCTCTTTTTTTCTTTCTACATTACAAGCTAACGTGCCATGCAAAGTCACCAGACATAATGAACTCAAATGATGCGCCAACCCCGCTCACTCCATTGTCTACCAATAGATCAAATGTTCAGCCCTCATTCAATCACCAATGGTGGCAGATGCACCCGCAGGCAGGCTATAATCATGAATCGGGCCTTTGGGGTGCCCCGTCTTCTCCGACAAACGCGTCAAAATCAACAATGACGACAACCGCGTCACGTAAACACAGCAACGCCAGCAGCAACAACAACCCCCACTATCCGATATCCACACCTCCTCAGTCAACTTATCGAAAATCAAATACTACACCAAATTATACTGCTCAACAGCATCAAAATGTTCACCAAGCCGTCACCCCCCATACCCCCTCCATGCACACTTTCCACTATGGACAGGCAAGGCAGAATTCGATAGCATCATCTCTTTTATCTTGTGATCCCCTAGCAAGTTTTGACCACCATGATTCATCTCAAACGTTTCTCGCTCCTCATCAACATATGAACGTTTTTGACAGGTTTGATCTCTCTGCACCAGAGTCGACGCAAATAATGCCAGGCCTCCCACCACCACCTTCTGCTGCTGGATTATCCTACTCGACAAATCGTCCAACATTTAATTGTCGCTCAGTGTCAGCACCATCAGTCACAAAAAATCTAAAGAGAGCAAGCACTGGGTCTCCTGCTAAAAGAACCCGATCCAATGTTCGAATATCAGGAAATGTGGCCTCCTACCCTATTACCAATCTAAATGTCTACTTATCTTACCTTGCACGACAAAAGAACGAAAGCGATTGCAAATCAAAAATTGTCTGGAGCGAAGATGTTGAAGACGCGTTTATGGACGCCATCCAAAAGATCCCTAAGGTCGGCCGTCGAAAAGTCACAGTCAAAGGCAGACCCTGTGGACGAAACGAGCTCATCTCAGAGTACATACTCAAAACAACTGGCAAACTTCGAAGCCGAAAACAGGTCTCTAGTCATATTCAGGTTCTTAAACATATTCTCCGAGAAGACTCCAAGTTCATGAGCTTTGTTGATTGCAAGAGCCCCTCAGATGATGTTCACTCAGACAAGACAATCAAAGAGATTTCTTCTATTTTTAACTCGTCAGATTCAATGCTCGCCAGTAGTGGTACTAATACCCCTGCAAATCCTGTGAGAAGTCTGTCAGAAATGGATATACTTGGAAGAGGAGTGCTTCAAACTACACCTCCAGCTAATGGCCACCACAGCAACCGTACCCAATATCATTCTCAAGTTCACAGTGCCCCCAGCTCAACCCATCTTCCGGAAGAGTACTTATTCATCAACAACACACAAGCCAGACCTAACTCATTCTCTGAAGTTGTGGAACCTAGTAGATCTGAGGCTGGCATCCCCAGATCTGCCCCTGGCACATTCGGCAACAACAATCTCTACAGTTTCTCAGACATAACTCGCTACGATGTTAGGTCATGTGGACCTCGAAATCATATCTACTCTGAGTATTTGCCAGTATCGTACGATGAAAACACTAATGATTGCACTCGGTCGATGCTAAGTGCTCTTATAACCCGATTTCCACTATTGCAGGCATTAGTTGATATAGATCATGTCAAGATCCCAACCCTTCATGCGCAAGTTACACTTGGCTTGCCAGATACCCCGATACGAGAACAAGTTACCGCAAGTGCTACCTTGTCATTGACTGAGCCATACGGACCCCAGGCCTGTCACTGGTTCAGCGTTACAAACATAATCTCATCGCAAACTACAGCTCTACGAATGGTTGAGCAATGTGTTGCTACCCATGATGATATGGGAAAGCTGAGTATCAGAATGCCCTTTGCTGAAGATTTCTGGTCTGCTTATCTACCTAGTCTGTCCATGACAGTAGCACAGTCACCAGATCAACAACAACAACAACAAGAAAGTATCAAAACTCATGCAGACCTTGCGCTGGAAGGTATGATTTCAGTCCAGCGGTTGTACAAATGCCAGACAGCTGATGTACCTGTCGAATATCTCTACGATTATCATGAAGAATATGCCTCTACTCGAGGAATCGAACAACACTGTATACTCATCTCACAATTTAGGCGCGCAGAAGATGGAATTGGAGCCATCCGCTCCTCTTGCTTACTTCCTTGTTATCCTTTTGGTCAAGGAGAGCATCGAAGTGATCTTGACCCAGGCAGCGGTGGTGATTCCAGTCTTGTCCATCTCGGCAGCGACTCTGGCTTGAGTTCAATTGAGGAACACAGTGCAGCAGGGCTTAGATTATCTTTGGTTCCGGGGCGCAAAGATTCTCATTCATCAGATGGGCTTGCTTCAATGGCTCAAGGACTCACAGTTGCAGACACCAACAGCGAATGTTCGGCAGCTACACATCACACTCATTCACTCGATGGTCATGACAGCAGCAACAACAACTTTGCATCATTTTCGATGCCTCTTGACATGGGGACACAAGGATTTGAAGGGGATTCAATCAATCACTTGGCATTTATTGATACGTTCCCAGAATCTATAAGCAGCTTTGATACCTCTATCCCGCCCAACACAGCTCATGGCACATTTGACTTTGCTGATAGTCAGAGGAATGTGGAGTTTGACATATGCTCTCGACCCATGAGCGCGCCAGTAGATGTAACCCCATGCAGAAATAATCATTCATTAGGACTTGATTGGAATAGCCCGGATGGATTTAAGCGACGTGCTGGCCACTTGGCTGAAATTACATCACTCCAGACCCCGAATCAGGCCCTTGATTATGCATCGAGCTCGTCTAATTCGAGCCCAACTTCTACCCAACCAGAAGTATCATCTGCTCAGGCAGAACTTGCTCGCCAGCGAATTCGGAGTACTTTTCGCGAGCCATCGTCGTCGGGTGGGTATGGAGGCGAGTTAAGAAACTACATTTCTGAGGATACAAGGGCATTGCAGGCAAATCTAGGGGTGTTTATAGAGACAACGTTCCCACCTGGCAATGAGAACCAGCAGTAAGCCGGTGCAAGGTTGAAAAAAACATCGGAATTTTTGAATGGCGAATCTTATACCGGGTTTCATACTTTTTTCTTTTTTTTTCTTTTCCTTATTACCTTTTAATACAGAACTTTTGCGACTTTTATTTTTTATTTTTTATTTTTTTTTTTTTGGGACCGTTTATGATCATGTGGAGAGGCGCTTTATACAGCAGAATCAGAAGTTTGATTTATGGATTAGTTTTTTTTTATGTTAGAACAGATATACCATTGAGGACGAATCATAAACAAAACAGAGTGCCATATATAACGACTGTAGGTCTTTGTACGTGCGGACTGTAGAGTTTGTCTTGTTTTGATATAACCCTGGAGGTGGAATGAGATTACACACTGGATCATAAACAAAACAGACTACCACATAAGTTTGATTAATTGAAGATTCTTTTAACTGTGATTTATACAAGAGAGGTAGCAAGCCGAGAAAATGGATTATAGATGTGTAACCCAAAGAGAAACAAGAGACTCGCTTGGATATATTTTCTTCTGGGATGATGATGATGAATCTATCTGGAGGGTTGAATTCACATTGATGGGGAAATTGATCTTGTCGACAAGAGGCCGCCGTCGGCGACGTGGATTTACATTTAGAATTGGATCCCAAAATAGACTCTTGACCTCAGATTCATAAAGACCTCTTGATTTGTATCCCACCACCAACTTTATATTATTAGTTTGTTCCAAATCGCAGATTGTTTTACATAAAAGGGGTAGCATCTGGGACTCATAGATGACATCACAGGCAATGACCATATCGACTTTAGGGAAATTGGAATCTTCCAGATCTTGACCCCATAACAGGGGCTTGACGAGAAATTGTTGTTGTTGTTGTATTTGATGACTCGTCGCATCATTGACTGGAATAATCCCATTGAGTTGGGCATTGGTCTTGATGAGATCAATAGCTTGAGCAACTTCCGTAGCAATCACTTTGATTTGTTTGCTAGTGCCAGCAACAAGTCTGGTCAACTCATTATACATGTAGATGCCCACGACTCCTGTTCCAGCAGATAGATCCAGGATTGTGAACTCGTTTAAATCAGAATCAGATAGAATATCACTCACAATCTTCACTGCAAGTGGAGCAACAAAAAGAGCTGAATCCCATACTTTACCGGCAAGATCTGATGGGGATTCCCTTAGTATGGTCTGTCCCAACTGCCTATGGGTATAGATAACATCGCAGGTATCGTTTTCTTGGAACCTAGACACAATAAGAGGTCCAAAGACAATAGGTAATATGATGAGATTTAAATCATCATCAACTGCCGTCAGTTTCACGTAGACATCCTTCATATCGCAATCGCATGCCAGACTGAAAGATATAGACCCCCTTCGGGAGCCTGTAAAACCACGAGCTGCTGTGACTACAAGTTCAACTCGACTATTTACGTTGCTGATGTGTGCGAGGGTATAAACACAAGCTTGGATCCCGACATGCCTATTTGGTGGCATGGCATCATGAGGGAAAAGGTTTATTTCATTGACAAGAGTCATATTGATTGTTCGATTCGACCCACTGGGCCAATGGGTGGAAGGAAACGGGTCACTTAAAGCCAGACGGAAAATCATCTGGTCTTCTTTATTATTATTGGCCGCTTCTCGTCTGTAAAAAGACATACCTGCTGGCACTTGAGCATTCTTGGCCTGCTCGACTCTACTAACCATCTCCATGACTGCTTCCACATTGACAAGGGTACTGATTTGATGATTTTCTTCATTCATATGGGTATCAATAAAGATGGGGATCCAGCCAGAGATAGCTCGTAATGCGGTCCTAGAGATCTCGTCGTCACCACCACTGCTCAGGGTGAATATTAAGGGTATCATGGTATTACCGGGGCTCAGTCTTGCTACCTGGGACCTCAGCTCGCGGCATCTTTCCCACGCTTGGTCCCATCGCTCAATATCACTATAATGCCCGATAAGCAGAGTCTCTGCCATAATGGTAATACAGCGATTTGCAGCAATGTCATCTTTTCCAGTTAAATCCCCATCATCTTGCAGTCGAATAGCAATATCACTTATATCATGAACCAGCCCAGGAGTTCCGTCCAATTGCCGACTTTTGGCCCTCTCGACCCCATCCGCGAGCTGTCGCCATATCTGATGATTTCTAACATTGACAACCATTCACGGCGTAGAAGGTAAACTTTACAGTACTTCCCAAGCTGCTCCTCCACCACCACCACTACGGTTCATATGACTACTGTAAATCGACGTATTTCTACAAAAACACAACTATTGTTTGTATCTCTTTTTTTTCTGCTGTGTTTGGACATATAAAGTAATTTATACACAAAACCCTAGAAACCGCTTTTCTCTGTCTTTTGCTTTTTTTTTTTATTTTAAGGAGAACAAACAGATGTTTTTTACACGTGATGGAACTAATCTGAATTAAAAAATTTCTCTTTGATATTTCATTATAACACACTTTTTTTCTTTCTTTAATTCCTTCTATGATGAGTGCATGACTTGCCAGACACGGATCAAGTTGTCAGTGTAACCAGCAAACAGGTTCTGGCCATCAGCAGACCAAGCAAGAGAAATACACTCGGGTTCCCGGCTCTTCTTTCCAATGAGAGGGAAATCGGGCTTGAGCTCATCAACAGAGGTCTTCTGCTCTAAATCAAAGATCTTGATGGAGGATCCGGTAGCAGCGCAAAGCCAGTATCGGTTGGGAGAAAAGGTCAAGGCATGGATCTCTTCACCAGCAGTCAACGAATAAAGATGCTTGGGTCCATTAAGATCCCACAACATAGCAACACCATCCTTTCCACCAGACGCGCAAAGAGTTCCATCAGGGGAAATAGTAATTGTGTTGATGTATCCAGTGTGGCCGATATTATCGCTTTGGAGAATCATGTCCTTAGCATCCCAGATCTTGATGACCTTATCCCATCCGGCTGATACCAAAAGAGGATACTCAACGTTGGGTGAGAACTTGACAGTTGAAATCCAGTCAGTGTGGTTGTTCTTGGTCAAGACGTTCTGGCATTCCCCAACAGTGTTCCAGATACGGATAGTTCGGTCACGGCCAGCAGAAGCTATCTTTTCATTGTTGGGAGACAGAGAAACGGAAAGGACATCGGCAGTGTGGCCGACAAACCGTCGCACTGAGACTCCGTCAGCCAATTGCCACAGACGAAGAGTCTTATCCCACGAAGCAGACACAGCGTAGTTTCCGTCAAAGGAAAGGACACAGTCTTGGACAATGTGGGTGTGTCCATGAAGAGATCGCTTAGGAACACCATACGCTTGCTCATCCCGGGTACTGAGCTCAGTTGTTAGACCCCTAGTTATATACTCGACGAGTTAATTAAAAGCAAACTTACAGATCCCAAATAATCAAAGTCTTATCCCGAGAAGCGGAAAGGAGGAGATCTGGATTCCCTGGAGTGGTAGCCAAGCTAGTAACCCATCTATATTTTGCCCCCCCAATGGTTAGATACACATTTTACACCATACAATCTGAACCCAAACACGGGTATTTATTAATTTGAATCACATACCCGTTGTGACCTAAATAAATGATACAAGTTAGTCAAAGGTCGAACCTATGGATAAGAAAGAGATCCAATCTTACCTTCAAGAGTTCCCCGTAGCACTAGAACCTCGCCCGACATTATGAAAATTTGATGTTGGGTATGACTTTGTCTTTGGTGGACTTTTAACTAGATTGATATAGCTAAGCCCTTCGTTAGGTGGTGGTCGAGTCGATGTTGAGTCGACATGTGCGTCGCGTCCAATTCCAGGGTTTGGTTTTCGTGACTGCGTTATTTCTGTATCTATTCTCCCAACTATCGCAGACCAACCCCGGATTTCTCTATTACGGAGGGATGGTGATTCCAAACGAAAAGAAATTTACGAAAAAATATAAAAAAGACAAAATATGTAAAATAGGCATTGCCTAGCAAAACAAATAGTTTTATAAAATTTTTGAAGATAAAAGATACGTATAGATAACTAATAATGCAAACTTACTGGGAACGACCAAACTGCTCAGTGAGGGGGCCAGCTTGATCAGTGAACCTGGAGAGATATCCCAATTTCCACGCCACTCCACCCAAAATAGCTGCGATCCATAAGGGATACGACTGAAGAGCTTTGCTGACAAAACTCTTGCGTACAGGACCAGTCCGTCCAAACCACGGCTTGGGTTTAGCAAATGTCTCTGCAATCTTGACGCTGGTCGATGAATAGGGAGGATATCTTACACCTAAAAGAATATCTGCCCATGAAGCCTGGTATATAATAGGCTTCTTATGGGTAAAGATATCAAATGACTCTTTCCCGTGATATGCGCCCATTCCAGATTGACCAATGCCACCAAATGGCACACCGGGTGTACCCGCTCCATACAAGGTGTCATTGACAACAACCCCTCCACTAGGAACGCTGGCAATGATATGATCTTGCTCCTTTTTGGACTGGGAAAAGATGTACAATGCCAATGGTTGAGGATGATCCTTGTTGATCAGTCTGATCCCTTCGTCGATAGAATCTATAGTTATGAGAGGAAGTAGAGGCCCAAACAACTCCTCTTTCATTAAACTATCCGATAACCCAACATTCTCAATGATGGTGGGAGGAATGAAATCTGACGCTTCATCTGTAAGCCCACCAATGAGGACTGTACCTTTGGTAGAATCAAGAACATTTTTGACTCTTTTGAATTGACGATCATTCACAACGTGAGCGGCATCTGGCTCATTTGGGCCTACTCCATTGGGAAAGAATTCATTGTAAACAATAACAAGCTGACGTATAAATTCATCTTTGATTTTCCGGTCAACTAGAATATAGTCTGGGGCAACGCATGTTTGCCCAGAATTAGCCACTTTGCCCCAGAATATCCGCTTGGCTGCTGTGTGAACGTTGCCGACATTTTCAGTGACAAAGACAGGAGACTTTCCACCTAGCTCCAGCACCACAGGTGTTAGATGCTTGGCAGCAGCTTTGTAAACAATATGGCCAACTGCACCACTTCCAGTATACAGGATTTTATCGAATTTCTCTTCCAAAAGAGTTGATGACACATCGGCTTCACCATTGACAATCTGATAAGCATCATTATCAAGATATTCGGTAAACATCTTGGTTAGGACCTTGGCAGTGCTGGGAGCAGACTCGGAAAGCTTCAAGATGAAGGTGTTGCCTGCGGCAATGGCAGCTACGGCAGGTCCAATTGCCAAAGTAACAGGATAATTCCAGGGAGAGATGATAAGAACACTCCCAAGAGGCTCACTGACCAATTTGCATCTCATTGATGCCAGAGTGAGCCCAGCAAGAGAGATCTTTTCGTCTTTAGCATGTTCGTCAAGGTGGTCCAGCTGGTAAAGCACTTCACCAAGCCCAACGTAAATTTCGGTGAGATTCGCTTCCAGCGCAGGCTTGTGCATATCCTCATTGAGAGCCTTTCTCAGATCCTCAGCATAATCGCTGACTCCGTAAAACAGGTTGCGGAGCTGATCTTTACGATAATCCAAAGGCTTTGTCTTGCCCGTCAAGAATGCTTCTCTTGACCGGCGCACAATGCTAGGAATATCACCGACAGCAGTATAAAATTCCTTACTGGCATCCATTTTTTCCTCTTTCTTTCGTTGATCCCACAAAAATATGGGGTCTTTATTGCGTTTAATAGTCTCTTTTCTCTTGCTTCACATGACGTTTTCCGTAAATCTTCGCTTTGGGAGAGGGCGCAGTTCCGATCTACGGTTTCCAAGGCCTAACCTCTTTTGGAACCTCCGTTGCAACCTCCGGGGTAATCTTTATCCGACTCCTCATTATTAATTTTAATAGCATATTCACATGAATTACAAAGTGCGCCAGCAACCTCTCTATTCTCTGTACAATGCCAACGGGCCTAACAGAAATGTAACGTAAAATGACCGCTCTCAAACTCCACCATGTCCTAAGAACACCCGATAAAAAGCACGAACCCCTCTCCAGTTCCCCCCCTTACACCAGTAAACCAATCCAAACAAAAAGGAATAAAAACCAAAAAAAAAAAAAAACGCCCATCAATACTCCAAATCAGCCTCGGAATTCACGAAGTTCCATCATCTCCTTCTTGACTCGATGTACTTCGTTCCATGCTTGAACCGAAGCAGCAACAGAGATCTCTACCAAGATAGGTCTGTCGAGATAAATCAAGCACAGATCCAAAAATTCAGGAGAACAGACCGCTGCCGTAGTCAAAGATCGATCAGCTGGTGGATAACACTGGCTTGCCCGGACCGCCTTCTCCAAATGTAGAGTCCTGGACTTGATATCAAATCTTATGAGTACCTCATGAGAGTAATTGAACCACAATATCGGTCGCTCATCATAATTTGCAGGACCTCCCCATATACAGTCCCGACCAGATGTACGGAACGCGTAATAGTCAATAGAGTTACTGTCACTGTAATCTGCAGGCCGCGGAATGCCATCGACTAGAGGAAATTTTAAATCTCTAGCCTCGTAAACAATTGTGAGTTGGTTTCCTTGATTTGGTTCCAAAATAGCTATATACGGAAGCCGACCCTCTGATGATGCCCGAGAATATACTATCACAGTGCCAGTCCTAGTCACCAGGCACCTAATCGTATGCCCAGCATTCGCCCAGGTTCCAAGCCCATTAGAAGGACGCAATGTAGCAAAGAAGGTTTTGTCAGAATGAACATCCAGTAATCCTATTTCTTCCTGTCCCACATCTTCATTGTCCATCCTATGACTACATGACCATACAATAAATAAACCCGATTGACTGATACATTGGACTTTTGTAGGCATTTTAATCCTGCGTGACACATTTACATACCCATCATTACTTTCAGCCAGATTCCAAAGGAATATTGTTCGGCCAGAGATTCCACAAATGAGGGATCCAGACATTGAATAGTCTGTCATATACTCCCGACACCCCACAAGGTTCCAAACCGTCTTGGTAAATCGGTCCAATACTAGAGGATTCTGATAACCAAGTTTATTGAGAACAGACTTGCCAAGTGATTGTTTGACCACTCCAGATTTTCCCATACAAGCACGACTTCTGACTGCGAATCTGAAATCAAGGTAGAGCCGATAGAACAAGCGAAAGTCATTATATGCGGGCGACCAGCTGCCGCTGACAGTTTTATCTGATTCAATTTCAGACTTGACGTTGATACTCTCGGTCTGCAGCAATGAGCCTAAATGTCTGAAATAGCGAGAGTTTATCACTGAGCAGACTTGTTCCGAGCTGAAGATGCGGTACCAAGACTTGCAGACGAAAAGGAGATTGTAGAAAGTAACTTTATGGGGGCAGACTGAGTAGTCTTCAAGAGCTAGGATGTCTAGGTACTTTGTTATCTCCAATACTACTTCTATCGGCAGACAAGAGATGAAATCAAACCGTCTGGACAATCGAGCATTGATTTTCTCTTGTAATTTTCGCACCGTATTAAGATCAAGAAGGTCGGCCAGATCTTCGGGTCTGAAGAGAAATCAATATGGTCTTGTTTTAGCAGAGGACACCAGGAAATGAGCTAGCTAATCACGCAAACAACTCACCTCAATATCCTTCCAGATAATTCCGAAGAGCTAGCTATTTAAGCACCACACAAGCATTAGCAAAGAACACAAAACTACTATCCACGCATTTCTCTCTCACGTACTGGCGTAAACAGTTACTTGAATAGAAGCTTGCGCTTCAACCAGAGCAGCTTTGCTCGGTTGGGCCAGCAAATCTAGCTGCCGGCCTGCACATTGGTGAGTCATTTCAGAGAAGGACTTTCTAGCTGGTCTCTGGTACATTTTAATGTTGAATAACTGTATCGGTTATTTAAAAACCCATTATTCTTGCCGCCCTCAACTGTAGCTGCCGATAATGATCTATTGTTCCGGTGGTGTCCCAATCTAGTCCGGTCTGGGATGACGCTCATCGCCATCCCGCTTTTTCCCCCACCATCGACCAAATAGGCGAAGCGCCAACTTAGGCAGGCGTTATCATAAGGTACAAAAAGATGTACTACAAGATACTAGAAGAAGGTGAAACCTTTAAGCATTAGAAAACTGTAAATTTGAGCACTGCTAGACTGTGGCAAGCTAGAGATGCTTGTAAATTCATTAGACACTAATTTTATTATGTTCAACAGCATCAAAATTGCTGGTGAGTGCTGCTAGCTGTCTTTTCGATGGAGAGATCCCTTTCCATTAAACAAACTATAAAGTCAAACACGATGCAGTATTATGCAGAATGCAAAAAGAGTATCAGAAGGAAAGTATTAAAAGAAGAGAAAACAACAACTCCGATTTGCAAAGAAAAGAAAGAAGAAAACTAGTAATACAAAGAAGAAAGGCCCAAAAAGCCTTTTTTCATTGAAACAAAGGAAGTGAAAGGAGGCACTAGAGCAGGAGACGTTGAACCTTTTTTACAATCTCCTTCCTGGGACTAGAGTGAATAAGATGACCAGACATGCAGTAACCACGGTTATGATGCCCAGCAAGGCCACCGACCGCTGTCTCAATTGAGTTTTCACAACTGGTTCCTTGACTCGTAAAAAGCTCGTCATGGTCGATTGACTGTAACCCATCAATGCACTGATAGGTTCCAGATCATACCGGTTTGCAAGTACACCGTACATGCCAAAAGCAAAAGGAATTATGAGCCATAATCGGGTGTGTTTCGGAATCAGATCAGTACCGAGAAAAATGAGAATAAAGGCAACCCAAAAGGCGGCAAAAAGACAAAACAGTCCTAATAACAAGCATACAAGACTACCACCGGGGACCAGATTTCCGTATACTTTGTACATGAGAAACTCCTGGAAAGGATCCAGTTCCATGGCTTCAAATATATAATTCTGGGCAGCATCAAATACTTCAGGACCATCTCTGCCCTCGACTTCAATGGCATTTTTAATTGCGTCAACATAGTAAGACGGAAGAATAATCTGCCTCTGAGCGTTGGGTATAAGGTATTTAACAAATATCCGCTGGACAGACTTCTGAAGATCTGCCCTTGTAATGATTGGCGGTTCAGTGCGAGGTACCTGAGCTGGGTCAAGCCCCATCTCTTGTAGCTCGGCATCGCTGAACCCATCTAATTGGTTCATGACATCTTGTTGCCTTGGAGGGGGAAATTCAGGAGATTGAGGCAAATCAGTGAATTGTGGGGAAGCGTCATTTCCTCTACCCGAGGCATAGGAGGCCCTCGATATGAAAGATTGTCTATTTTGGGTATTCTCCAATACGTCAAGCAGTCTCCGAAGGCCTTCATTTCGGCCAGGTGATGTCTTGTCACTTGAGAATATTTCCGACACGCGTTGAAAATCAGTAGTATTGCGAAAATCACTGTCCAGAAGTTGTTCGAGGATTAACGATGAGGTTTTGCTCGATACCCTGCCACCGCGTTGATAGTATCCACCAGATTCTCGCTGTTCTGTGCCCCCTCTCTCGCTTGGTGTCATTGTCAATAAAGACCTTCGAAGTTCTCGAATATAGAATCGGCATAGGGAAGTATGTTGCTCAACGTCCAACCTGTAAGGAACGTGTCAGTGAAAAAAAGGTTTCTCGTGAACAGGTTAAAAAACCAACAATCCCCTCACCAAAAGTCGAGATAATCCACGCTACGATGCTGATCTCTCATAAAAATGTAAAAGGACCATAAATCAAGAGGAGCAAGAGTTTTGCGCGAGAGAACATCGCGTAGTCTCGGCAATCCACCGGATCTTGATTCATTTGCTGTGCCTTTAGACATGTGCTGTGCTCACGAGATGCCTGTGCCTGCAAAGACTAAAAACCAGAACAAAAACGACGCAGTTTCAAAAAACAAACCAGTCTCTCTTGATGAAAAAATGAATGTCCAAGTAATTAATATATTCCCCTCGTCACTCTCACTCTCTCCACTTCACTACCTTGGGCTTTTTTCTTGGTTCATTTGTTTACCTTGTCACCACCCAACCGTTCCCTTGGCAACGCGACGATAGAATTTTACTTGGTATAAAAGTGTTGAACTACTAATGAATGATACAAAGAGGTGGGCTACGTAGGGTTTTCATTAAGAAACAGCATTGCGTAGATCGAGGTATTATTTTCAATCATATTTCCCAAACTGATACCAGAAAATTTAAAACATACATACACATAACCACATAGATCTTTACACATATACATGCGATGACGTGTTTGCAATGAATTACTCGGCAACAGCAGCAAGGACAGCATCTCGCTTGGCCTCTTTGCGTGCGACTCGTCGATCTCTGGCGGCCCGGTTGCGAAGACGACGAGCATCCATCTCCTCCTTAATGGCACGTTCACGAGACTTCTCGGCCTTGGCCTTGATGATGTGCTCGATAACAGCTCGCTTGTGCTTGAAGGTGTTACCCTTAGCTAACTTGTAGAGATCATGATAGAGGTGCTTGTCAATCTTTCCAGCATCCCGATATTTGGCGAGAAGTCGTCGAAGAACTCGCTGGCGGCGCATCCACAAAACTTGAGTAGGCATACGAGCATTGGCAGTACCCTTTCGCTTACCGAACCCAGTATGTCGTCCAAGACGTCGGGCGGCATGAAGTTCCCGAGTGCGGGACCGGGAGTGAACAGTAGGGGGTTTCTTGATGATAAGACCGTCGGCGATAAGTTTTCGGATTGTCTGGCCTAAAACATTGAAAAAAGTGAAGGTTTCGTTAGCACGAGAAAAAATATATGCTTTACTATAAAACAATCCGCAATAATAGTGTTGTTGTGTCACACAATGATAATGGGTTGCTGACAAAGCCTCGTCGTAACCATTTCATCATTTGAACACAGAGAAAAAAAGAAAACGTAAGAGAAAAAATCTTTTACTCACGGGAGTTGGCATGGCCAATTTCGCTGAGCTCATTGGGGTCAAGCCAGACCTTTCGCTTTCCAACACTAAGGACGTCGGCGGCGAGACGCTTCTGAGTTCGAAGATTAGACCTTGTTTAGAAAATTTCATGTCCGTCAGTCGAGATAGGTTCAAATAAATAAAAACAATCCCAAACACCGCAACTTCAATAAGAAGAACAAGATGTCTGCTTTATCGACATGGAGTTCATGTTGAGATTGAGGTGAAGAGAATGAGAATTCTAACTCACATGTTTGATGGTATTACTGGTGAGGTGTTGTCGCTGCTGCCTGTCGAGAAGGGTCTACTATGTGGGTTGGGTGGGCAGACCGACGCACATCGCTGGGGGAGGGTGTGACTGCGAAATTCCCAAACTCAAACCCAAACCCTACTATTGTCATATCGGATTCCCAGCAAACCAAACTGATATCAGAGTATGGTTTGCCTTCTCCAAACACCTCTATCGGTAATTGTTATCGTAGTAATTATATAGAATACATACTAGAACAAATCAAACTATCGAGACTACTACAGCTAGCATGAATAAGGTCAAGTCCATGTAATGATGAATTTTATATTACAGAAATTAGCACCAGAATAACGCCTCGAGCACATATGCCAGTCATACACTGAATAAATAAAAAAGATACCGTAGAAAACAAGGGTGTTCCCTTTATAGATTTTAGACCAAAAGTATATCGTCATCAATCGATACGCCATCGCTTGAGGGATCTCTGGGGGTTGTAGCAGCAGCTTCTTCATTAATACTACTAGAACTTTTTTGACCAGAATCCGAGTCTGTGTGAGGGGACTGGGTATTGACAAATCGATCGCTTATCAAAGTCAGCCATCGGCGATCGAATAAAGCATCGATAAGAAAATCGTCTTGCAGAGCCTCATACGCTTCAGACCGTTGTGCGTAGTCGACGGCAAGCAAACGCTGCAGAAAGTTCGACAAAGCCATAGTACTTGGATCAGGGCTCTCAAGAGCACGCCATAGATCTGCAACGTAGCCTTCAGGTTTCTCTTCGATCATATCAGCAAAGTCGGTCACCCGGCTCTTGTAGATAGTCAAGTCTCCAACCAAGTTCTGAATCCGTTGCAAGATAACAGGGAGATGACCGTCACCAATAAGATGTCCTTTCCCATTCAAAAGCGAGGAAAGGTTGGGTTTGAGGATTAGTTCTGCCAATACCACGCCTACACTCCATATGTCGATTTTGTGGGACATAAGAGGATCGCGTAAAAACACCTCAGGAGCACGGTATGCAATGGACTGAATTTCAAAGTCTGTCCGGTAATACTCGAGATCATCTTCAGTTTCAGCATTCCCAAAATCAATCAGCTTGACCCCATATTCTGAATTTGGTCGAAACATAATATTTTCAGGCTTTATATCGGCATGTAGAATGTCGTTGCTGTGAAGTTCAGCTATCGAAGTCAAAAGCTGTAGAGCAATCTTTGCAAAGGCAGACCGCCGATCTGGGCAGTCAATAAAAGCATGCGCAGACCCGTGGGTACATTCCATTAGACAAAACGGCCTAGCTTCCAAAAGTTCTAAAACCAAAGCTGATTGCCTTTCTCCACCTAAAGATACTGATGGGTAGAACTGAATCATATTAACAATAACGCGTGATGTTTGAAATAAAGAAAGTACACTGGCTTCTCTTTCCATCATCTTGACATACTTGTAAGGTACACATTTGACCGCGAAAACTTGCCCTTTACTGGTTCTGCTGCGAATGTGCGCTTCGGCAGCCCAGGTAACAGCAAATGACCCTTTACCCAAAACTGTCTGCAGAGAATAAGTTCCTGCCAGAATAAGATGTGGTACCGGCGATGGGATCGGGGAGATAGGCAAGGCAACCGAAAGGGTTGGGCCATTCTTGACCTCCCCCGGTGGACGTTCCCCATCACGTCGAGCCTTCATAACATAATAGTAGTATACGCTGTGCTGGTAGGCTCATTTGATGATGGTAGCACTAGTACCTTGAGCGTATCCCTAGAGACTTGACTCTCTAAACTGGGAGGGCAAGTTGGGAAGTTCTCCAATTGGGAGGAGGAGACCGGAGATTCCTACAATGGACTAGTGTAACACACGAGGACTTGGCCAGGAGAGCCAGTAGTGATATACAAAGATCTGGACGCAACAGTGCTCGGAGGATCCATCTGCTCCAATAAAGATCTTACGAGATCAAAGCTTACGAGGAGGTATTGTGGGCGCTTTATACTTGTACGCTCGTTTCTGAATCTCGTTCTATACTTTGGCTTACCTCGTTTCTGGGTTGACAAGACACTTACTAAACCGTTAAAAGGGGACTCCTTTATTTCGGCGAACTGGACGTATATTCGAGTGGTCCAGGTGTATGTTTTTCAGGTTTTGTTGAGCAAGCTAATATGGAACAAACCGCCTCCAAAGAGCCCTTGCTTCCCATTCAGGAGCTTGATTTGGGCAACAAAGTCGATGATATTTCTAAACTGACAATTGTACGCGATCCTGCCGAGGCAGTCTCTGGATTGGCTCAAATTGAACCACTCGAGAGCCCGACGACTTCTCTGCATCAGCGGACTGACAGTCTCGGTCTCTTATCGAACGGAAGACACTCCCGAACTATCTCTAGAGGGACTAATAACATCGAGACCGAGCTAATGCAAGACCAGACTGGTGTACCCTCTTCATCAACGGAGGAGTCAGAGTCACTGAAAAACTTAGATGGAGGACGACAGCAGGTGGGAACTCCATTTTTTGATGACTTCTTCCTGGATAATTCAGCCGCCGCACACGATGGAGAGATAATATCAAAGGCAAATGCCGTCTTTGCCAGGCGAATCATAATCAACACGATACTAGTTGGATTGTGGTTTCTATTCTCCATTTCGATATCACTGTATAACAAGTGGATGTTTTCTCCTGAACACCTCAACTTCCATTTCCCCCTGTTTACAACTACTGTTCACATGATGATCCAGTTTCTTCTATCGCTTGCAGTGATGGGATTATGGCCCCAGTTTCGCCCAAACGAAAGTATGACTCTAAAGACCTATATAAAGAAAATTGCCCCATGCGGTGTCGCCACAGGTGGGGATATTGGATTGGGCAATATGTCTCTTGAGCTCATTACATTGGCATTCTATACAATGGTTAAATCATCTAGCTTGGCATTTGTCCTTCTTTTTAGCTTCCTGTTTCGATTAGAGAAGCCTACTATAAGACTAGCTGTCGTTATAACCTTCATAATAGTAGGAGTGACCCTGATGGTCGCTTCTGAGACAAAGTTTCAACTTGTCGGGTAAGTTTTTTTTTTCCTTCTTATTTATCGTCTCACAGCCTGGGTATTAAGTGAACTTGATTAACCAAAATACTAATTTTGCAGATTCCTCCTGTGTCTCACTGCCTCTATGCTTAGCGGGTTACGATGGGCATTGACCCAACTACTCCTCAAGAAAACACCGGCAACTGCCAACCCATTCTCTACAATATTTTTCCTTGCACCTGTCATGGGTGTGAGTACCTTTAGTTTTGCTTGCATTGTCGAGCATCCTTCACAATTCTTTTTAGCACCCCTTTGGAGCGACAAAGGAGTCCCTCTGGGACTGTTGACTCTATTTTTCCCTGGAATGCTAGCCTTCTCTATGACTGCTTCAGAGTTTGCCCTTTTGCAACGGTCAAGTGTAATTACTTTGAGTATTTGTGGCATTCTAAAGGAAGTCTTGACAATTCTCTTCAGTTGTTTAATATTTCACGACAAGCTCACCCCGATTAATATTACTGGGTTGGTGATCACCATTTTAGCCATGTCGTGGTATAACTACATGCGTATGACCTCGTTTCATAAGCATATACATGCAAAAACTCGGGCTGAGGTTAGCGGAGAAAATGACGGCGACGATACTACTGCTGCGGCTAGAAGAGACCAGAGTTTTGAAACAGTGCAAAGTATCGAACTGCGCGGATCAGAGTCCTCCACCCATCGACCAGTATAGTCAGACTACTTGTGATTACTCAATAATAATAATTTTTTTCTGTTTGTTGGAGACATTACTGCTTTTTATTCTAGAATTTGGGTCTGTATATTTGCTTCTAAATAGTTAACTAATAGTAGAAGAATTTGATATTCACGTGTAGCTCCTGACAAATCAGGCAATATCAAACAAGCAGACAAAACTTGTGAATTTAAATATCTAATACTGGACAAAAATTCGGTTGTTGTTTGATGTGCCAGAATTAGGCCATCGACCGTACTTCCCAAGTGTCTATTTCGATGACGGCATCTTCAAAGGTTACCAACCTGACGTCGTGTCATCACGATGGGTCTCCCCTTTCCCCCCCCTGATTTAAAATCTCTCATTTAGCCCCAGGAAATATAAACCCCGACTAGAAAAAGGTGGAATTTAGCCATTGTCACATAATCGTCATCTTGCGATAGCTCTCTCAATGTGTGGACGCTATTCGCTTGCACTGGTGATGAAGATTGATTTGCTTTGCTTTATTGATTTCACGTGAATACTAACTCCATCTGTTTTTTTTTTAAGCCACCGAACCGTCTTGGTGACAGAATTCATGACAACTACGGAATCAGTGTAGATGAATATTTTAATACTGATGATGTACGCACCACTCATAATGTCGCTCCGACATATAACGAACCCGTCATTCGCATGATGAAATCCAACGTCTCCAGTGTAGGAGCTCGTCAAGAGAAAAAAGTGGAAAAGAGTCCCCAGGCTGGAGCAGATGAGATCCCCGTTGAAGATTCCCAGGAACAGCACCATCACGATAAGCTTAATAAATCTGAACAGGCCAAGGAAGAAGCAAATCACCAGACTCGTACCGTCATTCAGGGAATGCGGTGGGGGTTTATACCCACATGGGAAAAGACCTGGCCCTCTATGCAAGATACAATGCGGAGAATCAATACCAGAGATGACAGCCTTGTGTCTGCAAGTAGCAAGGGAATCTGGACTCCTTCCAAGAACCGCAGAAGGTGCGCCATTCTTGCTGAAGGTTATTATGAATGGGCCCCACCAGCTACTGCCGCTGCTCCCGCCGTGCCCCCTGCCGAAAGACAAAACAAGCCTGGGCGCTTGAAGCAGCCTTACTACATCAAACGCAAGGATAGCAAACTCCTGTTTCTTGCAGGGTTATACGATCGCTGCGACTTGCAGGATGAGCCCGACAAGGGACCAATCTACTCTTATACTATAATTACCACTGCTGCTACTTCGGATATGGAGTTTATCCATGATCGAATGCCTGTCGTTTTGTTCCCCGACAAGGATCCTGAAGGGTTCAAGATGTGGCTGGATCCTAACCTCACGTGGACAGATAAACTTTCAGATTATCTGCTTCGCAATGCCGGTTACGAGAAAGAAGGAACTATGGACTTCTATCCTGTCGATCGTCGAGTTGGTAAAGTCGGTACTGATTCAAATATGTATGTGGTGCCGTTCGACTCGAAGGAAAACAAAAGCAATATTGCAAATTATTTTGCAAAGAAACCAACTTCCAAGAAATCAGAACCTCCTCATAAGAAGGAAGCCGATGGTGAGTCAACACATGGGTCAGTAAAGAAGGAGGGTGGCATCCTTAATCCTGCCAAAGAGGTAAAGCAAGAACACGCTCACGAAAATACCAAAGGCAAGTCAGGCTATCTAGCGTATGAGGACGACCAATTCGAGGACGAGCCCGACATTAAGGAGGAAGATATGAAGATGCACTATGGACATCCAAACTACGCGGAACAGGACAATGACAATGACCAACTCGAGGAGGGCAGCTCCGACGACGAATTTTATAGTCCCCCCTCGGATACCAACGAAGCGGATGAGGTATATAGCCCTGAGAAATCTGAGATCGAAGCTGAACGTGAAGAGATCGATGAACCTGGAGAGGCTGAGCCTACAGATGAGCCAACTATTGATGTTGGTGAAGATGTAAAGGAACAAGTTAAAGCCTCTGGCAAACGTTCCAAGCACGGTGGCAATGGAGACACCAAGCGAAAACGCTCTCCCAAAGCTTCCAGTAAGGCTGAAACTAAACCAAAAACTGCTGGCGGCTCCAGAAAGACGTCAAAAGCTGTTCAAGAGTCAAAAGATAAGCACAACGGAAACGACGCAAAAGCTCACTCAAAAACCACTCCGAAAAGAGCAGCCAAGGCAGCTAAAAAGAACGCAGGAGATGAAGAAGAAAAAGATCAAGCTAATGAAGATGAACAGAAATCTGAAGCACCAGGTAGTCGTGCTCGCAGTGGTAGTGGATCAAAGACTACCAGAACTAAGAAGAGCAATGTTGAACAATCTCCCGAGACAGAGCACAAGTTGACTACTCACGAAAAAAGAGTTGAAGCAGGTCGCAAAGGAGCAAAGGCCCGACTTGAACATCGCGCCGAAGAAGCAAAGCTCAAACGTGAAGAGATTGGCGAAGAGACCCATAAAAAGTTAAGCGCTGCTGGTAAGAAAGGCGGGCATCTAGGAGGCCTTGCAAGGGCTGGGAAGATACCCCAAGACGAATATGGCGATGATGAGGACGAAGAGCATTTGCAACAAGAAAATGAAAAGAAGTCTGCAAGCCATCAAAGTACTAGTGCGAGTCGCCCAGGAGGGCCCAAGGCTCGAAAGGGGAGTTGTGAGTAGCATTAGTTGAAGAAAGAAGAAAGAAAAAGACAAAGACAAAGAAAAAAGACTTTATTGTTCTGAATGATGCATTGTCGGCGATGAGAAGCTGACTAGACTATTTGAATATAAGTGGATCTTGACTCTTATGAAGAAGATGAGACCTCTGAAATGCAACCCAGGCTGTCAATTTATGACGAGCAGGTTGCCACAGGTCATAAGGGAACAGAGATCAGAGAGCAGCATCATTCAGAAGAAGCAAAGCGCAAACAGAAAGAGAACAGTGTATGTACCGATGAAGAGCAATATTCAGCAGCTAGCAATAAAAATATTTCAAAGAAGCGCCACAGACCATCTCCACATGAACAGCACGTTGAAGTTGATGTGGAACTCAGTCAAGATACAAGCGGTATTATTTTCACTACTGAAGACTATGAAGAACCGAGTCAAATTGAGTATTTACAGGAGCAGGTGAGCTCCAAGCCGCAAAAATGGCCAGAGTTGACTTCGTTCGGAAGAAATGAACCCTTGATACTTGATTATACTGAGCCTATTGACGATAGTGCATACTTTATTGAGGAAACTCTGATAGATCCGCAACCGGAGCGTCATGGTACTCGCACCGCCAATGGCGAAGCCAACAATGAAAGAGCGAGAGCACAATTTGTGCAGGAAGAAGCAAGGCATAGACAAGACGAGCAGCGTGATACAAACAGTGTATTTTCCATATCGCAGGCTCTGGTCGAGCCTTATCGGCATCCTATGCATGCAAAATATGCCGAAACGCACAAGCCAGTAGCGCAACATGCTGAATCACGTCTAAAGGCGGAAGCAGATGAGCTTCACGCCCATGATGATGAAAGTTTGCAAAAGAAGCACGAGTCACGCAAACCTGAATTTAAAAAGGAAGAGCCTAGGATGAACACACGCCATGTTTATACTCAACAGCCTACGAACCCGCATGAATTGACTTCACATGAGAAGCATGTCAAAGCGGGCAGTAAAGGTGCACAAATTCGAGGTGGGCTCCTTACGGAGCAGACCTCCAAGCGCATAAAGCCGAGTCAGAATACAATTAATGCGGTCACCTCAGAAAAGCATCCGGTACGCATTCAGAATGAGCAGCATGTGAGCGAGAAACCTACGTCAAGGCACGAATTGGCTTCCCATGAGAAACATATTGATCCGGCACCCACTCAACATGAGCAACATGTTAGCGAAAAAGCTACTACAGAGCATAAATTGACATCGCATGAGAAGCATGTCCAAGCTGGTAAGAAAGGTGCGCAAGTGCGGCACGAGCACCTTATGGAGCAAGACTCTGAACAGAAGAAGCCGAGTCAGAATGCAGCTACTGTGGTGACTACAAAAGAGCACGTTGAACCGGCGCGCGTTCAACACGAGCAGTATGTCAGCGAGGAGCCCATGACAGAGCATAAATTGACTTCACTCGAGAAGCACGTCGAAGCTGGTAAGAAAGATGCGCAAGTGCGGCATGAGCACCTTATGGAACAGCAAGGCTCTGAACAGAAGAAGCCTAGTCAGAATACTGCTACTGTGACCACGACAGAAGAACATGTTAGCGAAAAACCTACAACAGAGCATAAATCAACTTCACATGAGAAGCACGTCGAAGCTGGTAAAAAGGGTGCGCAGGCTCGCATCGGACATCATCAACTATCTTCGCATGAGAAGCATGTTCAAGCTGGCATCAAAGGCGCACAAGTACGGCATGAACACCTTGTGAAGCAAGAGTCTGAGCAGAAGAAGCCGAGCCAAGATACAACTACCGTGACCACGACAGAAGAACATGTCAGCGACAAACCTACGACAGAGCATAAATTAACTTCACATGAGAAGCACGTCCAAGCTGGTAAGAAGGGTGCGCAAGTGCGACGTGGGCACCTAATGGAACAAGAACATAGTCACATGAAGCCGAGCCAGGATACAGCTGCTGTGGTCACTACAGAAGAGCATATTAGCGAAAAACCTCTGACAGTGCATAGATTGACATCGCATGAGAAGCATGTTAGAGCAGGTAAAAAGGGTGCGCAAACGCGTCTTAAACATGATACGGAACAAGAGAATGAATTGGCCGAACCCAGAAAGGATGCGGCCATACCTTCGACTACCATAGAATTGAGCGAACAGCCACAAGATTTATTGTGGCAGGAAGAGCATCTCGAAGATGAGCGAAGATCAGCACAGTCTCAAGTTGAGCACCACCTTCAAGAGACGGAAGAACATGGACGGACTGAGGTCAGTAACGTCACACCTCAGCCACATGCTCACGAGTTGTCCCTACACGAGAAACGCGTCGAGGCAGGTAAGAAGGGAGCACAAGTGCGACTTGAACATTTAAAACAATCAAAACAGCACTCTCCCAAATCTGTCGTCGACAAGAAGCATATCACTTCCAGAAATACTACGATAGCACCGCCGCAGCAAGACCAGCTCCAACCTTCTACTCATGTAAAACACGTTGAAGCTGGTAAGAAAGGTGCTCAAGCGCGCCTAGATCATCAGGTATCCTCTCACAAAAATCAAGTCAAGAAAGGCGATGAAGGAGCACAAGTCAGGCGACAATCTTCGATTCAAGAGGGAGCACCCAAGCACGCGGAAACTACAAAGGACGTGACTGTCCATAGGGCTGAACTCGAACCATCTTCTCTTGAAACGGAGGATAAAACTTCGACGGGTCAAACAGAAGATATGAGTCAAGAGTCACTACAGAGAGCCAAAGAGACTAATGGAGCAGGAGACCAGGACCAAGAGGAGATGTCAATTTGTCTGACACTTAGCGCGACAGGCCCGAAAGGAGCTATCACTCGAAATGGGGATGGTAAGCAGACAGCTTGGTAATGCTACCTTACATGAAATGAAAAGAGATACTGACGGATAAATCTGAAACAAGGTCTAATTCAGATTCGCGAAGATTCTGGAATGATTCAACACGAAAGCTCTACTCACGGTAGACAGATCAGTGCAGAGCAATCCAGGCTCGAATATGTTACTGATGATGCAGGATCTCAAAGTAACAAATCAAGTGAAGACGCAAATAAGGTTGATCAAGCTCGATCACATTCCAAAGTGACCTCTCGTCAAGAACAATATGTGCATTCAAAAGGGTCGAAAGTGGAAGAAACACGCGCACAGCCGCATGAACTGACTCCGCATGAAAAACATGTCCTTGCTGGCCGAAAAGGAGCACAGGTTAGACTTGAGCATCTCGCGCAACACACAGTCAAAGATCCTCAGGTTGTGGGGCATGAAATATCCACGCACGAAAAGCGTGTGGCTGCAGGTCGCAAAGGAGCACAGGTTGAAGCAGGCAATCTGATGGGGCAGAGAAAAGTTGACCAAGCAGACTCCAAACACAATACAGCGAATGCTATGAAGGATGGACAGGATGAAAAGCCGCACGAGCTGACTTCACATGAAAAACATGTTCTTGCTGGTCGCAAAGGAGCGCAAGTCAGGCTTGAACACCTTCGAGCAAAAGCCAAGGGAGCGGCGAGCGGGCACCCAACCAACAAGGAACGTAGTGGGAAAGGTTCTCAAATTCGTCACAGTCCATCTAAATCAAACCACAAGGATATATCTGCTGCAGAGCATGATGCATACAGTGAAATTGGCAAGATGGGAGCAGCTGCTCGTTGGCATAAAGGGGCAGAGGGCAAAATCAGTGAAGAAATTCACGAAAAATTGAGCGAAGGAGGGAGACGAGGTGGACTAGCAAGGCGACAGCGCAAATAAATTTTCAGTGGAATTTTCTTATTTTATTTTATTTTAATTTTTTTTGTGAAGGCATTATTTTTGAATTATTCCAATCTTTAGACTATTTAAGTTGTGATAAAGAATCAGTGAAAAATGACAATTTTATAAATTTTATTTTTTCATGTAAACGGAAAGTTATAACTTTGCAAAGCGGGGGGTTTGCTTTTTGGCCAATGCTTTTAAGGCAGTAGGCATGTCACTGCCAATAGCAAAACTGTTCCACGTAGCAATGTAGTCGAGGCCATCTTGGATGGAGGGATGATTGACTGCATGGTTGATGATGTGTTTGGTACCTATGAGAGCAGTTGGAGATTTCTGGGTCAAGAGTTTAGCAAGTGAATTGATGGCATAATCAAGAGCCAGCTGTTTGGTATCAAAGACGGTCGAAACGAATCCTTGAGACAGGGCTTCATTTGCGCTAAAATCACGGCCAGAAAGAGCAATTTCCTTGATCCAAGACAGGTTTCCCACACATTTAGGCATGCGTTGCAGAGATCCAATGTCAGCAGTGATGCCTATATCGATTTCCTTAATGGAAAAGCGAGTATCTTTGCTAGCAATGCGTATATCCACGGCACACAGTATATCGATTCCAAGACCGTAGCATATTCCATGAGCAACGCCAATGACAGCTAGTTGAGAAAAACAACATTAGAACCAAAATAAAGATAACAAAAAAGGCCTCTCTCTACTCACGCTTTGAACATTCTTCTGCTGCAGATATAGCCCTTTGAAAGTCGCGAATATGACCTCTTATTGCAAGACCTCTGCGTGCAGGTTCGTTCTCACTGGGCAAAAAAGAAGCTGCCTCTTGAACGTCGAGCCCAGCAGTAAAAGCGCGATCTCCAGCTCCTGATAGAACAACTACAAGGACATTGGGATCAGTCGATGCTTGGTTGAATATACAACCGTACTGGGTCCATGTTTCTGTGTCAAAGGCATTGAGTCGATTCTGCCTGTTGATCTCCACATGCAACACAGACTCTCTTGGAAAAGAGCATTTGAATAGGGTAAACTTTGAATACTCTGATGCGCTCATGTTCATGTAGATCCCACAGCTGAAACGGTACGGAGTTTTCAAGTGTTTCAAGTTGGTAGTTTTGTGTTTCCCCGCAATTTATCTATATCGGGGGTCGGAAGATAGTATCAACCTACCCCGGGGGAAGGAAGAAACGCCTTATCACATGCACTCTATATATAATATGAATACCTCCCCACAACGGTATGTATACAGTTCATCATGGTCACTACTCTAGACGGAGACGATAAGATTAGATAAAGTTCCATCTCATCGCAAGTGTTTGCACGTGAAGATTGTTGAAATATTTGGGAACTCGATGGAATGGTCCCAGAAGTCACGTGGGAAACGATAACTCGGGTTTATGCCAAATTGAGCCAGTGGGTCATCTCGTTTCGAAGATCTACCAGAACAAGGGTTATATTATACCAATGTTGCTGTAAGAGCAGCAACAAAAACACAAGTAATACAAAAGTCATGGCGTTTCCTCGGAGAAGGAAGGCAAGAGTACTTCTTTCCTTTCTATTCCTTATCATGGCAGGGTACGTTATAGTTGGTCAACTTCATCTATTCAGCAGCAGCATCGGGACAGGTGTCCTATCAAACCAAGATATGAATGGGCGAGATAAATTGAATCATCTGATTATCGTACCGTGTCATGGGGTATGGCTTGGAGGAGGATCAGGAAAAGGTGAGGACGATAGTGAATGGTCGGTACCCGATTACCCAGGAGTCAAAGAATCCGCGCTCGAAGATATCGATACTGGTCTCATGCTACACGATGTAGATGTTCACAGTCTGTTGGTATTTTCAGGTGGCATGACTCAAGAAAGTGTTGGTCCCGTTTCAGAAGGATACTCGTATTACCAACTTGCCATTGAAAGATCCCCAGAAGGAAGACGGACAAAACGGATTGGAGCTGAAGTCAAGGCCAGAGATAGCTACGAGAATGTCGTCTACTCAATATGCAAATTTAAACAGTTGACTGGGGACTACCCTGAGAAAATCACCGTTATTGGTTACGCATTCAAGGAAAAGCGGTTCACGGAGCTCCATCGGGAGGCAATCCGGTTCCCTGTTCAGTACTTTCACTACAAGAAAATGCAAGCAGATCAAACTCGACAGGAGGATATCGATGGAGAGCGTGAAAAGGCATTTCTCCCATTTCAAAGTGACCCATACGGCTGTACCGACCCGATTCTTCAGAGTAAACGAGATAAAAGAAATCCTTTTGGTCTCACGATTAAGGGCATGGTAAGGGACTGTCCAGAGATGGCAGACTTGCTTGAATGGTGCGATCTTGGAGGCAAAGTGGGTAGACGGTACACAGGCAGACTGCCGTGGGCAAAGAAAAAGTAGTGATTTTCATTTGTAAACTGTAACTTTTTTTTTTTTTAATTGTTCATGTACACAAGCATAATTCTTAACATATATATATACAAAATAAATGTTATCTGGAGTTTTTCTTTTTATCATGTTCTTAGTCGTGAGGTTTCCCGCTGATCCGTGGGTAAATTCGAGCCAAGTGATAATTGATTGCTGTCCTTGAAGGTTTCTTCTCCACCTGTTATGTTACGTAGAGTTAATATAAGTGTAAAGGGAAAAAAAAAGAAAATATCATGACTGACCTTTGTATCAGCGCATTGTTTGAGCTGGGTTTCGAAAGTCGAGCAGACTTTGTTGCCTTGTCCATATGAAGCCCAGCAGGTAAGCATTGAGGAAAGCAGTACCATACATTCGCTTTGGCCCTGCTTGGCAAATGAATTTTTGACTGCTAACTTGGGGAGTGGCTTCAAACGGATAGGTTTCTGTGGTTTGACCATTTTGCCGGTATAACTTTTTGTCTTTAGAGACAGAAATTCACTCTTGGCCGAGGTGGGAGATGGAAAAAATGGGAGTTGATTAGTCGAATTTCTACAGTACACATGTCAAATATGCTGTATGTACTTTACTTTACTACTGTATGCCAGATCTTCGTGCTCGAAAAAGAAGATCTTGATAATAGTTGCTTTTACGTTCATTTGTCTGTTTGAGGAGTAAAGCTGGGCATGATTTCCTTCTGATCGTTGTTAAACTCAATGTAGAGATTAAAAGTCAATAAAAAAAAAGCAAATGAAAATAACATTAGAATGAATATTCAGTAGAAATCAACAGACTGGGCACGACTTGATACGATTTACTCTTTTTATATTTTATTCTATTTTCAACGAGTAGATTTACCTATTTTGCCCACTTGGTACCCTTTTAGTGAGTGATGTTGTATCAATCTCACAACAAACCTCACTGCCCTACCGAACAACATCAACCTCCTTTCGCTTAAACAAAGCAATTACGCACGAAATCAAAACAAGAACTACGACATGATTACAGATCAGCAACTCACCACAGTGGCATTATCGTTTGGAATAGCAGCAATGGCTGTTGTCCTTCTTCATCACTTTTTAAGGGTCAACTACAGCAAATCATCATAAAATAGCCTAGGCGGAACGGATAACAGCGTATATACATATCACACACCAATCTCCGACCTTGTCTTATATCCGTTTTAATTTTTTGTTTCCTCCATCTTATGTCAATGCATAACTTACATTCCTCCATTTCAATTACACCTGTAGTAAAACTCTCCGATTGAGCTTTCTTCCTGGGCCTCTTCTCGCTCCCCTTTGTACTCTCACACTGATTGTAGACTCCCAAAAGTCAACTACGAGATTCCTCCCGACAACCATCCTCTGCCCAAAGTCTGAGGAACACGAGTGATAAAGATACAACACCAGCAAAAAAGCATAACACGCTCTTATAACATTTACTAAGTATGCCTGACTGGTCAGTCGACCCAGATAATCGGCGTCGGTTACTAGTAAGTGAATTTTTCGATGTGGATGTCGCGTGCGTTTCTAACAAGAACGCGATTAGGATCTCCAAAAATTAAAGGAAAATAAGACATGCTTTGACTGTGGAGCCCCTTCTCCTCAATGGGTGAGTTAAAAATAGTAATTTTTTTTTTGGCTCGACTTCGACCAAAAATGTCTAACTCTTCGTTTAAAGGCGTCGCCAAAACTGGGAATCTTCATCTGCTTGGAGTGTGCTGGCATACACAGGTAAGCAGGAGTTCTAAGTTCATACTCAAGATGGAGAGCAGCGATTCTGATAACTTTCAAATCCAGAGGTCTTGGAGTCCATCTTTCATTTGTTCGATCCATTACCATGGACCAGTTCAAACCGGATGAAATGAAGAGAATGGAGCTAGGAGGAAATAAGAATGCCTATGAATTCTTCACCTCCGAGGGATGGGATTTTAATAAAAGTAACGGAGGAAATAGTTTGGAATTATCCAAAGAGAAATACAGCAGCGTTATCGCTCAAGATTACCGAGACAAACTCACATGCCTTGTCGAGGACCGCGAATGGGTCCCCGTCACTCGATCTGCTACAGCACCATCAACAACAACAGCAAAATCTTCTGCACGCTCATCTCCAGCACCTCAGCTACAACCATCCCGGTCGGCAACCCCAACCATTGTCCCACCAACAAAAAGTGCAAATGAAGCCTTCTTTGCAAGGAAGGGGTCTGAAAATAACACAAGGCCTGAAAATCTACCTCCCTCTCAGGGAGGTAAGTACGCTGGGTTTGGGAGTGACAGTTTGAGTAATAATAATGCTAACAGAAGTACAAATGACGATGGATCCTTCTTTGGTCTCAACTACGACGACATTTCCAAAGATCCCCTGGGAGCATTCTCTAAAGGGTTTGGATTTCTATCCTCCAATATTGCTCGCCAAGCTGCCCAAGTGAATCAAACATATATTAAGCCCAGTGTAGAACAATTTTCCCGCTCCGATCTAGGGGTCAGCACTAAGAGTGCCATGGTTGAATTTAGTCAAAGAATGCAAAATAACTTTGCTGCTGGAGAAAATGGAGACAACAATAGCCACTTTACAAAACTGTTTGATGATCTCCAAATTCAACAACAACAAGATGATGATGACAGTCAACAGATTGAACCTGCCTTTGGGCTTGAAAAACCCGCAGCAAAGACAACTCTTCAAGGGTTAGGCAACCGGCCAAAAAACAAAAACAAAGATTCCTGGGAGGATGATGAATGGGAGAAATTCTAGAGTTCCATACCATTTACAGCATGTTTTACATTTTCTTTATTTTATTTTATTTTAATTTTATTTTTTCATGTTTCTCTTAGAATTGAAAAAAAAAGGTGGCTTTTTTGGTTTCTTCCTGTCGGGACATTTCTTTTGTTAACTTTTCCCACACAGTATTCTGTTGCCACCTACCCAACCACGTAGCAACCTCACTGAATGACTAAAAGAACCCTGGAGAGCTTTTATTCTTTCCCTTTCTCAATTATACAACCACAATGGCAGAACCAGTAGTATTTCGACGGCGTATGGGCGCAGGAGCTATGAAGAAGAGGAAACTGGATGATTCAAAGCAGCCAGAACCACAACACGAAAGCGATTCGGACTCCCAAGAATCGAGCAGTGACCAAGAGACTGCCACATCCACATTGCTACCCTCAAGTGGTGGATTATTGAATAGGATACCCAATAAGAAACGAAAAAGTGGGACAGGGTTATTACAAGTGGCAAGATCGGACAAAGAGCTCCCAGAGAACAGTCTACAAGTCGCCCATGAAGTATCTCAAGAGTCTGCTGGCCGGACCACCAACACTTCGGATGCCACTAAACAAAATAACTGGTACGACGAGCCAGATCTGCTGGGGCGGAGTGCTGGGAATATTGATAATAAGACTCCCCCCTCCGAAGAAGCTAGTGTTAGTAAACGGAAGGTCGGTCCTATCAAACCAATGCCATCTAATATAAGATCTACCATGGTGACCGACTATCAGCCCGATGTTTGTAAAGACTATAAACAGACGGGGTTTTGTGGATACGGTGACTCATGTAAGTTTCTGCACATGCGGGAAGACTACAAAGCAGGGTGGCAGCTGGATCGTGAATGGGAAGAGGTACAACAGAAGAAGAAACGAAATCACTCAGAGAAAGGAGACGAAAAACAACAACAACAGCAAGAAGAAGAGATTCCGTTTGCGTGTGTTATCTGTAAAAACCCTTACCGGGACCCTGTTGTGACAAAATGTAAACATTACTTCTGTGAAGAGTGTTTTCTCAAAAGATCTCGGACCAGTCCAAAATGTATTGTGTGTGGAGAAAACACAGGTGGATCAGCACGTCCTGCAAAGAATGTTAAGGACATGATGGCTCATCGGAAAAAGTAAGCGGTATATGTATATTAGAAACAAACTGAAGATTCTTGATATTATTTTGCCCTCACGTAGACTGCACTTGTGGTTGCTATTTGGTTCCTTCCCAAAATGGAAGAAAACAACCTTAATTCTCCCATCGCATCTCATCTCATCTCATCGCATCCCTCTCTAGCGCGTCCCAAGACATCAACCATCATCACAGAGAAAATATAAGTATAACAAAGGGATATCTGTGTTGGAGTGGACAATTGACCAAGACAAAGTAATACAATAAAAATAACAGCAATTACATTGGAAAAAATCTATTTTAAATGTCCCCGCCGGTTGGCGACCAGCGCCGGGTCAAACTTTACGAGCTTGTGGGCGGGAGCTGGGTTGACCGGGGTACGGGGTTCTGCCGAGGTGAAATCTATACGGTAATCCCCAAACAACGCCCTCTAGATTGATTGGAAATAAACGCTAATGAGCACGTTATAACTAGGATGAGGGATATCTATCGGTTAATAGTGAAGAGGAACCCGACCGTGTTCTCCTCCATTCAAAGATATATCGAGATACCGTTTATGAGAAGCAAGATAGTCAGTATAATATTGTCCGAGATTGATTTTTTTTTCCTTCTTTCTCACACAATAACAGATACCCTAATTGTTTGGACAGAAGTCAAGGATGACAAGTCGGCGGCAGAACTCGCCCTCAGTTTTGAAGAATCGCAAGGATGTGCCTTGATTTGGTAAGTCCAGCAAAACCTTATGGATAATATATTATTTTTTTTAACTCATGGAAAATCAACTTTGATAATTTAGGGATTTCATTATGGAAGTTCAAGGACAACAAGGTAATAATTTTTTTTCCCCTGCCTTTTACCTCCATGATCTTGTCATTAACTCATAAAAGACGATGTGACCATGGACGAATTCTCAGATGTAAATAAATACTACTCGAATCCTCTTGAACCGACAATGGCAAACTTGGAGGAAGTTGAAAAGATGATCTCCATGATGGCCCACGGACGATCTCTGCTTATAAACTATATACGAGACAGAGAGTATATCCGCAAATTGGCTGACCTATTTGAAACTGCAGAGGATTTGGAAAGCATACAAGATCTTCATCGGTTATGTCGCATAGTCAAAATGATTGTACTGCTTGGCAACAACTCATTTATCGAAACAATGTTGAGTGACGAAAATTTGACCGGAATAATGGGTATCCTCGAGTACGATCCCGATTTCCCTCGACAAAAAGCTAATCACCGCCAGTACATATCAGATCAATCCCGTTTTCGACAAGTTGTACCGATTCCCGACCCAGAAATCGTAAAGAAGATAAAGCAGACCTTCAGGCTCCAGTATCTCAAGGATGTTGTTTTGGCTCGGCTCTTGGATGATTCAACATTCTCCTCCATTTCTTCAATGATCTATTTCAACCAAGTGGATATCATACACTACCTGTTCAATTGCAAACCATTCGTACACGACCTTTTTGCTCTTTTCGACCCCGATTCATTGGCTCCGGTGGAAAAGAAAATTGAAGCAGTCCGATTTATTCATCAATTCTGCGCTATTGGCAAAAACTTGCAAGGGGATCAATGGACCCAACTCTACTTGGTTTTCATAAATGCCGGATTGTTCAGAGTCCTTGATTTCGCCCTCAGCTTTAAAGACAACAGCCTCGTCAAAGTGTCAGGGCTCGAACTGTTGATGTCAATGGTTGATCATAACTCCTGCTTAGTTCGGAGCTACATCTTACAAGCAGAGCGAGGAGTTATTGGCCAAGATACAGCAAGCAACAAAGAATCGTCATCTCCTAGAAAAGACAATAATAGAGAGAATGCTGCAAATGTTTCAATTTCAAGCTCCATTTACTCTAGTGCTGATCGTCAATGGTCTATAACGTTCGAAGATGATGCCTTCGATACGACTCGCCCGCTGCAGCTCAAGGATAATCTGATAGATATCCTTCACAACGATCCAGATTACGGGGTAAAGGCACAGGCAGCAGAAATATTTCGCATATTGATTGATCCGTCAATTCTACAGCCGGGAGGAGCCATGATGCTTGCTTCAACCGATCTTGATACCAACGGGACTGAATTGGGATCAACCCCACGTCGATACGCATTGGCTCGGGAGCTAGAAACGGAGACTTTCTTAGATTGGTTCTACAATAACTGTGCTGAATCATTTTTTGAGCCATTGATCCGACTAACTAGTCATCTTGATGTTGCAAAAGACAACAATGACGCCTCAACATCATCTGAATTAGTGAGAAAATACACAGGGTCACTGTCTTATTCGGATGTGTCTCTGTTGGTGTTATTATGTGACTTGGTCAATTATTTAACCCGTGCACATGACGAGAGAGCAAGAAAATTCACTGTGGAGAATGAGGTGTGGCTGGCAATGAGCAGGTTACTATCAGCGCAACAAAAACAGCTTAACCTTGCCGCTCTTCGCGCAATACGGCAGTGCATTGGAACTAACCATGAATTTTATCTCGAATACTTTATGCGTCACCAAATATTTGGTAGTGTGCTTGAACTACTCATGCGGACAGGGAACCGAAATAATCTTCTCAATTCTGCATGCATTGAATTCTTCACTACTATTCAAAGTGCATCACTGAAACCGGAACTACGGGCCATTATCAAACCAGTCATTTCTCATTTGATAGACAACTACAGGGAAATGCTGGAATCGATTGACTACGTTGATACCTTTCGTAAACTAATTCGAAGGAACGAACAACTCTCCCATTCCATAAATAGCGACCAAGATGATAGTGACGATGATAATCTCGGAACCTACGGAAAAAATCTCGGCAGTAATAATATAACATTTGTTGTGAGGCAAGGAAATGATGATTTGGGGGATAGTCCGGATGACGACCACCCTTTCCCTTCGCTAGACAATGATGTTGGTGGTGATAAGGAAGCTAGGTCTGCAAGTAATACACAAGAGGCCAAGGACGCTGCTACTGCTAACCGATGGGCAGAACATACAAGCCTGTCCCGTGAAGAAGATGCTTATTTCAATACGTCAGATGATGAAGATGACCAAGAGCAACAAGTTGAAGAGCAGCGTCAAGTGGAAGATGAGGCAAATTTGATTGCCCCACGTGAGGAAGATGAGCCAATATTCTCTCAATCGTCATCGTCGTCTCAAAAGGGTCACGATACAGCCACAAATGCTCCACTCGTTCCCTATACTGATGATGATGACTCGACTCCGTCTGGCTCAGGGGAATTAAATCACAAGTCATCATTTAGAGACTTGAATAAGCGTGCAAAGGTTCAGCAGCAGCAGCAGCAACAACAGGAATCGCGTGCTAGTAAACGAGGGTGGGATCAAATCGATAAAGAAGATTATAATCTTGACCGAGATGGGAAAACAGATCAAGATACAGATCGGCTAACTGCCATGGCACAAACTACAAGACGGAGATCGAATAGTGGGCAAGATGTCAAGGAAGAAAAAAGGCAACAACCTGTGGTTCAGAGTCATGATGATAGTACCACAGCCGGTTTAGCCACCAGCAAAACCGGAAGATTTCTGAAACGCAAAATGAGTAAACTTAAAGCCTCTTCAGAAGCCACCAGCACCACCACCTCTTCGAGACAAAAGGAAAATAGTGGAGGCAGTAATAATTCTGGTGGGGCAGCAATGTTCAAAAAGGCTCTCTTCTCCGGATCGAAAAAGATTGCTATAAATATTGGTCGGAATCTTTCTGGAGCCGCCGCCGCCAATAGTGGCAGCAGCTCCACACCAAGCAGTAATAGTGGTTCAGAAGAATCGCAAAGTGACAAGTAAACCAAACGATGGAAGTGCAAGTGCAGTTTTGTCTTTGCTGCACACACTCCTCCTCCCGTTAACGGAAGAGTTTACGGAGAGGAAAAATAAAAATATACTATCTACTTTATAATACTTGGGTGTTCATGTTTTCAAAGTTTTTTTTTCTCTTTCTCTTTGTACTCTCATATAATCATTTATTTAACTGTTTTGGAAAAGAAATAGGACATACAAAGCTGTTTAGTATCATAGTACTTAAACTCCAAAACACTCACGTGGTAAATGAGCAGCTCCTCAAAGCTTTGATGAAGATGGTTTTGCCTTGCCTTCAAAGGAAGCAATAATATCATCAGAGTTGAGAATTCCCTCTGGATATGGTACGATACCAGCCCCCTGAGTAAGATTGGCACCACCATCAACGACCAGAGTTGTTCCAGAGATGAATTTTGCTGCTGGTGAAAATAAAAAGCAAGTTGCATTTGCAATATCATCTACATCCCCCATTCTTTGAAGGGGAACAGATTTAACCGCTTTATCCACGGCAGATTTATTTGGTAAAAGCCGTGCAACCCCCTCAGTACCACCAATGGGACCTGGGGCTATACAATTGGATCGAATCCCGTAAGGCCCCCATTCGACAGCTAAACATCGATTCAAGGCATCTATCCCCGCTTTGGCTGCTGATACATGGGCTTGATAAATTGATCCCGAATAATGTAACGTTGCAGATACAAACAGTATACCTACATTGCCATTGTTATTTTTACCGCTCTCAACCAAATGTGGATAGGCCGCTTTGGCAGTATTAAATGAACCCAAAAGATCAATAGATACTACCGATTTGAATGCATTGGCACTCAAATGACTGAAGTCTGCGAGAAAGTTCCCCGCCGCTCCTGCAATCACATAATCCAATCTTCCAAATTCTTTAACCGTTTCTTCAACTGATTTAGTCAAATCTTCAACTGATCGCACATCTGCTGCTAGTCCAATCACTCGACTCCCGTTCTCTTTTCCAACCTTAGCAGTAATCTCTGCCGCTGCATCTTCAGTCACTTGTTTCCTTCGACCAACAATTGCACCGCTCGCCCCCAGCTTCACAAGAGACTCCACTTGCCCTCGGCATATCGTGCCCGCTCCTCCTGTACAAAAGAACACCTTTCCTTTGAAAAGATTCGGCACAAATGTCTTTATTGCGCTCATATCGTACAATGCGGAATAGTAAAAATTAAGACCGATCCAAGATCTAGTATTATTTTATACAAGTTTTAAAATGGACACAGACTGGTATTTTGTATTTGTAATACTAACTGTTGTGTGAGCGTTATGGCTGTAGTTTTAGAACTTGATTCCTTTATTGAATGTCCGGTGGGTGATGCATGTGAAGATCCCGTGTCGTTGTACCCCGCAGTCTAATCTAATCTATACCCGATAAAGGACGTGGGAGTCATCCTCATCAAATGCACCACCACCGCTATTACTACTACAGTTATTATTGTTATCATTGACCACCTCCGACGATAAAATGGAACATGATGATTCAATCGTACTTTTTTGTTGGGTAGCAAGAAGATCTCCAAAATCCATATCATTTAGATCCTCATCCTCGTAGACATTATCGTACCTTAGCAATGTAGCTGGAGGATCTTTGGTTTTATTCTCTGGCCGATGCAACCGGCCTGATGCTTTTGTCTCATGATCATTGTGTCTTTCCTGAACTATCCTTGAAGCCGGACAGTATGATTGCATCAGGGGCCCTCCTCTCCGCCCGGGGCGACCATTGATTTTTGGGAGCTTGAGAAGTGACCTATTCAGTTGAATTGACGGAACTGGCCGTCGAGGAACCGTTCCTGTTGTTATAGTAGATTTGCTAGGTGTAAACCCATCTTGATGCGGTGAATATGAGTTTGATGACTTTTTTACAGGAGCACCTTTGTCTTGTAGACCCAGGGATTTTATTTTACCGCCGGATGCATTTCCATCGCGAAGGCCGAGGGGCACTCGGGGGTTCGCATCGTCTCGATTGGCTTCTTGCTGCGCGTCGTCAATCACGAGGACTTCTCTGTCAGATACTGACGCATCTACAGTAGCTGCTGTATCCAGTTTGGGTTTCTTGGCTTTGTTGTTCATATTTTTTCCCTCTTGATTTTTTCCTGATGTCCCTATCGATTTCTTCGCATTCACATTCACAGTATTTTCAAGTATTCGTGGACATTTACCTTTTGATCTGCTGGTACTGTCAATTGAATTGACGTTATTAGATACTCTTTTCATCTCTTGGGTATCGTCATCGCTCATCCTCTCAATAATCTCTCCAAAGATAGCATCCTCATCCTCCGAAAAGGCAGCTGACTGCTTTGAAGCACTCGCATTTTGTGCAGTACGCTTACTGTTACCATGCCCGGGTCTAGCAACCAGGACTCTACTCGCCCTCGATGTTGCCGGGCTACTATTGCTACTATCGGGGCCGGCGACCGATTTGGCCAAAGCCGGTCTTCTCAAACCGGAGCCAGCTGTGCAATGAGTAGACAATATTGGCCGTTTGCGTAGACGTGATATCGGAGAACCAGCCGTCGCCATCGAGTTGTTTGGTGGGTGTGGAATTGGAGGAGTCGTTTTCGTAACATTTCTGCCTTTCCGCTCGTACAGAGGAGTCAAGTCCCGTATTGTATGGCATATTTTTGCTTCAATTGTCACCAGATGTCTATCGAACCGGATTTGGTCTCCAACTTTGAGAGACGATTTCCCCAGAAATGTGTCATCCTAATAATACATATCCACTAATTCAGCAAAACGAATTACCTCCGTGAATGTACTCGATAAACAGGGCAGCCTACCAAAAGGGACCGTTCTTCATCATAGAGCATTGCTCTCCGGTTGAAGGTGTGAAATTTCAAGAATCCTGATATACCATCAGTAAAGATTGAGGCAGACAGGCAGGCAACAAATACTACTAACCTTCGTTCCAACATTTCGATTTTTGAACTACCTGACTAGTATATAGTACGGCGAATTCATCGAGAGCTGCAGAAACCGTGTCGCTCATACTATCTATAACCTAGTTATGTTCATGTTTTATACACATTAGGGCTATGCTCAACTGGATCCTAAAAAGTATTCCCGTCGTTTGGGAGATTCGGTTTGTTTACAAAATTAAAATGTAATCGGCGTTACACGCGTCTTAAAGCGCGCGGACACAATTTCTATATGGTATACGAAACGTGCAACCAGTAAATTAATCAGACCAGACTCTTTATACAGAATGAAATCTACTAAACAAGCAGCTCAAAATAAAAAATACACGTAATACCTCCACGCACAGTGACATTGCTTAAACGTTCAATCATCTTCTTATCGCCAACCCATCAAGTGCAAATCTCTGTATACATGTAAGGCACAATGACCCTGCATGACATCCACAAGGCTATGATTCCCTCAATTAATGAGATGGGGAGTCTTAGTATGCCTTGGTCATATATATACACCCCAACCGCATAGAAAGCAACAGAGAAGAAATGATAAAATAGAAGCCATGGGGATTGCACGTTACTTTCAGTGAATAGTCAGAAGACAAGATTCGAAACAAAAAGACATGGAAAGGAGAAACTAAAACTTACACAGAGAGCAAATTTGCAGGACCATTTGTACATTCGCCGCCCCTACCCAAATAGCTGATGCAGCCCTTTTGAAGAATCCGCATGTACCGATCTGCAGAAGACAAATTTGTTAACAGGAACGTAGTATTGGTGAAATTATCATTGTCTACTCACTGTCTGCTGAAAAAAGGCTGAAAAGCGCTTGAGCAAGAATATTCACTTGGGAACTGAGATTCTTCCTCTGCCAATGGAATTCACCAAGCTGTTCCAAAACCAATGGAGTAGCAGCCAAGTCAGGAACATGCTGTTTGTCGAGTAGATCGCGTAGCAACAAAACATCGTTGAGAAGAACAGTCATGCCTCCTCCAGTCAAAGGGTGTCGAACATTGAACGCATCACCAAGGACAATTGCTCCAGGAGTGCGATTCATGGTGGGACGCAAAAACGTGTTTGGCATGGATCTGATCCTTTGACCAGACTCAATGGCCTCTCTGACTGACGGTTGTGTCTCTTTAGGTAGACCGGGAATTACTACTTCAGAGATGTATTCACGTAGTTGTTCAGGTTTTGGTAGTTCTTTTCCTCTTGTGCATATAAGGGCACGAGTCTCATGAGTGCCAATTTGATACAAGAGAATAGGGGCAAAATCACCTAAAACGCAGTGACCATGGTGAGGAAAAGGCAAGACAGCATCCTTGAGCTCCAGTGCTGCAAAATTCGACTTGACGTTTGTCTTTGCGTCTATAAAATGAGATCGAAACTTGGAAAAAATACCATCAACTATGAAGTTCAATGAGGCAAAAAACTAAGACATATAAAGTCAGTAACAAAATAAAATTAAATACTAATCATGCAAGGTTGTAACTCACATATTCCGGTGGTCGTCGTGCACCTGATTTATCAGCTTTCTTCACCGCCTTCACACCGAGGATTTGCCCAGTAAGATTGTCCTTGAGGAGTTCTGTCACAGTGGCTTCCAAGAGAGTCACACTAAGTACAAGAACGTTGAGTCAATAAAATGCAGCAAAGAATCAACAATGAAAAAGAATTACACACTTTGGAGTTTCCCGAGCTTCCTTTCTCAAGTTCTGAATGAAACGACCATGATGAAAGGCAAATCCCTTGACAGACTTTCCAGTTTTAGCATCCACTGGATATGGGATATGGACCTTCTGATCATGGAATAAAATACCGTACCCTTCAACAGGAACAGCGTCAATCCCTTCCAATGTGTCGGCCAGACCAAGTTTTGTGAGAGCCTCAAGACCTCCAGGTTGTAGGAGCTCACCGACAATGCGGTCAGGTTCACTAAGGTCCCGTTCTGTTCACAATACGAAAGGTCAGTCAACATTGAACAAGTGTCAAAGACAAAGAGAAGCTTACCTAAAAGAAGTACTGATCTTCCCTGACGTCCGAATGCAGCTGCCAGAGCGCATCCCCCGACACCAGCGCCGACTATGAGTACATCGTACTGAGGGCGTTTTTCGTCGATACCCATTGTCTCTCTACTGAACGAACGATGTAGGAAGCCCGAAGATCAAGTGGGTAGTGGAAGAAAGAAAAAAAAAAGTAAGAAAAATAAAAATAAATACAGGAAAGACCGACAGGAAAAAGACGACACAAAAAAAAAAAAGCGACAAAAAAAGTTGTTAATATTAAGGGAGAAGCGACTTGAAATTATTTATTGTCAAAGGGTGGTTTTGTCGGGAAATCAGACCACGTATGCGTTGTTGAGACAAGTTGAAAAGGAAATTGATTGAAATGAGCGAGGATCGAAACCGCTTTCTATGTGTATTACCAAACAAGAAAATGCATGGAAGCTGCTAAAACGTCAAACGTAATTAGATATGAGGGATAAATATAGATTTTTAGAGATATGTTGTTACGAGCGCAAGGTTTGTTTTACAGTTTACAAGGATCAGGATTTGGTCACAAGCACTTACTTGTGCTTGATATCTCGAGAGCAATTATACATAGTCAGTCAGCCGGACAGTACGTTTAAGCGAGCAGTTTGCTAATACTTTAGCGAATTAAAAGTTCCTTCAACAAGGGGATGTGAAAGAAGAAAAATGATACTTTTTTTTGTTTTCATTACTCATTGTTGTGCTTACAATCCCCCAGCAGAATATTGGGTTGGGCTTCCAACCCCTTATTTAGAGCAAATTCGCAGCCCAAAAGGAAAGAAACATGTCCTCAAATGGCATTTTTATCTTTTCAGTATACTATACACAGCATATTTAGGACAGCTATACTATTTGAAGTAGAACATGCTTGCCTTTTCTTCGTCAGGCCATCGGACCATGACCAGAACAGTTAATGAAAACCCCAATTTAGCTGTCGGTCAAAAAAAGATGTTGGGATCAATCATATCGACTAGCCCTTTTAGGGACTAGATCGATGAACGTCTAGCGCTGTCGAGGCACGGTAAGTCTTCTTTTTATCAAGTCGTCGATATTTTAGAAGAGCGTAATTTTCATAAAACTGGTAGAAAACGTCAGACCTTTAAGCTTGACAAATTTACTTACTACCTGGGTCATCCAATGACAAAATCTTCTATCTGTCCAGGCTCTGACAGTTGAATTGACACCCAAGCTACTTAATTGCACGCAACTAGGCTTTGCTGTCGACTACTTTACGAAAGTTTAATAGTCTAAAATGTGTTTAAACGTCCCTTCGATAGTTTGATTCACAATGAAGTAGGAATTTTAAGTGCAGCCATTATTCGCGCGCAAATACTTGTAAGATCAAGGCTCACCGCACCGCAGAAAGAACTGTTTAGTTCAAACTCGGTTCTTGGATCTCCCCGACGTAAAATGAGCGATTCAGATTACTAGATATATATACAGTGCTCTCCACGACCGAGAAGAGATGATCTAGTTTGCGTGGAACAAAGGCTTGTAATGTAAAATCGTCTCAAACCAATGACCATGCAACGCCTTGAACTAAAGTATTTCATCTAAAGTTAAATCTTGATCCTGGTCCAGCTTATGCAGCAAGGGATAAGCAAAAAATAAAAGGCGATATAAATTTTTTGCGTAAAACGGAGGTTGATCCATCGCAAATGGGTTCTCAACATCATATCGTGCGGCTCAAATCAAAACAATTCTTTTTCCAGACTCACTGTTAAAACGCTGGCTCTATACCACAAAACACAAACCAAGCTATATGAGGAAGAAGCATTGCGAAAGAAGTGGGCCAGTTTAGTATAGGAGTACATGTGCTGAAATGTCATTCAGGTAAGTGTTAAAGCGTTCCTCTAGAATTCAACCTCCAAGCTAATAAACTCCCATGTGTTCAGGTCTTTTGAATCTGTGCTCGGTCTCCTTTCCGAATCTGGTGATACATCTCATTACCGGACCTTAGATTCATATCTCGGAAGCAGATTATCGTTTTTGCAGGGCTGTGGAAAACCAGTACCTGAACCGTCAGAAGCCTCGAGATCTATAATCGAGAAAGACAGTTACCAATTCTGTGGTTCACCTGTCGAAATAACGCCACAAATCCGCAAGGATACTTCTCAACTATCAGAACTGTTGAACATTGATCAGATACTAGCGTTAGAGTCGGTTCTGGTTTCACCTTTGGTTACAGTCGTGGACGAGCGACAGAGAATTCTTGCATTTGTCGCATCCTTCTACGCCGAGAAACGCGCAGTTATAAAACTCGTGCAAGATCTAATAACTTTCAAGGCCGATCCCGAGAATCCCCATCATGACGTTGCTAAAAAATACGCCAACGAGATCTTAGTTGATGAACGGTTTCCATTCGCAATAATATCTGCCATTCAGAGGACATGCTCAAGTCAAGTTCTTGACGTAGGTATCCCAGGTTTTTCTGAAATGCAGAGCAGTCAAATACTCTTGGAAGAGGAACTGTATCTTCGACTTTTCTTCACTCTTCTTTTGCACGAGATTCCGGCAAGTCCTTCTCTTATGAATGACTGGTTTAAACTCATAGGCTCGAATCAGCTCCTAACTGAACAACCAGTATTAGCCCTGTATGGAGGCAGTCCTGATGGACTCTCGCCGATTATCTACCTGGCCTTAGCCATCTCCATCAACCTTTTCAATATTCCAGAAAACTACGATATCGACCTATCCTCCAAGGAAACAAGTCGATATGTCACATCGATCGATGTTTTACAGAATCTAAATGACATAATCACCAACAATTTAGCAGAAACACTTCCTGCAATGCCATTAAGTTTAGCCTGGAGTTTTATTCTGTTTCGTCTATCATTCAGTGACACTTCCAGCCTGCATGAGTCGCAGCGTGAGAAACTCGATCACATTTTATATCTAGATGACAACAAATCTGCGGCACAGGAGTTGGCATCTCGATCCCTGCAAAATGGAGCACTCTCAATTCTAGACCAAGCGACAATCACATTTCCAGATCATTTGAACGTGAAATTGGAATTCTTCAACCTTTTAACGGCCGGTCTATCGTTTATGGCCTTCACAGAATCGGTCGCAACCGCGTATGCTCTGGTGTTGAAATCTCACGATACACTAGTCAACTTTTTCTTTGAGGATAGTGTCACCAATAGGGCAGCCCTTTTGTGTAGAGCTAAAATCCCATTAGATCTTTGCACATTTGTAAAACTCTCGTCAGGTTTAGGAGCAAAAGCCTACGAATACGTTAGAGATTGCAAACGATATACTCAAGTTATGCCTCCAGGATTTAATGATTTTGAATTATCGACTCAAAATCCGTCCATCATTATTTTACGATCTTCTTTAGTTGTTTTCTCTCCAAGGCTAGAAGACAATGACGGAGCCATAGTCATTCCACCTGGAACTACTGGAGCACTGATATCATCCGAATCAGGACAACCGTGTGTTGTTTGGAACTATTCCGTCAACGGCTGGTCGCTTTTGGGTCGAATTTTGGAACATTCAGGCCTCAGTGGATCAAACGACGATATAGTGCCACAGATCATTGATTTGTTTTCAAGCACGATTGAATCTTGTGTACTGGAGGATACTGAGGATTTGTTACTTGCAGGTTCTGATCTGCTGGGACTAGGCGGAGATGTAATCGACGCCGTAACTCGGATTTTAAATGACGCTCTCCAATCAAGACAACTGGTGACGGCTTGTGCATGCTTGAACTTTTTGAAAGCGATAATTCGGACCTGGCCCGAACGTATTTGGTCATATCTCGACAGATCAAGCCTCTTAAGCCGACCAGACAATGAAGGCGCAGCAGTGCAAATCCTGACTTCAATTGAGGTATGTCTCTATTATATGTCCACTCAGACGCATCTTTTACTGTACTTTCTATTGAGTTCTCTGAACTGTTCAACTAATTTTTTATATTTTACCTTATAGATTGTCAACGGTGATTTCGAGTTCTCCTTAAAAGTGTTAGAGCTTTTGGATGCGCTGGTCGAAGACGCAATTGAGAGGCCCGGAAAACAAGAAGTCTCCTCAAAATTGAAGAATGATGTACTAACGGCGTTCTTTGAATTTCAGTTTGGCATCTTTGAAAGCTCACCTTATTGGCGTTACAAAGATTTTCGGCAGAGAACGAGATTGGCTACAGTTGTTGCATTAAGTACTTTGAAAGTCATTGATATTACCTGCGCCTCGGAGGATGCTTTTAGCTCAAGTCCGTTTTATGCGTCGATCTTGTCGAGTGTTCTTGATAAAATCTCTGACTTCTTCCTTTCAAAGAGCGAGGAGAGTCAAAGAGCTGTAGGACCGATTTTGGCGTTCCTGAGTTCAGCTGTAACGAGTCTTGATGCTTTGCAAAATAGCCAAGAGCTCATCGATTTGAATCAAAAGTGTATACATGTTCTTTTTACCCTCACGGCGCAGCTCATTCGGCTAAGGGCAGTCAAGAAGCTCCAAATATCGACGCTTGAAGAACGTCTTTTCTCATCCGCGCCTGACCTAATCAAAATCTATGTTTCAGCGGCTCAACTACGACCTTATATTTTGAAGCTTCTGATTGAACTGGTTTCTGTTCAGAACAGTACAGATCCACCATCCCTTTTAGCATATCTGGGACGCGATGATGCCAAGTTATTAAGCCAACTCTTGATCAGGACTGTTGAAGATGACATGCAAACAGCGGAAAATCAAATTTTGACTGCCAAATTCCTCACTGCTGTTGTCAGTCGTAGACAAGAAGGGCTTTCAGTACTCTTGCTAACGGGAGATGAGATTGGGGCTGATACAAAAGGGCATGTTGAAAAGCGTGGGCGATCGCTATATCAGGCTATTGAGAAAAAGACATTATCTATGAAAGACCTCTCACAAGGAATAAGTAATGCGTTTTTTGCAGCAGTCTCACTTTCACAAAATAATTGGAGTTTGTTGTCATCTGAACGCAAGGAACATGTTGATGCCGTGATCCGAAGTATTTCTTCGGCATTTGAATTTGTTGATGTGCCGAGAGATTCATCTGCGGAAAGATCGGTACTGTTGAATGCGTGTCATGGCTTTACTCTTGCAGCCACGGCAGCAGAGTTCTGTGCAATTGAGATACAGAAGCTCTCTGTTGAGAAACAAAGTAAAGAAAGAGCAGCGTTTCTGGATCAGATCCTAAATTATCTTTCTCAGGAATCATTCATGCAGCACATGTCAGACAAAGCCCTCCATGTTTTGGGATATCGACACACTCTGCACAGGAATCTGCAAAAAAATCTCAGTCGCAAGTGGCGAGGAGCTAATTTGCAAAACTTCAGGCGTCTAGATCTTTTTGAAGATCAATACGGCGAATCGTTCGCTTATAACCTCGAGATAATGGATAAAGTTTTTGGGCATGATCCGCTCTGGAAGGGTTATCGACAAGAAATCGTACATGCTAATCTTAATCTGTCTCTCATAGATTCACAAATGAAACTCGCGAGATCTTGGGCATTGCTATTAACAGCCCTCTGTCAGAGGGCTAGCCTCAAACCTGGAATTTCATCAGGTGTCTTATCAGCTGCAAAAACTTGTCTTCTAGCCAACTGCGAGGAAGGCATAACGGACCCTATGTTTGCTAAGATCTTTGTTGAAAGACTGGATCTGGCTTTTCTGATATTAAATCGAGTGACTCCCTCAGATACGCAGCAGTCATTGTTTGCGTCTATTTTGACTGACGCGTGGAATGTTCTGAATCTAATAGACTTGGATTTCCTGGCAGCCTTACGACAAAATAAACATATGATCTACCGCCCTGTCTTGAGAATACTTCTTCTATCCTTGCGCAAGATTGATCGACAAACATTGAGACCTCAAGTTCTCCAAGTGATTAATGGGATATTCAGCCTCGTGGTAGCCAAAGGTTTCAGAAGTCTTATTGGCTCTGCTCATAGCAATGCCGATTGTGGAGCGGCTGAGGATATGATTCTGATTATCTCAATCATGCGTCAATGCTTCAGCTATCCTGGCATTGAAGCTTTCTACGGAAACCTGGCATCTTTAATAGTCGATAACGGCACATCAAGGGCCGCCATATCTCTCTTCTCATATGCACACGAACTAATTGTTAATAACGACATAATATACGGCGAACTTTCAATCTCATTTCTGTTGGAACTTTCCAAGGTTGATATTATCGCTGAACAATTAGCAATGGAAGGTATCTTAAATGCAATAACGGAAAGTACCTTATCCGTGCAAATCCAAACCTCGCAGCCACCGCTCATGTCATCAAATCCAAGACTATACAATATTTGGGTCAACGGGCTTTTGCCGTTAGTCCTAAATATGCTCCTTAATGTTGGTCCTCGGCTTTTACCAGAAGTGGTCCTGTTTGTCAGATTTTACGGACGTCTTATAGACGATGCCTTTATATCTTGGCAGCAGCCAAAAGTTATTGCTTACTCTAGTGTTAGAGAGATATCTCTACTTGTATATCTGCTGGAACTGATGACTCGATTGAGTGAATTTGGATCTCAAGTGGGAATTGGTCCCACTAATACTGCAATCTATCCGATAAATTCTACCTACCAGATTTTTCTTCCTGCCGAGTCGAAAGCAGAACTCCATGAAGCACTTTCATATATTTTGATCCATCCGAAGTATCTCTTGTCCAGGATTGTGCCGACAACGTTTGAAGAACGCAATATGCTCGACACCCCTGTTGGAGATTCAAATAAATTAGCTTTGAAGATATCAAGCGAAATCACTGAGCTTCGTGATCTAATCAGTCCTGAACAAGAGACTGGTTTAGAAACTTGAATGGAAGACAAACTCGCCACAACGCTGAAAAGTCGTAACTGCAAGGTGTGCCTGGTCAATTGTCTCTCACATACAGTCAGTTGTACAGTAGTTCACTATGAGCAATTTTTAGTAACAGTAAAACAGATAATTTTTTCGAACGCCTTTTAACCAGAACGTAATATTTATGGCAGCGATGCTTTATTTACAAGATTATTTTCAATATATAGTACACAAACTGGTTCCAGACCAAATTCACAGATCATCTTAATAAATATCCTCCCGCCATTCGCCAAACTGTTCATAATCTTGGTATAGACTTTTGAATAAGGGCCGAGACTGGGAATCCATACTGGCGTATATCATCTTGAGCTCCTGTGATGTTCCCAATCCGCTAGAGCCTCGGCGTGAGATATGTTGATCCAAGTGACTGCCACCAGTACAAAGACAGTCAAACATAGCATGAATACCGGTAGTTAACTCTTTCCTCAAATGACCTCCGATAACTGGATATTCTATCATGAGTTTTAGAAAATGCAAAAAGACATATGGTATAACATTTCTTGCCATTATTTTTCTCTCAGTACTAGCCGCTGAAACTAAGTTGGAGTCAATGCTTTTTCGCTTGCGCTTCTGAGAGGAAGGTTGACACAACGTTGACAAAAGACGGTTATATTCCGCTGTGACCATTTCAGCGGTTACTTTAGATGAAGATTTGGGCTTATATCGACCTTCCTCTATAGAAAGCCAAGCCTGATAGAGGGGATTGTTTTTATCATTGGCATCTTCAATTGCAACCCAAAATACAAGGTCCGCCAACGTCTGCATGGCATGAACAATCAGAAAATACCGCCCATTAAATCTATGGCGATGAAAAAGTAAAACGGCTGAGAGAAGTTTCATCATACTTTTTATTATAGCCTGGAAAGAGGATCTTGATTCTGAAAGGCTGTATGAGTCTCGGTCTTTAAACTGATAGCTTGCAAAGCTGATGAAGGATATGCCCATTTCAAGAGTATATTGGGTAACTGCCCAGGGTTTAGTAACAAATATATTCTCAAGAATATGAAGGCCTTTGCAAGTTTGTGTAAATTTGTAGATCGCATCATGATCTTGGAAGCAGCGACCCGAAACACTTTCAGGCACTTCAATGGCTTCATCGACCTTGACGCATTGATAGAGCATTTCTATAAATTCGCACAACAGTTTAGACACTTGCTCACTTCCCATTGTTTCCTTATCAAAATTGGGCGTCATAATAGCTAGTATGTCCATAGAGGCATTGCATCCGAGCGCAGCTGTTGAGCATGTCTTGCTATACAGTTTTATAAACGCAGAAGGATACTTGGACGCGAGTTGAAAAACGAAGTCTTTGATTGATTCATTTATTATGGCCAACTCATCATAATACTTGTCAATCTTCTTAAATAAAACAATCGCCCGTGCTATCAAGTTTTCGGATTCCCAATTTATAGCAGACTCGTTATCTTCAAACTCGTAAAAAAAAGAAAAGCATCTCGCAATAAATAGGTTACATGCCCAGGTTACGTCGATACTTTCATAGTTGTTCGTTTTCATAACTTCTCTATTGTGTGCCTCTAGCCGTGAATTAATTAAGAGGCAAGTTTTTCTCCAGTCGATGACAGATGGGGGGCGTTTAAAAGCATTGAACTTGTTTAACAGTTCGAAAACGGCTTTCAAAAAAGTAGATCTTTCTTCGTTGAGGTTAGACAGTGAACTATCCAGCTCACTAATTAGGCTCAAAACTCTATCCCAAGATATCCGCAATTGGTCTTGAATGCTTTGCGGAGCATTTTTAAGTCTAGTAATGGCTAAAATAACGGCAGCAGAGAAGAAGACAATGCCAACTGCGTATCGACGCTCCTCGGCATCATTCGCGTCAACTGGATGAAGGTGGTCAGATAAAAGTTCCTCCAATGTGGCCAATGCCATTTCATTAGCTTCATGAGCTGGTTTGCTTCTCAGTAGATTGATGTAACATTTACCCAAGATAACAGGGTAATCACATCTAATACGCCGGATATGGGGGAAATAGCCGTCGACACTATTGAAAAGACTCTCTTTCGAATTGATGTCAGGAACTACAACGTCCTCGTCAAGGTAGCGCTCCATTGTTGACGAAATCTCGCTTATATATTGGTTGTGAACCGAAAGTAGATACGGATGTCTACTTTCGATATCGCATTGTTCGTTTGAAACTATTGCAATGGCCACTTTTCGCTCATCTTGAAAACATCGGGAAAGAAGGAGACGTTTTTCGGCCGAATTAAGACAGGATGACGGAATACGCTGGAGCGTTCTCAGAGTATCTGTTAGAATTTCAGTGGCACCTAATACCTCCGGGTCTTCCGTTTTCAGGATACGAAACAAGCATGAGAACATACAACGAGTGATCTGTGGAAGCTCGAGAAAATAATCCGATGAAATGACAGAAGTTAAGATACTCCTAAGCCCCGAAAAGTCGCCACCGACCAATGAATAGAAAAGTTCTGTAATTCTTTGTGGCGACAAATGCTTCTCTGCAACATGCAGCCACCGGCGGCAGACGTTCATAGCAATGTAAGTGCCCACATTTTCAGGTTCCGGCATAGATTCAATTTCAGTATTACGAAATTCATGAACGGAAGGGGGATTCACATCATCAAGGAAAAGAAAAAGATGCTTAAAATACTTTTCAGCCTGATGAATCAACCCTGTCTCTAAGAGACGGAATACACATTGAGAAGATTGGTAAACATCAGTTTCTTTGTCAGAATCGCATCCAAGCGGTCGATTATCGGATGTAAAGATTGCACATGCGTTTTCATATATCCTTTGAGCGGTCTTTTCTAGCTTGCCTTTATTCTGCCATGAGAAGTCATTTAGCATTAGGATAGAACATCGCAACTGCCAAACTCGCGATTCGGCTATCTTATCGTCCCATTCCATTGAAGCTTTTAGCATTTCAAGAAGGGCGTCATTTTGCCTTTTGGACAAGGGTCGCGATGCCGTATCTAAAAGACTCACAAGAGCTATCCCGCCAAATAGTGACTTTGCACAGCTGAAGGGTGCGTTAGGATCATCATAGGATATAGGAGTTGCAATTTCCATAGCGCATTTCTCCAAGAGAGCTTCATGCTGCGAAAGAGGGTAGTTTGTGAAATTAGCTTTAGTTATCTTGAGACACACGGATTCAAGGGAAGTAACAGCAATGTTGGAAACAAAAGCATCGACAAATTTCCAATAAGATAGTAAGTCGCGTTGGCTACCATAAGCCTCAGAAAATGCGCGATATGTATCAATCGGGAGATCTGACCTGAGAAATCGGACGATTGACACTTTTTCCACGATTTTTTCTGCGTTGTTAAAAGCAATAGAGGGCTCCAGATCAAGAATCCCTTTTAGTATGAGGGTCAGCTGGCCCGAGTCTTCCCTTGAAGAACCTGAGAGGAATTGCTTCATAAGATTTTCGATATCAGCAACTGGAATTTCAAGGCCGTCATGTTTTGCAAGCTGCATGCAGGTGACAGCCACGCCGGGCAAATTCATATCTAAAGCTGCTGATATAGGAATTTGATAAATTTTCTCGAGGTCAGTCAGAGGAAGATGACCAAGCATGGATTCGTATAAAGAGATCAAGATGCTTAACACAGGAGGACCAAACTCCTTAGATAGAGCATATAAATCTCGCAACCAGTTGGGGATATCAGCAATTTTTTCGGAGAGGCTGGAAGGATTGAAAATGACTTGGACAAAAAGATTTACTAACGCAAGCCGAACATGCCTCCCTTTGTCTAACTCATTCCTCTGATCCAGAAAGCATAAGCGAACAAACGGTTTAGTTATACTAAGTACAAAATGCCGAGTAATATCCAAATCAAGATATAAAAGCTTTGCCTTGGAACTGGCTTGCTTGATATAGAGATCTATTGCTTCGTAAATCGAAGGTGAACAATGCTCAAGATCACTGTATAGCGCTGTTGTATGATTATGGAGATTGATAAGATTAACGAGTAATTCACAACTCTCCTGGAACGATGGATCCAATCCCGGAACAGACAGAAAATCCGTCAAGCCCGATATACATGGTGAGAGTTTGTAGTCTATTTCCTCCTCGAAAAGACCTAGCACATCGCAAACTAGTAATTTGACGATACTATATATTCGGGAATCCTGAGTGTCGTATATGGAACCTTTATCCAAATTTTTAAACAGTGTCCAAGCATATGAGCTGAGCCGGAAATTTTTCGATCTATTTACAAGGCTGGATCAGTACTGACTCTGAAAGGGACCAGATCACCCTGCCTCACTTACTTTTGTGATGGATCACTAAACCGGTCCAAAAGCCATTCCAAAAGGACCGAGTTATAGTTAGGAAGAAACACTTTTTTTGACCATTCCTGATTTGAAAAGACTCGAGCGAGTTTGCACAGAGTATCTGAGCTGGCGTTCTTGTCTCTCAATAAGCGAGTAACTGACACGGCTGAAAACTGCGAATCTCGTTCATCCTATATACCTCTATGTAAGATTTTACTTCAAATAGATACGTAAATCAAAGAAACAAACCATTTTACAGCCTGTTCGGCTAAAATGTTGGGTCCTGATCGCGCTTAGAGCTTCTTTGGACGGAGTGGGAGTTGGGGTGGAAAAAAAATTAAGGTTTAGACTAATTCCAACTCATCTCGATGAGCCACCTCGATCTCCAACCTAAAAAAGAGAATCGAGAATTTTAAGAAAATGGGCCTTTCAAGCAATGTTGCTCTGAAAACCCGGGTGTTGCTGATCGATAATTATGACTCTTTTACATGGTTAGTTTTTGCGGTTTATCTTTCTTTGATTTTGCAACCTTGCAATTTTTGCACAACTGTCATTTTCTGACTCATTGTTTTGTAGGAATGTCTATCAATACTTGGCTTGTGAAGGAGCTGAGGTAATTGTTCATCGGAATGATAAAATCACGCTTGAGGAAGCTATTGCTCTCCGACCAGATCGGCTTGTTGTATCTCCTGGACCCGGACATCCTTTGACCGACTCGGGCATATCATGTGATGTTATCCGACATTTTGCGGGCAAAATCCCGATATTTGGAGTTTGCATGGGAGAGTATGTATCATAGTATCTGAGTGTAATTGGTGTTTTAGGTCTAACTCTACGGTTTACAGGCAATGCATATTCTCTGTCTTCGGTGGTACTGTGTCATTTGCTGGAGAAATTGTTCATGGCAAGACTTCGACCATCATACATGACGGCAAGGGGATATTTACCAACGTTCCCCAAGGTGTAGCAGTCACACGGTATCATTCTCTTTCTGGAACTCATGAAAGTCTCCCGGATGAGCTGGAGGTTACTGCTAGAACTTCATCCGGCATCATACAAGGTGTCCGACACAGACGTTACACTATTGAAGGAGTACAGTTTCATCCAGAGAGCATTCTGACAGAAGAGGGTCGATTAATGATTCGGAATTTCCTCAATGTCGAAGGAGGCAAGTGGACAAATGCCACCAGTCAATCCAAGAAATCATCCGAAAGTATCTTGTATAAAATCTACCAACAGAGGAAAAAGGATGTTGAAAAGCAAAGTTCTACACCTGGGTTCACCTTTACGGAAGTAAAGCAGTCTCTGGCTTTAGGTCTTGCACCTCCAGTCAATAATTTTTACGAGCGTCTTCAACGCGCACCAGGCATGGCTCTTCTTGCAGAAGTTAAACGGGCATCTCCATCAAAGGGTATTATAGATGACAAAATCCATGCTCCTTCTGTAGCTTTGACCTATGCAGATTCAGGAGCAGCGGCCATATCGGTATTGACAGAACCTACCTGGTTCAAAGGTTCCATTGAAGACCTTCGTCAGATTCGCCTGGCTGTTGGAGGCTACCTCAATAGACCTGTTGTGCTAAGGAAAGAGTTCATATTCGATGAGTATCAAATTGCAGAAGCTAGGTTAGCGGGAGCTGACTCTATCTTGCTAATCGTGAAGATGCTGGAGGATTTCGAGTTGAAAGCTCTATATGACTACTCACTGGAACTTGGTATGGAGCCATTAGTGGAAGTTAGCTCTCAAGAAGAAATGGAGCGTGCTCTCAAACTCGGCGCTAAAGTTATTGGCGTTAACAACCGAGATTTGCATTCATTCGATGTGGATTTATCTAAAACATCATCACTTGCATCCATGGTTCCAAAGGATACTCTGTTGATAGCTTTGAGTGGAATTTCGGGCCCATCGGATGTTCGAAAGTACGAATCCGAAGGGATAAAAGGCATACTAGTAGGCGAATCGCTGATGCGAGCAAGAGATGTCAAAGAATTCGCTGAAGCACTCATTGGCACTAGTGTGGCCCAACCCATAGAGAAACAAGATATGCTTGTAAAAGTCTGCGGGCTGCAGACAGCACAAGAAGCGCTAGCGGCTTTAGATGCTGGCGCGGACTTTTTGGGTATAATAATGGTGCCTGGTCGCTCACGAACAATAGATGTGAACGAAGCAAAAAAAATATCTGAAGTGGTTAAAGCTCGACGGGAGAAGCATCGGAAATCCAATGAAGTTTCAAAGATAGCCACTGGTCCAGCAAATTGGGCTACTCAGCAGGCAAGCCTTTTAACTGGCCGTGGACCCCTTCTCGTTGGCGTGTTTCAAAACCAACCCTTGTCTGACATTATTCGGCTGGTCGACGAGATTGGTCTGGACCTCGTTCAACTCCATGGTAATGAACCACGTGCGTGGGCGAATTTCATTCCTGTCCCTGTGATCCAACGAATGGATGTGGGCGATGAAACTGTTTTTTCTAGCGGCATACAAGCCTTGAGTTTATATGATGGGAAACATGGAGGGACAGGAGATTCCTGGGATTGGTCACGGATACCAGACAACTCTAATGCTTTGTTAGCGGGCGGACTCGACCCCGACAACGTATTGGACGCCATTAAAGTGCCTGGTATTCTTGGCGTAGATGTGTCTTCAGGAGTCGAGACTAACGGAAAAAAGGATCTCGAAAAGATAAGACTATTCGTAAATCACGCTAAGGGACATTAGACAGAAATAACTATATAATCGGTTTTTTATGCAATAATCTACTTTGACTGCAAGACAAAAGAATAGTAAGGAACATTTTTATAACTTTGTCTTGAACTTCTTATTTTATGCATTTTATTGCCCTTAAGCCAGAGAAATGTAGAGTGAAAAAGGTTTCTATGGCCGCGTGGAAAGTATACATATGTCTGATACACGTAGAAAAGAGTATCGGAGGAAAACGTTTTTGGTCTAGATTTGGAACCCCTTTTCCGTGTACGCCTGGCCTCCATTTACATAAAGGAGCTTTTTCTGGTCTTTTTTTTTTTTTTTTCTCTCTCTTTTTTTGTTTCAGCCTCTTTACCTGTTCCTATTGTTACCCGACGTGATCAGTGGTCATTTTCCTATTGCTTACACCCAATTCTGCTTATTACCACCTAGCGTATTATTTTTGATTCCCCTTTACTGCTGATACCTCCGTTTGCTCAAATCTGCTCGTTTCCAAGATGACCAGTGTATCAGAATTTCTTTACCCTCTTGCCTCTCAAATTGCACGCCCCAATAAAGGGCATTCAGCCATATACCCTGACAGTGAGATAGCCTATCGTCGCCTAAGAGTACCAAGCCGTTCGGCAAAGCTTACGAGCATCTTACCTCGCCCTGTGTTAACATCAAACGATGGGTCATGTATGAGGAGATCCAAATCACGATCAAGATCACGCTCGAATTCGATTCGCTTGTCATCTCAGGCAGCTGCCAATTCTTTGAAAAGAGTCTTCAGCCGTCGCAGAAGGAGGGCAGCAGAGGTTCTATTCGGTCAAGAATTGGAACAGCTTGATGATTCTCAGATGGCTAGGCTGGACTCGGAACTCAATGCAGCAAGGATAGAGATGGGGCTAGAGCCGATTTTTGATAGTTCGTATGTGACGTCCCCTTTCCCCAGATCTGCATCCTCTACGTTGAGGTCTAAGGGTTCTGAATCATTGTCGAGGTCCCTTTCTCAGTCTTTGAGCAGACGAACATTTCGCGAACGAAGAGCAGCGAAAGATGAACAGAATACCAAACCAGCACCTGCTGTTCTAAGAATCCACAAACTGCCAGGGTCGGCTGAGCCCTACTCAGAAAAAGTTAGTCTTAGCAGCAGTGGTAGAGACAGTACCATTTCATTGCGCTGCGACAGAAATTTTGGCTCGAAAAGGATTATCAGAGCTTACGAATATGACGAGCAGAGTGGAATCAAACGGTTCATTCATGCATGTAAAAGGGTATTTACGCGGCTGCCCAAAAATGGTGCGAACTACTTTGAGGCTACTTACGGCCAATCTGTCTCATTGACATCTGAGCAAGGGCTGGTGGAGCCTGTGACAATTCCCGAGCCTTGCTACCTACGACCAGGCAAAACCTTTGGGCTTTCGCGTTCAAACAGCGGGACCACAGCCAATACAGGAAATCGCGACTATAAGCAGCAACATTATTTTTACAATGAAAAGACCCCAGAGTCACCTCTTAGCAAGTATTTGAGGTATCAATCTTCTTCACTAGCGGCTAGTTCGGTATATAGCTCTGAGTAGGCTTAGAGATTATTACTAGTAACCTGATATTTGTATCTTCTAATTTCGCTTTTATCATCGCTCTTGCTATTTATCCGGTATTTTTTTTTTTTTTTTTTTTCTCTTCACAGTTCCAGTCTCGAGTGTATACGTGAGTTAGATCTACGTTTGGAAGGATACAGAGAGGGAAAAAAAAGAATTATATACTATAATACAGAAACGGAGTCATGTTTGTAATCTAACCAGGTCCGATTTTTGGCATATCATGGTGTTCACTCAGCCTACTTAAATAAGAATTGTATTCTTCTACGAGCTGTTCATGTGATTTCACACCCTTCTCCTTGAGCCGTTTCTCCAAGCGTACTTTTTGTATTTCGAGAAACTTGCGTTCGGAAGCAGTCAAACGTTGATTATTGTCATTTTCCAGGTTGCTGCTCTTATTGCTGGCCGGTGTCGGCGATATCGATCGGCTTCCCTCATTCTCATTGCTAGATGGGGTTATAGATTTTGCACTTTGCTCACGGTGACCCGAATCGTCGCTGGTTTGCGTTTTCTTTGAAGATTTCTTCTTTCGAGCCTTGGACACTTTAGATCCCTTGAGCCTCAATCCACCACCAGTCACATAGCCATAATCATCGCCAGGCATTTGTTCCCCATAAACTGTGATATGAAACAATGTCTACGAGGTAGTGGCGGCGTGATGCGACTTTGACTTCACAGTCCCGCACAGATTCTGCAGTATATGTGTGTTGGGAGATTAGAATTCAACACGATGCTTAAAACGGGAAAAGAGTCGATTTTGACTACATACAGCGCTGATAAAATTTTTGATCTAAAAATGGCTACAGAGACTATTTACTCGTAGATCCAGGGGGTGAGAGCAGGCTTGTAGTTGTTGAGCTCATGAGGTCGGAACCAGAGAGCAATCTCTTTATTTGCGTTCTCAACAGAGTCGGATCCATGGATGACATTGCGACCAACATCGATACCATAATCGCCTCGGATGGTGCCAGGAGCAGAAGCAAGGGGGTTAGTAGCACCAAGAATGGTACGCCCGACTCGGACAACGTCCTTGCCCTCCCAAACAGTAGCCAGAACCGGTCCAGACATCATGTAGGAGACAAGACCAGGGAAGAAGGGTTTAGCTCGGAGATCCCCATAGTGCTCCTCGAGGAGATCACGAGAAGGGGTCAAAAGCTTGATAGCAACGAGCTTATAGCTGTAAAACAATATTAGTTATATTAGGCAGTAACAAATCAAAAAAGCAGCTTCAATCACCCACCCCTTATTCTCGAATCGGGACAGGATAGGTCCAATGAGCCCTCGCTGAACACCGTCAGGCTATCAGAAGTCAGTAAACGAGTCCTATAAATAAAAGAAAAAAAAAATTGTCTTGTTCCAACCTTAATGGCGATAAAGGAACGTTCTTCAGCAGCAGACATTTCTGGAATCAAGTTCGATGGAGGAGCGAGGAATATAAGAAGGTGAAAGAAAAATTGACAGACAAACCCCGATCGAGGATGTGAAAAACTCAATCATCAAATCCGGAGAACGTGCGGCTCGCACGTTGTTGTAGCAACGCGCGTTCCGACGTGTCCCCTTTCCCGGGACTAAAACGAAATGGTTGCGATGAGATGAGCTTGTGCGATGAGCTGACCACCTTTAGCGGAAAACACCAAAGAACTGCTACTAATTCACGAAACAGCAATGAAGGTATATCCATTTGAAAGCTCTTACTTTTACTTGTCGGTTTTTTTTTTGATGGATGGAATTAGCTAACACGGTCTCAGTTTGTCGAGGTTAAGGATCTCGAGCAAATAAATGCTGCTCTCGAGTTCGATACCCCGGACTGCCACGTGGTGGGCGGATGTGACCTTTACACGACAAAAGTAAGTCAAGGCTCGGAGGCGATGTTATAAAAAGGCGTATTTATTACCATGATATGGTTTTATTTATGTGTTATTTGCGTGGATTCTTTTGCTGAAATGTCCATCCAATCTAATCTCGAACTTTAGGCTGCTGGGAACGATAAGAAGCTCTATCGGATAATCGATAAGCAGCTCAACTCGCAGCACCATGACAACATTCTTCTATCATCTTCAGCCAGCCCCCCAAATCCGGCCATCATAAGTGCAAGTGTGGAACATCTGGCTAGTCCTCTCTCGACATCTCCAATGTTTTCACATGATGCAAAAAGTAACAGCCATAACGATTATAATCATGGCGCGGGTAATAATAATAATAGCCCCGGTAATGACGGATTCATTACACGCCAACCCAAAAGCATCTCTAACAATAATACTCGGCTTTCTGCAAGCTATACCGCAAGTTCGCTCGGTCGATCGTACGAGACATATTCGCTCGGTCCATCTCCTTTTGGTCCCCTGGACCAGGTATCATCACGCCGAACGTTTGCACACCTCGTTGCAGTATTGAATGCAAGCCAACCAGATCGAGATTACTCCTCTTTGCGGCCACAGGATTTTAAGCGAGAGCGAAGTGTGACTCAAGCTGTAAATGCCTTCAACAGCACGTTCTTCGGCCTTGGGATGCCCGTTCCACCAAAACTATGGCCAACAATAGACAGTCATATTGACTTGAAAGATTGTGTGGTATATAGTTATAGTCCTTTTGCCGCCTACGAAGACCCCGATGAACCGGGTGTCATATGGAGTATGATGTGGTTCTTTTATAACAAGAGGCGGAAACGTATCGCATATCTTTTTCTCAAGGCTGTTCGTCAAAAGTCTCCTGTTATCAATGCTGTGCAAGCTACAGCTGCGTCCCGACACAGGCGACCAAGCAAAGTTCTAAACGATTCTAGCGAAGAGGAACAAAGTAGCGAATCAGATGACATGGAACTTGACTATTTAGAACCAAATGAGGATGACGATGATGGTGTGGTCGGTGACCTCGAGCTGGATTAACTTTACTCAACATATTCCTTTATTTTACTTTACAGGATGATAATACTCTGCCGTGCAGTGTCTGATCCTACCAAAGATACTTTTCTTGTAATGCTTTTGCTAGTTCTGGTTAGGGTGTTCAACTTGGTGATTGCGAAGCTTTTATTGTTTAAGGTCACCTTTGTAATGTATTTCTACTTCTCCGCATCTTTTTTTTTTCCTCTTTTGTGACTGCTGTTGTTACGATGCGAGATTATAATATGCTGTTTTTTTTCCTTGGCTCTGTTTTTTGTTTCCGTCGTGATAGTCTGATTCTGGTGTTTGCGGCTTTCTGAGACGATAGCTTAATTGTATGTGTCGAAGGAGAAGTTTAAAGAATTAAGATGATTTCTATTAATAATGTGGACAACATAAAACCAAAACAATTTACATTAAACCTTTGCCAACCCCCCAGAGAAGAAATCAAACCACTTAGCTCGCCGCAGCTGCAACTTGTTCATTATGGCTTGAGTTATTATTGAATCTTGTGGAAGAGTTGGAGGATCTTGGAAGGGTATATTTCATGAAACTCTTTTGAAGGCTTCTCTTGACGCTAATCTTTTGAGCTCCAACAAACGATCCAATAGCCACTTTGATTGCGCGGTTAAGATCTCCTTCAGAGACATATTCTGACAATCGCATTTTGGCAAATGATTCTGCAATCCGAATGATCGACTCTAGATGCCGCACAGTGATGGGGAAACTCCCTGTCTTCATACTCTTGTCCCTCATATCGGCATAAACCCGCGACAACTTGTCTCTATCCAGCGAGTCGAGCTTGGGGCGAATATTTTCCCTGGCATAATGTATATATTTTGCCAATAAATCTTGGTCGATTGGAGAAGTGTTCTCTGCATCTTGAGGAGGTGGAGACCCGACTCGTCGCTGTTCTTCGCTGTCCAGGCTTGTTAGGAGATCTTCATCGTCGACAGGATGTGATCGATAATGAGAGTCGACCACAAACTTGGCTAGGCGTTCGTCCGTCTCAGGATCGACGATATCTCTTACAACACATAAAATATCGAACCGGGAAAGGATTGGTTCAGTTAAGTCCACATTCTGAGCAAAAGGAATTGTAGAATTATATCGGCCACCACGAGGATTAGCAGCAGCAATTATACCACACCGAGCTTGTAAGGTTGTTACGATTCCTGCCTTTGAAATACTGATTGATTGTTGTTCCATCGCTTCATGGATGGATGTCCGATCCTGGTCATTCATCTTATCAAACTCGTCGATTAAGCAAGTACCTTTGTCAGCTAGAACGAGCGCTCCTCCTTCAAGAGTCCACTCTGAAGTCACCGGATCTCGGCGCACCGATGCAGTCAGACCGACTGCCGAAGCACCTTGACCAGTAGCAAAGACGGCTCTATGGGAGATCTTCTCCACATATTTAAGAAACTGTGACTTTGAAGTTCCAGGATCCCCCATTAGGAGAACATTGATATCTCCTCTGATAGAGTGCTTTCCTTGAACGTCTTTATGGACACCGCCAAAAAGGGAGCAACAAATAGCATTTTTAATGTCATCATGACCGTAAATGGAAGGGGCTATCGACTTTATAATCTTATTGATTATGCCGGGCTCCTTGGAAAGAGAGCGGATTCGTTTAACCTCCTCTTCTGTAAGCATGAGACCATCTCCACGTCCCTCACGCCTTTTGACTAAATTGGCTTCAATTACCGTGGCAAAAACAGGAAATCCGTGCTTAGCATTCAGTCCACTGTCAAATGAGTTTTTATAGATGCCCGTGACATCTACCTCTTCGCCTGGGCGGGCAACATCAATGAGATCTGCAAGTAGAATTATTTCACGGTGTCTAGGAAGACGACCTGGTGGGACAGTTCCGGGAGATTCTTGTAGGGTGATTTTTTGGTAATTTGAGTATATGGTGTGCTGGGTGTCAAGGATATGGGGTCCTCGAGATTGGCAGACATAACAAAACCCTACTTTGACTTCCTTGTTTGTATTTTCTTGAACAAAAGGACCAAGAGATGCCCCACATTTGTTGCAAGTAAATTTGACGTAGCGAAGCTGAGGAAACACACCAGTTCGCCGTGTCACAACTCCAGTGACACGCACTAGACAGTTCATGTGTACTTCTCGAAGTTCTCGAAGACTGTAAATGGTGGGCAGATCAGCCACTCGTACATGAATCTCAGGATGAATATTCGCATAGTCTGGGTAATGCAGAGCTGTAGCCTCCATGGCCACTACATCGAATATTCGAAGCATTTCTTCAGGAGCGTTTGCCAGAAAGTAGGCGAGAATAGCTTTAGATTCGGCAAGATGACCGTAGGATATCTCTAATGACTCTGAATTGATCTCACCAAGAGTCCGGATTCGACTTCCGTAAACTGATCGTCCCTTGTCATCAGTATACTCAAGTAGGAAGTTCTTGAATTCGCGAGCAATTGCTTTGTGAACAGAGGGTTGTGTGATCCAAGCAGCGATTGACTCAGCTTTCACATCAGCCAAAGAACTCAAAGAAAGTTCTTCAGTCATTGGATCGGTATCCGACAAGAGGTCCAAGTCTTCATCAAACTGATTCCTCCTCCGTCGCTGGGTGGGGACTTGGAAATCTTCTGCATCGTCTATATGAAGTCAAGCTAGTTAATTATCAATAATTTTGCCGGCTCGTCGTGGAAAAGCTTACCATCAAGAAAAGCGGGTCCTCTTGCCATCATTCGGTCTCTCCGGTTGAGCTGCTCATCGACAAGGCGACGCTCATTGATGTCGAGCCCCTGATATTCGGTGTCATCTATATTTTCATCCCCGGCATCATATGTATCTCTTTCCCCTGCCCGTCGATAGTCTCTGTATAACAATTTCGTGTTAGTCTATTTCTTTTTCTAGAAAATGCACGTGAATTTTTCTGCTTACCGTTCCATATTTTCGTCGAAAAGATCTTCGCCGGCTTCTTCTTCAGCCATCTCGTCAAGATCATCTTCGACTTCATTCTCTTCTGCAATGATATCGTCGTCCTGAGCGAATGGCGACGATGCAATTCCACCAGGGGATGATGGAAAGTTTTCATTGACTCCGGGCGCTGGAGAGGATCCCAAAATCTCCTCGTCGTCAATCGGATCTTCCGCAGTTCTCTTACGGGGACTCGCCATTATTTTCCTCGGTATCTTTTACCTGTCTCAATATATGAAGAAAAGGAAGACTTGGTCTTGTAGAAAGTTGGAAAGCAGAGTTATTCGACTTTTTTATGTCAGGGGATCCTCCATGTTTTTTAATTACTGGGACAAGGACAGATTTCGCGACACGCGTTTTGCCCAATTAAGAACTAATTTATCTCGATTTGGAACAATGCGAACTTCCCAAACACGCTGGTTCCCTCGATTAGGACAGCGTGTCATCCATCTCCCACCTGCGGCAATAATCAGCAACTCCACATTTAGCGAGAACAACAACAGTAACAGTCTGGAGTCTATCTAGTCGGATCGTTTACCAGAATGAGCAAAGAAGATTGTCGGGACCAGAAGGAAAGCAGCCCAGAGTCTGTGACTGCTGTTGACGTGCTTCAGGAACAGTTAAGGCTGTACGTTTTTACTCCTATTTGCTATGTAGGAAACCTCACTGACTGTCGATTTCTAGTGAACGCGACGCTAGAGAAGCTCTTCCATATGATCCCACAGAATGTACCTATAAGAAGGGGCCTATAAGGCAGGCCGTGTATGCTTGCCTCTCGTGTAATTTGAAGCAGGGAGGCGGTGAGAAGATGGTTCCAGCTGGCGTTTGCTACTCATGTAGTATATCTTGTCATGCAGATCACGATCTTGTAGAGCTTCTCACCAAGCGCAATTTCACCTGTGACTGTGGGACAGAACGGCTGTCGCGTTTTGGAGGATGCAATCTTCGAAAAAACTTCTCTCAACTTGATGAACCGTCCAAGACGAACAAGTGAGTACAAATCCTATTAGTTGACCTTGATCAATTGAGTCTTCAACTCTCTAATTTGATGATTATTACTTTAGATACAATCATAATTTCTTCGGGAAATTCTGTTCTTGTCAGGAACAGTACAATCCAGATACCTTTCAGGGCACAATGCATCAATGCCTCCTAGGTGATGCATGCGGGGAAGATTGGTATCATGAGAGATGCATAATAGGGTCTCAAGCGCCACTAACATCGGAGGAAAAGCTTGCAGAGGCTAAAGAAGAAGAGACCAGTGGGGACGATAAGCAACAACAAGTTGATGAAGAAAAGCAGACGCCGGACTCTCCGCCGGGCCATCCGACAGGCGTACGGCTTATTCCCCAAATAGATGAGAGCAATGGAGTTGCTTCAGACCAAGGTAGGAAGGAAAAGCCACTCCATGCTGAGTGCGAGGAAGAAGAAAAGGTCCCTGGGTTCCCGGAAGAAGGTACATTTGACGCGTTTATTTGCTGGAAATGTACAGATATGTACAGAAATATTTTTCTACGCCTTGTAAAGTCGAGAGATATCACAATACCTCCGGTAATTCACTATGGTGGATCGTCAGATCTTCCTAAATTACAAGACGAGGCTACAGCAGATATGCACGAACTGCTGAAACGAAAGATGCAGCAAGAAGCAGATGGAGAAAGTGAACTCTCTTCAAAGAGATTGAGAGAAAGTAACAAAAGCACCGAAAACATAGTCAGCCATGCCCCAGAAATCCCTTCTGTGCCATCTGATACTAATGTTGATGTAACAGGAAAGCGCTTCTCTGTTTTCCTGGTAGAAGGGTTTCAAGATCGCATCAGTCAACTAGATTGGATGAAGGAGTTTACCGAGAGCCATCCTCAGTTGGTGAAGGATGAACCAGCGTTTGAACCCCCGCCTGACGATGACGATGGTAAGTTGACTGTTATATGGTAAAATCAATCGATTGCGAATTAACCATGCTACAGATTCATCATTATACGATGCGGGAGCTCGAGCGTTATCAAGCCTTCCACACATGAAGGCAGTGGAAAGTATTCACGCGTACAATAATATCAAAGCTCGCCTGGAAGAATTTCTTCAACCTTTTGCCCAGAGCGGCAAGGTAAGCAGATACATTTTCATACTCATTGCTCTGTTGACTAATGGACTCTTGTATCTCTTAGATTGTAACTGAAGCTGACGTCCGTGAATTCTTTGCCGGAGTGCAAACGTCTGACTCATCTGTAAAAGGATAGCTTTTCCAGAGGAAAGAGAGCCATAATAGATGTTTGCTAACTACGAACATAATATATATATAATCCTCTTGACGAAAGCGATGTAAGCATAATGGAACTGATTTCGAAATCTGTAAATCGTGACCATCAAGTGCACATAAAGTAAACATTTCTCGACATGCTGTATGGATCTCTTCTTTGTGCTAATCCTGGGGAAGAAGAGCTTATTGGGACTAGGGAAAAAAAAATTCCCAGCCGCACCTCAATGTCTCGAGGATTCTGCCATAGTCAGCACATTACTATATACACATCGACGGGCTCTATGAGTAACCCACAAACACAGTCTCACGAGGATGACCCGTTCCCGCTTTATTTGGTAGTATCACGGCCGTATTTGACCAAGCAGAATTTAGAAGATCTTCGAGAGCAACGCAAAGTCGCTCCGGGAAGAGAGAAGGCGACCATTTTGCAAGCATGGCATACAATATGGACCGTTGGAGAGCGACTTTGCTTGTGAGTTTAATTAGATGAGCAATCTACAGTAAATTCTTTCTTTTAGATTGGCGCTTTAACAATTTCTCTTACTAGTCCTATTCGAACAATGGGGTCTGCGATGATCCTCTTTCAGAGATTTATGGCTTTCAATCCGCCAATGAGTGAATCAACGACGTTTGTACGTCTATTTCTTTGCAGGAATTAAACTTAATACTTGCTAATTATTGTATTTCTCAAGGATGTTTCATTATCATGCCTCTTTTCGGCCTGCAAGCTTGAAGATACCGTTAAAAAACTTCGAGATGTTCTGGTAGCTGGTTTGGAAGTACGGCATCCGGGGCAAAACATTGATCCAGATACGCCGGTAAGTGGAGGCCGCTTGATGATGAATCGCATTGATGAAGCTAATATTGGTGAATGTTGCAGAAAGTCGACGAATACCGACGGAGGCTTATCGGAATGGAACGACATGTTCTCGAGACAGACTGCTTTGATTTTCGAATACGACACCCTCAGAAATACATAATCAAAATATGCAGACGGATAGGATGTGAGAATTATAAAGTGTTGTTCTCCAAGGTTTCTAGACTGACTTTGTTTTCTTTAACCAAAGACCCGCGGAATGTGTGCATGCTTGCATGGAACATCAGCATCGACTCATACAAAACGGCAGCCCCCTTGGAGTACACGCCGCATGTCGTTGCGCTTGCCTGCATATATATTGCCTTGCAATGTAATGATTTGCCTGTCAGTGATCTTATTTTCTCGCATTTTTGCGCTAGATCGGTCGATGTTTACCGTGAGTAGAATACAACATTTTTTTCCGTGTGAAGAACGAACACATCACTGACATGAGCGAATTAGACTGTCTTTTCGAGATACTGGATATTTACATTGATATACTGCCTCAGACACGGTTATGTTCCTTGTTCCCAAACACTAACAAGTTCATGGAGATCCGAATAAAAATAAATCGAGCATTAGAACAGGTCGAAGGTTTTAAAGATAGTAAAAATGGCCATTCCTCTGCAGACAACTCAGAAACCAAGCTGCTAATACGAAATCCGACCATCGGCGACCGTGGAGCAGTACGATATATTGTGAACTGACTGTACGGAATAGGATAACTATCATAAATCTTACAAGTGGTGTCTGAGAGCGACGGTTATCAGCGTAGCCTTTAAGCCTGGTGTACTATAAGCATTGTTTGACTCAATTTAGATCTTTAATGATAGAATGACATCATTTTGTTTTCGCACACGCACATACGTTAGCAGAGTAGCTACGCCAATTGAGCCAAGAGCTCGTAATTAAAGCATTCTGAAAATTTTCTGAAGACCGATTTCTGTATTACCATATCTTGATCTCCCTCTACATTTGGAGTGACGTTGTACTGTAAACCTTGTTTCCGGACTTCTCCCGCAGGTTCTCCTTTTCGTTATTTATCCCACTTGGTGACAACATCGACCTCAAATATCGCTCATCAGTATTATTACCTCCTAGCTTCAAGTACTGTTGAAATATGCTTAGCAGAGTCACTAATAGGCTTGCTTTTGGTACCCCTGCCGGACATTTATTGTTTACGAGTGCCCATACTCCAGCATGCTCACGTCTAGCTCTTGTTAGTGTGACAAGAAACAGTGCATATTCAACCAAATCACCTAACGATTGCAAATACATCAATTTTGGTACTCCAAAGAATGCCGTTGCCGTTGCCTCTGGTATAAACTATTTCGGTGCTAGATGGGTGCGACAGGAAATTGCAAAGCGATCTTACACTAATCACTCAGCTCAACCTCCGCCCGCCAAGATCTACACCTACGAAGATATTAACAAGCTCATAGTTGGACCTCACCCCTCCACAGTGCTAATTGACTCTAGAGAACCTAGTGAGCTCGAAGAGCAGGGTAAAATTCCGACAGCGGTCAATATCCCCTACAAGTCATGCCCCGGCGCTTTAGGACTCTCTAAAGAGCAGTTTGAAGATACTTTTGGATTCCCTAAACCTGCCAAGGACGAAGAGCTGATATTTTACTGCCAAGCTGGAGTTCGAAGCACTGCTGCTGAGGATCTTGCTGCAACATACGGTTATGAAAAGTAAGTCTTTGTTGTTCATTATATGTATCAATTATTAACTGGTTATAGGCGAGGTAATTACAAAGGATCGTTCAAGGATTGGGTAGCGCACAAAGGCAAGGTCGACTTCCAAACTCCTTCCACAAAAGCTGAAAAGGAGCCTAAATAGTAGTTTTGCCTTTGGCATTGTACTGTAATTTTCTTTTCATGTACATAAAAACTATACTCTCCTTATCAGTGTAATAAATGTTAACGAAACCTGGCTTCTGGGATTTGCTTGCGTGACTTTGCTGTTTGCTTGCGTTCCCTGCGGGCAATTTTCTTTGTAATCTCGGACTTCTTCATAGTCTTGAACTTTTCACTAAGCACAAGCTTTTTCTTTTCAGAGTCCTTGAGATAGTAGGGTTTTTTACCCTCCTTGACCGCTTGTCTTTCCTTGCTCTCATGTTGCCGGATGATTTTGTCGGCAAAATCTTTATCGGCCAGGGTTTGCAACCGAGACTTCTTTGATTGAATTGCACGTTGAAGCTTTAATTTCTCTTGTGGATCTTTAACACGCTTCAAATCCAGCTCCATTTTTTTAATTTCATCATGCTCGTAGTCATCAAGGAATGCATAGTCCTTCCGCAGTTGTCTAGGATCCACATTGCTCCGATGTCCAACAGGCTCGAACCGTGGGTCTCTTCGAACAATTTTTGGAACATCTACAACCTGCCGTAGCCTGGTCACAGGCCGTTTGGATGTAACTTCTTGCGGCGCATGTTTGTTTAACCGCTTTTGTCTTTTGTACCTGCTCGTATGACCGTTCTCCTGCTCTTGTTCACTTTCACTGCTCTCGGAGTCATCATTGTCATCACCATCTTCTGACTCGTCCGAGGAAGCACTTCTCTTCCTTTCTGCATGCTCTGATGACTTTCTGGATGCTTTTAACTTGCTGAGTTGAGCCTTGATTTCCTCCTGGTGTTCCTTTCGCCTACTCGGTGCTGATGAAGACGATGATCTCTCTTTCTGCTGTTCAGCCAACAGCGCCTTCTGAGCACCAACAATGCTTGCAAAGTCGATATCCTTGAGATCTAAATCGCCCAATTAGCTTGTATACAACAATACAGTCCACCACGAGACTAACCTTCTTCAGCATTCTATAAATAAATCAAGTTAGTAAACTAACATCCCAAATCAAAATTAAAAGATATAGTCGAATTCCATACTCCAAGGACTTCCTCTTCAGAAAAATTCTGTGTATCGTTCACGTCCGATTCCTGTTCACCGCTCTCATCATTTCCCTCTGATTCCAGAATAACTTCTTCATCGTCACTCGAAAAAGCAGCAGGCTGGCTTGGCCGGCTCAAGCCATATGATGAGGATATCGGAATTTGTTTTTTAATGCTGCTGACTTTTGCCATGATCTGTCTATGAATCTTTTTCGATGTTGAATAGAAATTATTTTAATTTTGGGAGATGAGGTCCTTTCCGAAATAGGAAGCGCCGCACTTCCAAAAGTATATGAGACAATATCTGCACACAGGAGTTTTGCAGACCTTAGTCCTGGCTGCTTGTTGTATTTATCATCCACTGTTTGAACGAGGGACGCTAATCGGAAACGATAGAAACAAACATTCAACTTGTCTTTTGTTGTTGTAGGGTTTTTTTTCAAGGGGACTACCACGAATGTGCTATAGGTTTACTTTGGAAACCAGAGTTGTTATATACACTATATAAATATACTAGCTCTTCTAGTCATGGCGCCAATTTACCAGAACCTGGTCGGTCCGAAATCTCTGAGTGCATGTAGAATCTTGAATATTGGTCGTATAACCTTGACGAAAAGCTAAGAGACCAGCATGTGCTATCATGATGCCATTATCAATGCAGAACCTTTTGAAAAATTTCCGAGTCAGCGCTTTCAATCTAGTAGTATTAAGAAAGTTTCTCTCACCTTTCATCTGTTGCATAAACAGATCCTCCCCGCTCTTTTGCCATAGTGCCCATCATTTCTTGCAACCGCTCATTACAACCTACTCCACCCACAATAAGTACTTGTGATGTACCAACGTGGGCCATAGCTCGCTCTGTGATTTCTACAAGCATCGAAAACAATGTCTCCTGCAGCGAATAACACAAGTCCTCATTTGTGACTGGTTGGCCGTCTTCATCTGCCAGTAATGGCTTTCCATTCTCTATTTCTTGCGAGACCGTTTCGATGTATGCCAGAACACCAGACATTGAGAGGTCCATGCCTTTGACGGTATAAGGAAGTTGAACAAACCTTCGGCCTCTTTCAGCAATTAATGTGTCAGCATTAGTTTATTTTTATACATAAGTAGACTCGTCGTACGTACTTTTTAGCGAGTTGCTCAATATTATAACCGGGGCTTGGATCATTTGATATTCCTAAAACTCGAGCGAATCGATCGAGACAATTTCCTACCGCGATATCCAGGGTTTCCCCAAAGATCCGATATCTAAATGCAAGAAACATCAAAATGTGAGCACAGAACGCTAATACAAGAATTGATTTGCACGCTATACCTCTGGTGTGAATATGCAATCACTTGGGTATTACCGCCCGAGACATATAAAACAACTGGATTATTAGCCCCCGTGATCTCTCTCCCCATTTCAATATCTGCAAAAGATCGGTCAATATGGCGCGGTTTTAATTACCAAATGTAGAAGATACTCACGTCCAACACAATGATTTACACCGACAAGCGGTTTCTTCCACATGAGACTAATCGTTCTGGCAGCAATTGCAACTGACTGTAAAGGAGCCCCCATTCCGGGGCCTTGTGTAAAACATATGCAATCGATGTCATTCGGGGTTAAACCCGCATCTTTGAGTGCAAGTGCTATAAGCCTAACCACGTGGTTTCGATGATGTTTAGCTGTGTCCCGCGGCAGAAATCCCTGCCCAGGTGGGGTTATATAGGTATCTCGAATATTTGCCAACACTCGGGCTTCATCATAACCCAAGAGTTCCTTACGCAAATGCTGCCGAGTTCCAAGAACCACATGCTGAATAATCCCCACTCCAAGCTTATTGGCAGACCCTTCAAGTCCAATGGCGGTCCAATGCCGATCTGCTCTGCTCATCGCCGTTGACGATGTGTCAAGTCGAATTGATTGGGATGTCATCTCATCTCATCTCATCTCAAAAAAAGGAAAAAAAATAGAACACCAAATCAAGAATACCATTATAAAGAGAATTCTCATGGGAAATCACTGCTAAAGTTGGGCATATAAAGATCCCATTTTTTGTAGGAGATAAAAAAAGCATCCGTTTAGTCCTTGCGCTTCATATTTCTAACGATGTTCTTCACAAGTGTAAATACGCAGCTTAAAACGTCACAGCATGGTTAATAATAAACGCCCGCAATCGGAGCAAGAGAATGATGTTACAGGATCTTCGAGCGACTCTATAGGAAATGGAAATAAGGGCCCAAAAACAAGTAAAAAGGGCAGGCCCGACTATGTAACTCCAGAGTACATAGCACAACAGCGGGCTAAGCGTGAAGCTGCAAAGGCTGCTAAAATTGCCGAGAAAGAGGCTCTAGAACTTGCAAATCCCGGGGGTTCATTTAGCAAGCGAAACAAAACCTCAGTGAGTCTAGAGTTTATAAAACGGCCTATGCTGAGGATACCTTTTGTTCACCCTGAACTGCGATCAAGTAGTATCTTTTCAATTATGACTTATAATGTAAGGATTTTTGCATTCGAGAATTTCTCTTAATCTCGAAACTGATTGAGCTAATAACCGGTGTAGGTTTTGGGTCAAGCCCTGGTGCGAAGAACATTATTCCCCACAAATGGAGATATCCTAAAATGGAAGTACAGGGGACCTGTTATCTTGTCGGAGTTCAAATATTACAATGCAGATATTATGTGTCTTCAAGAGGTAGACTACGAGAAGCACGATTCATTTTATGGGAGGAACTTCCAAGAACTTGGTTATGATTATATATTTGCACGATCAGGAAAGAAAAATCACGGCCTCATGATAGCGTGGAAACGGGATATTTTTAGCTTGGACCAGCAAGAACAGATTCACTTTGACGACCAGAAAACTGACTCTGTACCTGCTCAATGCAAAACAAGGAACTTGGCTTTGTTTGCCGCGTTCAAGCTGAAAAACGTGTCTCCTGATTCGAATTTTGACTCAGTGGGTGAAGCACAGAGAACGGGAATTGTGGTGGGCACTTGCCATCTATTTTGGCATCCCTACGGTACCATGGAACGAGTTCGACAGGCTGCTATATATGTACGAGAAGCCACGCGATTCAAGTCGTCAATAGCAACAGATAGAGACTGGCCTATATTCTTGACAGGGGATTTCAACAGTATGCCGATTGATGCCCCTTACCTTGCTATGACGACTAAGCCAATGAAAAACACTACGCGATCGACATTTATATTGGAAAACAGTAGGGAGCATGACTATTCTAATAGAGTAGAAGAGGCGGAAGAACAGGAGGAGGACGAGGAGGAAGATGAAGGGCCTCCACCTTATGAAGGGCCCGAAGATGATAACACAAATGCAGGCACAATCACTCCAGACCCGTGCTTTGAAGAAGAAAAGAAGGAGGATAATGAGAATATGAATCTTGATGACGCATCTTCAAAATCAGTTGATAACGGACAACAAAAGCCCACATGGCTCGATCCCGAGAGTACAAAGAGATTAATTTCTTATTGTAATTCAATACCCTCTGTTTGCAGAAGTTTGTATGGTTGGGGATACCGTTTTGTTCATGCTCCCAACGCAGACTTGACTAAGCGTAATGGGGAACCAGAGTTTTCGAATTGGGCTCACAACTGGCGTGGGCTTCTTGATTATATATTTGTGGTAGATGAAAAGCATAGTCACCACGGATCAGGCGATAGGTCACAACATTACCATCCAGAGACAGATGTTGTGCCGGGTGTCAGACTTCTAGAGTTACTTAGGCTCCCAACTCCCAGTGAAATGGGTGAAGAGCCCAGTGGTCAACCTAGAGAGGGTCAATATCCGAGTGATCACCTCTGTTTGATGGCGAAGGTGGAAATCGAGCATTAAGTCCTAGGCTTGATTTCTAAGTATTGTCGACAGTTATGATGGAAATAAAAGGCAAAGGTGTACATAGATCTAAGTTGAGCCGTATCTAAATTAATTATTCTAAAAATCAGAAATATAAGAAAGAAATGCAAATGAAACCAACGCTTCTATGCAAACTCTGTACGGACTAATTCAGAGACTATTTTCTGTATGTCATTTGCCGCTTCTGCGGCGGCTTCTAGAACTTCTGCATGACTAGCTTTACCTTCAGATCCAGTAATTGAGCTGTCAAGGACATCGGTGGCTCTCGGCATTCGATCAGTAACAACCACATTTGTTATGAGACTTATTGCCAAGACTTGAAGTCCTGCCCATCGAGCAACAATGACTTCGGGGACTGTACTCATACCGACGGTCTGAGCACCGATTGTTCGAAGATACCTAGCTTCTGCACGAGTCTCGTACGTAGGTCCACACACATAGGCGTAGGTACCTTCATGGACACTTCGATGAATTTTTAAAGATGCAGCTACTTTGAAAAAGGTCTTTCGAAGGTCCAAATCGTAAGCATCACTTAGAGGTAAAAATCTGGGTCCAAATGTAGGATCGTTAGGGCCCCGAAGAGGGTGATTACCAGCTAACCCTGGTAGGTTGATATGGTCGGAAAGGACCATAAGGTCTCCGACCTTGAATGCATGATCCAGTCCACCAGAGGCATTAGTCGCAATCATTGTTTTGACACCCAGTAGCGCGAAAACCCTCACAGGAAAGACCGTTTCCTCCATTGCATGACCTTCATAAAAACTGCGAGCAAGCGAAAGCAAACTACATTAGCCAATTGGCCATTTCTTTCCGTATATGATAAAAACTCACTGGAGTCTGCCCACCATACAAAGGACAGGGACGGAGCCTATATTTCCATAAACAAGTCTCCCGTGATGTCCAGATACTTTGCCAGCCGTTAGTGTCTGCTTGGGTTCAAATGGAAATAGACAATACCTGCCATACCAGTAGTACAAGCCCAATTAGGGATTTCTTCAAATGGAATTGTAACCGTGGACCCTTCAAGGGCATCTGCCAGTCCTGATAATCCCGAACCACATATTATCGCAACCTTTGGAGTAGCTCCTATCAGATTCTTTACGTGTTCTGCCGCCTGTGCAACCTGAGATGGCTCGATGCCTTGGACTGGCATTTTATCCTACACGGGTTTAGTTTGTCTTGTTTTTGTGTATACATTGGGATATTTACAGTTTAGTTTATGACGATATATATCGTTATAAACAGATGTTACAAGTAGTTCAAGAGACAAGTTCTGTTAACGCTTTTAATACATTATTGAAATCGTTTAGTTTATCGGAATCATCTTTGCTCTCCCGTGAAAGCCCTATAACGATAGTCCGGGACTCAGACGGTGATTTGGAATAAAAAATGGAAGCAATCTTTGATGCCAGAGCCATTGAATAGGGATCAGAACCCCCAAGTAGAGGTTTTGTAGAGAAGCTTGGATTTACTGCCTCTCCTGTAGCTTCGTTTAGATTTGCTGGTGCCGATACCGCATACTTGAATCAATACGTTAATTACATGCGGATTAAGTGCAGAAGGGAAAGACTTACCATCTTAGCAATTCCACCATCTTTACTGATAGTAACTAAAATCCTATCAGCAAAGTACACAAGTTGTAGACTAAATTCGCCTATTGTTCTCGTCTCAGTTTGTGCCGGGAACCCCATTGGTATTGTGGTCAGTAGTTTAGAAAGGTCCTGTTTTTTGAAATGTATCCCCTAACTAAATTAGAAAGGCCAAAATTAAACTCGCTTTGGGACTTATCGACAAACCAACCCAGAGGACCATAACCAACCAAAGCATACAAGACAGTAGCATTTCCTTGGTTGAGGGAGTGGGTACACTTCTCCTTCCCTTTCTCCCCCCTCAGTATGTCGACAAGTAGTTCCGGACACCATGGGCGGGTTCTTGGAAAGAGTTCTCCAAAAAAAGCTCCAACGCCGCGGTCACCTTCCGGACATTCTACTCCAAAGTCAGGCCCAAGTCGAGAATCGTTATCGTTTCAAAAGCAGCAAGCCTTAAATTGTCCAATATGCAATATGGAAATGGTATGTTTATAGTTGATTGCCGGTTTTTTTGCTTGGTTTTCTAACCAGGTTTTATTTTTTTCCTCGAAATAGGTTTCCTTATCTCAGCTTAATCGGTACGTGCTTACAGTCGCAACACATTATAGGTGTATTAATTCTAATATATATCTACTTTCAGCCACCTTGACGATGACCATAACGAAGCCCCCAGTATTCCGATAACTACTGATGATGACTTAAAGTCATGGTTCAAGAAGAGAGTGGTCGATAAAGCTAAACGACTTCAACCGGTTCAAGCAATACACCATACTCTTAGGGGAGTCGACGTATTCGAGAGGAATGGAACCATTCATAGCTCACCATCTTTCAGCAAAATTCAAACAGTATCAGCAAGTGTATCACCGAGCTCGAGTAAGTCAAATCTTGCTGGTGCTGCGTCCAACAATTCACGCCAGGATAGATCGGAATCCCTTTCTAGCGACTATGCTCAACACTTTGAGTCAGAAATTACTAAAACACATTGGCAACCTGAGACGTCTCATGATGTGTGCTCGCAACCAGGATGTGGTAGAAGTCTTAATGCTCGAAACGGGAAAATCCACTGTCGGTGTTGCGGAAAGCTGTTCTGTGAGGCACATTCAATGTATCAAATGAAGTTATCTCTTTCTGCTCATCATGAGCCTGTTCATGGCTGCTGGTGCCGTGTATGCCAGGATTGCTATGAGTCTCGACCTGGTTACACTGATAGCAATGGAGCATTAAGGGATGAAACGAAATTCTTTAAAGAACGGAGAGCAGCCGTATTAGACCGCAAGTATCTGGAGCTTAATATGCTCGATCGAAGACTAATAACTTTGTCTCAAATCCTTGTGGAACACAAAGTGAAAGCCATGCGCAAGGGGTTTGGAGGACTTCTGTATTCTACAGCGCCAAGTGAACGCAGAGAGTTGGAACAATCTGTAGTTAGCTGGCAAGCAGATAATACGGTTGAAACATGCCCATTTTGCCGTCTTCCTTTTGGTTTCTCCCTTCGAAAACATCACTGCAGACTTTGCGGGAGGGTTGTTTGTGGAGATTCCTCGTCAGACTGTTCCAAAATTGTGGAAATAGGAGAGGAAAAACAAGATAAGGAGAGACTCATACTGAATGGGTCACCAAGCCTCGCAAGATCAAGGGAAAATCAACAGGAGACAGAATTTGTAGATGAATTGTCTAGCATGAGCGTGCACATCCGTGTTTGCAAGGATTGTTATCGCAAGGTATTTGGTCGGCGGGACTTTCAAACTGAAGCAGGGATGGAACTTCCGTTTATAAAGTCTTATCAAATCCTACTACAATTTGAAAGAGGAATTTCTCAACTTTTACCGAGATATCAGACTCTTCTCGCTGAGCTTGAGGATCCTGGGGCCACTATTGCTCATCAACGATTAGCAGAAGCTACAAGGATTAGACGAAGGCTGATTGATTCATTCTCTCAGTATGAAGAAGCCGCTAAGCGATTTGTCGCTCAGCCCAATGGGAATTCGCAGACAATCGAACGGATCCAAAAAATGGTATTTCAAAATTGTTTTGATTTTCTACAAACCAACATGCTTCCCCTTCAGTCGTTACCTAAATTGCTTAGATCAGCAGGAAGCGAACAGAGTGGGTCAATCAGAACGAGTAGCCCGTCTATCTCGAGCGAACGTGAAAATGAAAAGAAAGAGCCGACATCCAACAATGTTGAGACCGCTACGGACGAGGCAGTCGCAGAACTAGCTCAGCAACTTATAGTTTTGGAAGAACAGCAGTTTCTAGTTCAAGGAATGGCCGAGGATGCTGTCAAGAGGAGGAAACACGACGATGCTGATGCCCTCAATCAGAGTCTCAGCGAATTAACCCTGGAAATATCCAAAGTCAAAGCAAAGCTAAATGAGGCTGGCATCATGGGATAAGTATTAATGGGAAAAGTTTTGGATGATGATTGTTTTTGTGTTTTTACGTCACAGTTTTATTTTTTTTTCATCAGTACAGTTTAGGAGTTAGTGCGGATAGTTTTTGTCATGTCTTTGAATGCGGTAGGTCAATAGATAGAATGGTTTACATATCTACTTCAAACATCATATTGTAGTCGAATCCCCAGATACTATCTAAATATACGCCACGACTTCAGGAACAACAAGTGGATGAAGTATTCCTATCTCCTGCTGCCGATCAGAAACATCGAGCTATTCCACTCCCATTTGAATGTACAAAAGAAGTTAAACTAAACCTTAATATTTTTTTTTTTTTTTTTTCACTCCCGAGATCTTATCGCCCACCCTCATCGCAAACAATCAGTACCTATTCTATAGATGATGTTTTGCAGACCTCAGTCGGTCTGCAGGCGGCTGCTGCTGCGGTCGGCAAAGATAAGGTGCCAAGATATTGAAAAGGGTCTTGTTCGATATGTGTCAAGTGATGATGGCAAGAGGTACGCTCATGCTCAAGACGGTGCAGAGATAAGAATGACTGGACAATAAGCTAACTAGAATGAAAAATTATGTCCTTTTCTAAAGCCGGTTTCAGAAGTATCAACTGAAAACAGATAAAGACATCGAAGAATTTTTTCGGCATCCAACTTGGTCGGTGTCGGAATTATTATCGAGCAAATCGACAGTTGGTGCCGGGCGGGAACCTGATTTCGGTCCTGAAGAACTCCGGCACGTTCTCGATATGACGGGACTTGCTCATCCTAAAACGCAGCATGAAGAGCAACACCTGATTGGAGAGATTGTTAAGCAGCTTGTATTTGTTGAGCACATTGAATCAGTCAATGTCGAGGGAATACGGCCTTTGTCAAGAATCGTTGAAGATCTTCCTTTTTTGACATTTGAAGATCTCCAGGAACCAGAAGTTGTTGGACAGAATCATGATCTAGACTGGAAGCCTCTCAAGCATGCTTCGAAGAAAGATGGAGACTTCTTTGTCTTGGATGAAGGACTTCGGAAAGATCTTTAAGCTGCATCTCAGCTTTGCTATAGACTTTTGCATAGAAATGAATTCTAAATCTACTCCCTTGTACCGTGATTTAATCTGCCTATTCATCTTTTTCTCTAATAATGATTTTAGCGTGACGAAAAAAAAATGCCTACTAAAGAATTACAATGAGCGCAGGCCTTTTTTCAAGAAGAAGAAAAACAAATATACAAAACATAAAGCAAGGATGAAATTGTGCGCCATTCCTTTTTTGACTCCTTTTTCCTTTTTTTTTTTTTTTTTTTTTTTTTTTAAATATGGATACGCCAAGAGGAATCCAAGGTACAACTTAATGATATACTTTTTGAAATGCGGTTTTAGAGGTAGTCATCCTCCCTCGAATAGAACTCTGCCCCCTTTGGTATCTCGGTGTGATCTAGCCATCTGGCGAGGCAACTAAGTGGCATATAATCAAAGCTTGACGTCCTTGAGCACTGACATCGGCCACTGAGATGGCTTTCATCGTCAGATGGACACCGACCCCTTCCAACGCACGTTAATAACGACACAGGACTGATGAATAAAAAAGAAAAAAACCATCTTACCATGGTGCATGATGATAGCCAATGTCGCTGAAAAAATGTAACTTTTCTTGCGGTAACATGAGAGAGACTGCAAGCGAATGGATTGGAGCGTCGCCCTAAAAAATTGAGCTTAGCTTTAGTCACAACCTTGGCAAATTAAGAGCACTTACCCATCGTTCATAAAAAAACCCCTTTTGAGAGTCAAGAAAATTGAAGTAATCTGTATATGCTTTACTTCTGAAAAACTCGAGGCTTCCAATCTCAAAATTACTCCAAAAATGACAGTAATTATATGTGCCATTAAGTCCGACCATGTCATCCGTGACTACAAAGTCTGCATTGTCTTGTGCCAAATGTTCAGGATGCTGGTCAAAGAACGCTCTTGTTGTATTCCAAAGGCTAGGGACTGTGGCTGGGTATTCCAACATGGACATGACAAATCCATAGGCCTTGTTATGCGTGCGCATAAACTTGAATGGATCGCTGACAGATTTAGTTAGCATTTATGAGGTTCATATTTTGATAATGCCAGGCTTATCACATACTATTCAATGTTACAATGAAATTGAATCTCAGGCTCCACGCGCCAGTACCTGCATATATCATGTTAGAGTGAGATTTCAACAACGAAGAGAAATAAAAAGCGACTTTACCACTGATACTGCTTCATAAGCTCGTGCTGAGCAAAATATCCAGAAAAGAAACGGCACATGCGCCTACCAACAAAAGAGTAAGCTACGACTCAGGTTTCTTTTACACTGGTATTCATTCATTTTCCCCTACCTGTACGAGTGGCTATTCCCATATGGGATCTTTTCTTGGGTCATTTTGTTTATGGCTGCATTATACTTGTCTGTGTCGATATTTTCTGGGGTATCCCAATGCTCGCTTGGTATAAGGCCTGTGAAAAAAGGAAACAGTAAGCTAAAAAATCTATGGATATACACTCAGCAAACTTCTCACCATATTCAGTTTTTCCTGAAGCAATTCCGGAAGTGTACTTGATAAACTGTAAAAAGTTCAATTAGATGTGAAGTCCAAACAAGACAATGACGGCAACTACTAACTTTGTCATCAAAAGGTACATCATTAAGGAAGGTCCATGGGTAGTTGTACTTGTGGTTGAATCTGTCCTCTATTTGCCTCATGCTATGAAGTGCTATTCCTAATTCTGAGTTTCTAAACATAAAAATATGATTATTTAGTTAGAATTGAAAATTCGCAAATATCGAGATGGAGTTGGACTTACCTGACCAACATAAACAGCGTAGCATTCTCAAGATGCACCTTTTCATTGGATTTATCCCTTCCCAACTGGAGATTGTCAAGAACCCCGGCCCCTGTCAAGCGCAAAAATATTGAATGACCGATTCCCAGAAGCACAAGCATCACCAAAGTCATAGGCCGGAACAGTTGAGTCTGCCCAAACCTATTCTCCGATGAGGAGCCGACCGTCTTCGTAGCCTGAGAAGCCATGAATCAATCGGACCTTATAGCTCTTAAGCCAAAAAACGGGTCCCTCCTCCCTTGTCGAGAGTTGCTTTGACATTTCTTTTTCGAATAGTGTTTAGCTTTTAAGCTAAATCTTGGCGCTAATCTGCCTAGAGTTTGTCCCACGGGCCAAATTAGGAAACGTCGTGGGACTAGAATGGGATTGATCACCGAACATGTCCAAAGTCAAAAATTCCCAACTCAAACCAGACGCGTGGTACAAGTCATAAAGAGTGGTAATAGTTCAAAACCGACCAGTGGGTATTAAGAAATTAATCCGGCTTTTTGCTCTGCTCATGCTGGGTGGTGGTCCATATGCCGATTTCGGCTGGTTATATATCCGATTCACAGGACTCGGAGGATTCTTTTTTCGAATTCCCGCCTGCCGTTTATAATAGTCCTCAGCAACAACCGAGCCAAGACTCATCTTCAAAAAAAGGACCAGTGGACGATAGTCGACTCGTCCAGGATGACCTCGCTGATGAGCTGATTTTGGCAGTCTCGGTTAGTTCTCTTGTTTTTGGAATTATGATAGAAAATAAAACTAACTAACATGAAACTTCCTCACAGTCGACGCGTGTAGTTTTGCCCCTAGCAGATATACCTGACCCACACCAGCAAGAGGTATGCTACCTGTGTTGCTTATCGATGAATTGGGAAATTAACTTTATAATAGATATCTTCTCAAACCTCGATTACAGCGGGGTTCACTGCAGATCATACCCCAGTGAATACTACTAGCTCACCTCTAACACCTGTGAGCCAAATCAGCTCGGGAGAAAAGAGTCCAAAATTGCAAGCAGTCAGCAATGCAAATGAGCAAGTCTTGTTCGACAAAAAAAATGGTGATGATCTCACTCAACAGCAAGATGGTCTTGAATCATCATCCCAGGCGATTCCTTCCCCTCCCATTAATGTAAACCTGTCGAATGATTATGCACCTGAACGGCGATTTAGACCTCGCACTGCTGCTCAGCTGAATCCTTACCTCTACGAACGGAAGAGATACGAGGCTTTAATGAAGATTCGTGGTATAAGACCCATCAGAGTAGCCACCCATCCCCACGAGCTTACTGAGCAGCCGCCACAGGATTCCAATAGCCCGAATCAACATGTCAACAAGAATATCACTGGCCTGTCTAGAAAAAGGGCGAAAATAGCTCATACTTACGGACATAATACAGTAATCAGAGAAAACTCTCCTGCTGATAATGGCGTGCTCGAAAATACTCCCATCCGACATCCTCGACGCATACCTGACTTTTCTTCTCAAGAATCTCCTGAGAACGTCGATATTTTTGCAAATATACCAATAGAACTGGACCGTGATTCAGATACCGACTACGGTGCCGCAACTAGTGACGACAACGAATCATCACCAACTTCTCAACAAAGTGGTCAAACCCAAGATGCAGAACTCGAGTTGTATCGAAGAAGAATCCGTGGAGTGCTACCTGCTACTTTTTTGACCATTGAGCAAGCCACTAAAAAACGCCAGCAGCGACATGCTCATCGCCGGCCTGTTCTAAGGGAAGGGCCAGGAATTGCTAAGAAGAAAATAGCCCAGACTCCCATGGAATCTGATCTGGCTCACCTTAGAGACAGGCTCGGAGTTAGTGACGATGAAGATCAGGATGGTGTAGGAGATAAAATAAATGGCCAAAAGGCTCAATTTACAATTTTCTCAGACGATTCGTCCAGTGAGAATAGCGTTGAAGCGATAGAAAAAGAGGTCTTTGACCGAATGCTAAGCCGAGCTCCACGCCAAAAGCGTCTTGACTTTAGATCGACCAAGCCTAATCCCACTCATGGTCATTCTGAACATCGAAAATACAAGAAGCGGAAGGTAATCAAATCGAATTACAATCGAGCAGGGATAGTTGATGCAGTTAAAAGTTACCGCCTTCAAAATCCATCCTCAAAAAGAGTACCACCTTTTATGAAAATAGCGTCACGTACGACCAAGAGACTCGTCGACAAGGGGAGGACTTCTCCAACTGGTAAAGTTTTCCATTTTTCTGATGAGAGCGATTCGGATCTACAGACTACATTGCGTGAATGGCGAGATGGAACGGCTGAGCCCGTCAACGTTGCTCGAAATGCTCTTCTCAAACAATCAGCCAGAAATCACAATACGACGACGAATCATGACAGATCGAGTATTCGCAGCAATCATATGAAAACAGCAACGCATAGGCATGCTCCATCAGCGATGCGTCCTCCTTCAACTACAAGGCGAGTCCTTGGTACGGCAAGACCTTTGTTCGGAGTACCTATGCGTAAAAACATTGAATATCGACAAGCTCAAGTAGAGGCATTCAGTGGGAAATATGCAACGACTGCAACAAGCATAGGGCGCTCACTTGTCAGAAGGAAGAGGCAGACGCGTTTAAATAATGTATTGGAAAACTGTCGATCAAAAGGTATGGGTGCACCTGTCCCTGATTTGGATACCACTCAAATTGTCCCCCTAAATAACAAAGATGACCTCACACGATACGGCCCTATGTTTCAACAGCAGAATACCAACTTTACTCAAAGAAAAAAGCCGACGGTCACTCGAAGACGAGAACTTAGACATTCTAATGCCTTACCTAAGTTCCAGGATATCAGATTACCTGCCAGAAATAACAGTGTCACTGAAACAACTCAACAAGTTTCCATAAGACAGTTTTTTTTTCCAGTTCAAACCTTTACGACGACTTTTAATATATTCCCCTTGAGTAGCAATATCCGTTTTAATGAAACTTTCTTCCTTGGACGTGGTTATTTGCACCACGTGTTGGGGGGTAACTCTGAACAGATGGACATTAACGTAATACCCCCAGAGGTAAAAGTATTCGATGATATTATCAACCACGAAACAGATGACCTCATAGTTGCTGAAATTGCACGGCAGGTGAACAACTCTGTAGATCTTCTATCTCAGACGCTGGATCAGGATGAACCAGAAGATCTTTCAATTCCAGAAACTCTATCAGGACAGAGCTATGAGTTTTTTGCTTACTTGAATCACTTTCTAAGCAGCACAAGATTTCGAAGCATGGATCCTGCAAATATTCGAAGCATCATTAACCTTTTGAAATCTCAAACTGTCAAAGCTTCTGATATCATGTCTACTTTGAAAGCTCAGCAGCGATTCACAGACTCGGCAGGAAATAGCTTTACTAGGATATCTTATCAATCCATGTTTTTCCTTATTCTTGCCCTTTATCAGTGCTTTCGATTAGTCAATTCCCGAAAAGATCGATTTTCTGACTACCTTGAACTGGATCAAGAAATTGGCAGTTTGGGCAAGTTTTTTGCCAGTTATTTGTTTCGTTACGATCTTGATAATTTACAAGAGCATCTCCGAAATGCAAGACGATACTCTAAACACGGGCTTTCTCGACAGTCAAATTGCTACATGCTTGAAATTTGGGTCTGTTCCATTCATCTGTTTGACAAGTGGAGCTTGGGCTCAGAAAAACTACATACTTTCTGGGAGACTTTCAATAATATTCTTGCCTTGAATGACAGTAAAGCTATGATAGATGCAACATATGAGAAAGTTGAACAAATTTGGTCTTATATATTTTCAATTTGTCCACTCTATCTATACAACGACATAGGAGAGTTGAGATCATCGCTAGTCTCACCCGTGAATAAGAGCAATTGGACGGCAGTCGGGATCTGCATAAAGAGACTGATGGAGTCTTTTGATCCTACTGCAAAGGAAAGCGAGAACTCTTTTGCTTCATATTTTCATGCGCAGCTCGGCAGATGTCTGAATTTGACAACAGTCTGGAAGTGGAAACCAGAGAAGGGAATAGTTTTGGATATTTTGCAGTTTTTTGCTTCCAATATGCTTGAAAATTTCTCCTCTGAATCTGAAGGAGACCGATTTCCAGATTTCTTGACCGATCCTGATCACCGGATAGAGTTATCTCCAGCCAATACTTCATTTCATGTCTTCCTAAAGATCCTCTGCCTTTGGTTCCAGGAGTTTAGGCACGATACCGGTGCTTGCAAAGAGATGGTTCTCAAACTTAATAGAGCTGTTGCCTTGAATGGCCGATCTTATCCTGCTACTATACCTCTAAAAGCAGCCGATATTGATGCACTTGCCAATCATTATAGTCTTCTGCTTACTTTATTTTTTGTGGTGCAACCAGACAATCGACCTACGATTAGACAGATCCGAGATGTTATAATGATTGGTGCCTCCCATACAAGAGCTCGCATTGTCAGTGCCAAAGCTTGGAGCCATATGATAGCTCTTGTCGGCGTAGATGAGAAGCTTATTTCTGAGTGTATGGAATGGTACAATGATCTTCTTCATGGTGCGCTTAGCGATTGTGCAAAAATCACTTTTGATATGAAAAAGAAGGAACAGCAAGATGAAAAGGCATGGTATGACAAACTAATATCTGACTGCCTTTACATGCTGGAAAGAACGATAAGGCGCGCCACCATGATGACTCAGCACCATAAACTGGGTCTGATTTTGCCTCTTCTTTGTCCTGCAGCTACAAGTGAAATATTGCTTAGCTCTTCATTGTCTTCAAAACATTTAAGCAGTGCCATGAGAATTATTGAAGAATACATCAACGTTGTCGGGATCGTTTATGGTAAGCAATTTCCAAGCAATCAGCAAGCTGGAGCAAATAACGGTTTCAGAAATTCAAATGAAGACAGTGCAGACTCTTTCTCTAGTAGTTTGATGTCTGAGTTACTGGCTCTTGAGGCGAGTGAGACAAGGAATTCAGGTCTGCGGACCGCTGCACAGCATCTTGCAAACGTGGTTCCTTCGTCTTCTTTTACTCAGATTCTTTCGCAAATCGTTCGAAGTGACGAAAAAGATTTTTCAGATCAGCAGTGCATCCAATTCATCTCATTTCATTATAAAGTGGTTCAATTTCTCGTTGAGAATGGAGTGCATGACTGGCTGTTTTACTTGGAAGGGGGTGGTGCTTGGCGCTGGCTGCCAGATACGACTAGAAAATTCAAGCTAGAACCGCTTTGGTTGAAAGAAATTTACGAGCATCATCCTCAATTTCTCGTAACTGAACGGTCATTTTTCATCTGTCATTTATTGCGTTGCTTAGCTATCCCACGGGCAGATACTAGCTACGAGGGAGTTTTTATTCACGCAATTCTTTCAAAGGGAAGGGACGACGTGCTATTTCGGAGAATACGTCCGTTAGCAGGGGAAATCACAGTGGAATCTGGTCCAATTTCACCCCGTAAAATGGAGTATAGGGAGAGAATTGAGATAATTTCTACCATTCTTTCTAATATGGATTCCAACCTTTCTGAAGTGAACGACTCGGATCTTGTGTTTACTGGGTCATTCAATCGACCTGCGGCAGAACTTATAGGGGTCTACGGTTATTATGTGCATACGTTGACAATGTCCTTGAGAAGAAACTATCAAACGGGGAATGAGAGAATGAATATCCAAGAGTTGACAGACTTTCTAGACTTTTGCCGCACAATTGTCAAGCTTATCGTTCGCCATTGCCCTCTTTTCCTTGATAAGACAGGAGTATCTTGGTTTCACAATCCATCAAACTTCCCATTAGGTCTAAATAAAGCTTTCAATTATGAACAAGAATTTAGAGCTCTTCTTCGAAAGAATGCCAGTGATGTAAATGTCCAAGGTGATATCATGGAATTGTTCTTTCATGTTCTCGATTTGTCGTTTTCCCAAAATGACGCTGAGCTGTTTTTCTCATCTGTCTCTAGCGCTTATGATAGCAAGGTTGACCTGCACCATTCGCAAATAGACGCTGTCGCCTGTCAAAGTCGCAACCTACTTTCGCACCGGCGTTATTTGTTTACGACTATAGTCCCTAGATTTTTTCATCATGCCTGGGAGAACCAAAGAATTGGAGGGTGGTTATACCTATCACGGGTTGTGCGACTATTAGTGAGAGTTTTAGAGAATACCAACTATGCATCCGGAGAATGGGATCTAATGTTCGACCTACTTCCTTCATCGTTGCATACTATTCGTCTTTTTATAATATCATGTACTCTCCCAGACATGACGAATTGGAGTGCTTCAATGGAAGACGCTGTATCGGGTCTTCACGAATTCTTAGGCTTGTTAATCAGACGGAACCTAAAATTCTCTGTTCGCAATCAAAAGGTGGATATGCACATGGCTCGGTTCCTATCTCTGGCAAAACTTGAGCTCAGGCATCCATGTCAAAGCTATGAACAAGATATTGATAAAGAGCTGGACAGTATATGTGCTGATGTAATACCTAAATCTTTAGCTGATTATCCATCATTCTTTCGGGATCGCTCTGAATACTGGGAACCGTCGGCTGTTTATGAAAACACCTCATTATATGTGCACTGTGCGAAAGCAGGATTACATTTGGCTACGGACAGAAACGTGACAGTACCTTTAGGCTATATGGTAAGTAAAAAAATTAACTGATGTCTGCTTTTGTCTTACAAGTTGTCTAATCGGTTTTTAGGTATCGGTTCAAAGGTTTGATAGCCTGTTCGGGCTTGTCAAATTATGCCTGAATGAGCCAAATTACAAGGCCGCAGTTGATCTGTTTCTCAATACTGTAGTCAACGTTTTTGAAACTGGTTTGTATGAAGATTCTCGGCTTGTCAGGGAACTGCGAGCTTGCATCCAGTGTTTCCTTTTAGATATAGGCTGGGTGGACTTTCGAGATGCAAAGTTGCAAGATGAAGAGGAACTGTATATATAGCATTTTTTTATGGAGTTTTATGACTTGCTTGTACATTACGTTATTAAAAGAGATTTTATTTACATTATTTACATGCCGTGTAGACTTGAGTCGAGGTATACAAAACCGAGGGAGATCGGCCGAGTTGAGTGTGAAACCATCCAAAACAAACAAACTTGACCTGAACCTAACCATGTCGCGTTTACCGCTTCCATTTCTCATTGCAGCCGGAGTCGGCATATGTACAGGTAAGCCAAGTATTGTTTCTGTGCATCGGTGTTATTTTTAAACACTATTTTATTGTATTTATTTTACATTTCTAACGTGCCATATCACAAAGGCATTTACATATTTCAACCAGCCATAAAGTATGAAAAATCAAGACACTGAGCTTAGTAGTAGAATCTAATTTATGTGCTTACTCTCTCCTCCACTTTTAGGCAAGCCTCTCAAGAGCTGAACCCAAGTCCACGGCCGATACAGGAGTCGCAACAAGTAAACAAGAATCCCGCTGAGAAGAAAGATATCCCAAAGTCAACGTAGAACATTAGCAGTATTTTTATTATTTTTTATGCATGTAAAACCAGATACTAAATCTATGAATACTATTTATTTTTGAATTGTCCTCGTTATCACCACCGTTGCTTGCAAAAGTTGTGGGGTTTACTCATTCATACTCTATTCAATATAGCACACAAGTAGCACACTGTGAAGGCGCAGTACGTGTTCAAGATGTCCACGCATGATCAAGGGCCAGATAAAGGGATTCATTCGTTTCGAGGGCCTTCTGCTGATAGCAGCGGCCGTACCTCGGCCGCAAGGTCGACATCTAGCTCATCATCTTCCGATGCCCCGAGTCCAAATGGCCCGCCCGCTCATATAGGAGCAGCGGCAGCAGCAGCAGCAGCGGCAGCGGCAGCGGCAAATAAGCAGAAAGGAATTCATATGCCGCCCTTGCGTGGAAAGACAGGGTACAAGAACCTGTCCTCGTCCTCGATAAATAATACCCGGGGCAGGAACTCGCCTCAGTTCAACTTAGATGATGGCTTGCCATCTGTTCAGGCCAGTGATGCTAGCTCTGTAACATCGGTGGCTACTCCTACGATAGATGAGTACTCCTCATCCGGGACTATAACGAAGCAATCCAGTATTAGTAGTCAAAGTACCACGCGGCAGCCTCCAAGAAGACAGCCTGTATCATTATCCCGACCTTCATCTTCAGAATCTCTAAGAAGCAGATATGTATCTCGCAGCAGTTCCTTTGGCCAACAACAATCGCTGCCACAGAATTCTACGGGAACTATTCCTCGAGCAGCTACGACTAGCTTTGTGGATACTGCCTCGACATCGTCAAATCCATTTTTACGCAATTCAAACAGTCGCTCATCCTTAAATATATCTGCAGCGACGAAAAATCTATTTTCTCGATCTCTCAAAAGCCCTAAATCTCCTCTAATTAGCAGCCACCATCATCTCCATCATCATCATAATGCTCCCCCCACCCCCTCGCTCACGTCACCTGGAACTGGTGCTGATCCCACAGGTGCAAATGCTTCAACCGTAACGATAAGCGGATTGGGAAGTGGCGGATCCCCAATACCAAATCTAAATCCCACACAGAGCTCTGCCAATAACAACTCGGGGGGGCAATCACCTGTCGCAGGATTTATTTCAACCCGCAGGTCCTTCTCTGAACGGCCAAGTATACTTGGTGGAGGCGGTTCAGGCACACCAGCGGTCAGTGCTGGTAATGCCCCAAACAATCCGAATAATAGCGGTGGTGGGGGATCAGCACGTTCCTCTAGAGATCTGGAGCGATCGAGTACATTTTCCTCCACAGCATCTTTGGCGGCTGCTTCCGCGGCTGTCACAGCTGTAAATGGAACTAGTGCGCAGGGGCTTGAAAATGAGACCACGGCGACGCTTGTGCCCAACGATAAAAAGCACTCTTCAGGGAGACATCACATCCTTTTACGGCATCCAAGAAAAGAAGTTCTGTCATCAAGTGCATCGAATTCAGTCGTGGCTGCTGACGGAGGCAGTATATATTCATTCCAGCCATCTCCGTCATCCCCATCGCTTACTGGCCGTGGTGGATCGGGGCTACAAAAATCCTTGTCAGCTCTTGACTTACGCACGTCTTTCAGTGGACGGGACAAAGAAAGTGAGAAAACGTTAGAAGCGCCTGAAGACTTTTGGTCGATATTTTGTCTCAAGTTGATGCCACTTTTCAGTAAAGATGGGTTAATTGTTCCTGTGGAAGACTTGAATGTTTTTGTAAGGCAACATATCAACTATCGGAAAAATGACGATCCATCTGTATTGTTGGCAGATATTAGTGATCTGTTGCGAGAATGCCTGGCAGTGTTGGATATATCTGCACAAGCTTTGCCAGATGAACAGCTCATAACATCACTCGTCGAATTGTGGCACTTTTTCTACACGGGAATTCTGCCTTATTGGGAGGCAGTGTTTATGCCTGTACAGCAGGAATTCAGTGGATACGGGACTATATTTACAACCCCTGAAGAAGCGTTGGAGTATTGGTCTAAATTAGGAGAAGATGGGAAAAACCTGGTCAATACTCGGCGAGCAGCTCTTATTGAGTTTCGAGATTGCATTTTGGCCCCCTTAGATGCTCGACTTCGGGCAATATTTGTCGATTTGAGACCCCATTTTGCTTGTGCATCTGACGTGACACCTCGAGCCGGTGAGCTCATGCAATGTATCGCTATTCTGTCATCACTGCGAACCAACGACGAGACGGAAGAAATGACTAGGCAATTGAATGCTCTCTTACGCAAAGATTGGCTTGATACCGTTGCAGGAGGTAGCGGGTCAAATGTTGGTGGTGGTTCTAGGCAATCACAGTCTACTATGAGCCCTGCTTAGAGGTTGAAGTGCATCTATTTTTCCTTACTCTAATCTACCTACCCAACGTAACCCCTGGGATATTTCCTCCCAGAGTGTAGGTCTCAGCGCGGAGGACTAGAAAAAGTGCTGGCTGATTAACCCGGTATGATAAAACCAGGCACACTGTCGATAGGGGTACTTCGAGATGTTAAAGGGAGCGGGACTCACTTGCTTGGCATGAGATATAGCTAAGATTGGTCCGTTATTTTGGTGAGCACAAATTTTATTGCTCTCCAGTAAGAAAAGAAAAAAACTCATCAAGTTGCAACTCTAGCTCTTCAAGTTAAGTTTATCTGGTCAAGTTGGCCAAGCAATTGGTTATGAGATCCATTGCCAGTATTCAGAGCAGACTCTTTACTTGTATGAATTGTTGGTTTGGGGTTCGTACTTGTCGCGGAGTGTTGTCGAATTAAGTCTAGGGTTGCACTCTGGTTGAGCTTTGATTCGAGTTTTCTATCTTTAGATCTGGTGGATTTTCGTACAAAACCACTACTAGTTGATGATCTCTGACGCGGGGTAGTTTTAGTTTTTGCTGTCCGTTTTTTGCCCATGTCTTATTGTATTTTAGTGGTACAAGTTGGAAATGGAAAATAATTTTATTTATCTTTGAAGTTTTGCTTTGGGTCCCCGATGACTTCCCAAACGACATCCATAAACACACAATCAAGCAATGATATCAGCCGAATACAACAAGGACGTCAAGTTATCGGATGGGGGACAGGAAAAAGAACATGTCAATATCGTAGTAGGAACTAATGATCATCCCGTGGTGGACTTGTCAAAATTGGGCCATGATCTCACTGAAATACAGGCAAAGATCAATGATTTCTTAACTGACCAAATGGGAAAAAATGATGCATCTAATAATGATGATGTGGCTAAGATTGAGAAAATTCTTCTTGATGATGGTGGAGAACAAGTGTCAGAAGAAGAATAACGATTTTTCTCTATAATTCTAAATCGTTGTTTATGGTCGGTGTTCGAAGGTTTATTTCATAAAATACTCATAAGAGTCATTTTTTCTTTTTAAAAAAAATAATGTACTTGAATAAAAAAAGAAAAATCTATCATGTCCAAGGAAAAACGGGGAAGGAAAAAAAAAAGATGGCGAGTTCATCGGAGTTGACACCAAGGACGTCCATGTGTAACTTGATAGTTACATAATGTAGGTTCAAGGTAATAACTGATAAATCCCGCCAAGATAATACCTGCCGAGTCGGATAATCCGACGCAGCCGATCGCAGATTCTCGCATATCAAGATTCACAGTCTCGCTCACGAGCAAAAATGTGTTTACATAGGCAGTTCCAGCAACCAACCCTTCAAAAAGCACCACCACCATGTTGCAGTACACAGACGGCATAAATACCAATAAAGACTGTGCAATCAATATCAAAACGTTTATAGATTGTAGAAATGCAAGAACAAACAGTTTGCGGACCCGAATCACAGAGGACGAAGATCTTGAAATAAACACTCCCAATTGATACAGAGTTCCATACGCAACATACGCATCTCGATATTCGGAAAACGGCATATCGTCAAGTGAAAACAGCAGCGTTGATGAGATCCCCTGATTAATTGTGTATTGGCACATATACACTAACCCTAACGGGAGCATAAAGGGAACAAAGTAAGGATCAAACGTTTGCCAGTATATCTTGAGTTTCTTTCTCAAGTCGAGCTTTCGGGGCGGAGAATATGGTGGTCTTTTCTCCTGTTTCCCTCCGTCATCCTTCTTGTTTGATCCATCCTCCTTGACAGGAAGGTGAGCCCCACCACCAAAGGCAGCAGATTGAGCTGCTAAAGCCGCAGACGGCTGAGGAAGAACAAAGTAAAAAACCACAAAAAAGATAAACGGTAAAAACTGTGCACGAAGAAGATTAGCAATGAATTTCACGATATGATATTTTATATCATAGTAGCGTAATACTTACGCTTGCATAAGTCATGGTTGTTGTGACTGGGATCCTGAGCCATGATGTGCTGGCCAAATAAATGAAACCTGTAAATTAGATAGATATTAGCACAAGGTAGATCTAAAAAAGATAAAAATAAAAAAGATGAAACGTACTTCCACATAAACCAGCAGCACCAGTACCCGAGCTGAACCCTGGAAGAGCGGTAGGTCCATGGAAATGAGTCAGTTGTAGAAACGTGAGTTCCCCCAAACCCGAAGACATGGAAGCAAACACGACGCCAAAAAGCCGGAAAGCAAGGTTCTCGGAGCGAGCAATCACCTGCATTCCAAAGAACGACAGTCCAATAAGAACAAGCACGCGCTGTTTATAAGGTACAAAAGACAAGATTAACGTGGACACAAGCTTGACATTAAAAGCTGGGAGCACATCAGCAAGGAGAACAACTGCCTTTGGAGCATTCGACCCCACCATGTCTCCGGCAGCAGCAAGAATCATAGAGTAAAGAACATTATTTGTTAGTCCAAGAAGCCAAAAAGCGCTGAAAACGCGGTGGTCCATGAAGAGATGGGTTGATTCTCCTTTGGTGTGGAGAAAAACAAGAGACGCGCTAGGCTTTTCCCGATTTGGCGATTCGCGCTTTTTGTGCTCTTCTTCTCCCATCCCGATTTCTTCTCCAAGTCAGGACTTTTTTTTTAATATATTGGGAAAGCTCAACACCAATAAAGTGCAAATGGCAGACCCACCTGGGCCTATGGCGATTGCTGGACTCGTCGATAGCAATCCATCCTCGAGACCAGATACAGATCCCTCACCTCCGTTTGTTTTACAACAACAGTTGCCGGCGCCGTCTCCACCGTTTGCCCATCATCATCACCACCACCACCATCACCATCATCATCACCATCTTTCGACAGGTTCTTCGCCTTCAAATGACAATGAACCGGTAAGCAGAGCTGAAGATGCCCTGCGCATTGCCAAAAAGAATGCCTCCCATGATGGCTCCCGATTCCGACTTGGACACGACCACCCCAACAATGGAAATGCTTATGGACAAGCACGGAAATATGCATCATCTTATGCTGCGGATACAAGGTGTGTTGTTGTGTTTCATCTTTAATCTATGTTTCTTTTTTATTGACTTTTTTCTTCAGAGACTCGTCTTACGAATCCGGCCAGATGTCATCATTCTCTGCTAGGTCTTCTCCGCAGCCGACTCACGACCCTGCCAATAGGTCAGTTTCATTACCGAGAATTGCCGCTGCAGAGTCTTTGGTTTTTCCCCCACAGACAGTACCAATGGTGGTCTCATCTCAGTCGGTCTCTGGCAATGTTTCCGATGTTTTAGATTCGGTAGCTGAATTTCCTTCGGATTGTCTCGGCACAATAATATATAGACCCTTCAACAACAAAGACGGTCGCTCACTATTACCAAGGTATGATGACAAGCTCAATTGTACGCTCAACGTTAGAATACCCTCTCGGTATTTCAATCCACAATATAACGAGTCATTAAAACACCGAGCTTTATGGGGCACAGACATCTACACAGACGACAGCGACCTTGTTTGCGCATTATATCATACTGGGCGGGTGTCAGATGCAAAGCAAGACTGTATTGTCACAATACGTCTCCTTCCAACCCTTACTCATTATGTCGAAAGTACACGCCATGGAATTGCATCTCGAACATGGAATACTGTACCCCACGATGGTATTAGTTATACAATAGAAAAAGTGAGATTTATGCCACCTGGAACCGCAGATACAGCTGGTAAAACTGGACGTAAACAACGACTCGGAGAACTTGCTAACCTACGAAATCAACTATCTCGCAATCAAATTCCATTCCACTGGTCGAAAGAGGCAGCCCAAAAAGCGAAAGTCACCAGACAACCAGATCCCCAATCAACTATAACTGTTCAAACCGAGTCTCAACCTCCTCATTAAAACATATTTTTACCAAGAATCAAGATAAAAATGTATTATTAGATATCTGCTTGTTCCCCTTTTTACCCGTACGTTGTCTATGAATTTTTGGTAAAGTTTAAACTTTCCGTAACCTCATCGTTCAGCCGCATCAAGACGCGGCTCGTCCCATCGGAGCGAAAAAAAAATAAAAATAAAAAAACTTGAAAGCCGGAAAAAGAATCAGAGTTGACCTCGAGGACCCTCCAGCCTTTACACTGCTCTTAATTCATCGGATATCATCCGTTCCTGATTTTTTTGTTCTCCTTTCAGCATCTTTGTCTGAGTGCTCTGACTCCTTTTTTGGCCTTGCAAAGGATCTTTTAGGTATGGTCCCATTTTTTATATATAGTAGTAACTCATGGCTTACTCGGGAAATTTCTTGTTTTTAGTGGCATTTCACCAATACAAATCATGACATCGGGTTTAATACCTCCGTCATTGAATAGTAGCAACCGCAGCAAGCAGTCTGTCATAAGTGGGAACCGGGCATCGATTTCTGCATCACCCTCGGATGGGTTCAATCGAGATCTTGGTCCCCCAACTCCAAATACAGAGGAAGACCTTGTTCCGTCGTCCGTTTCGTCTCGGGGTATATCTTCCAAAAACTCGGCGGGGTCTACTAGAGGCTTAAGTCAGAATAATGACCGGCTATTGAAGGAAAGAGATGCAAATAGCCTTAATGATAATTATAATAACAATGCTAAGAATCCATCCTCCAAGAAGTTCTCTTCATTCATCAAAAAAATCGGGGCTAATCTGAAATCTGAATTACGTGATAGCTTTAGTGAAGCTGTCAATGGGCTAAAGCCACCTACAATGTCAGATGCCAATTATCGACTCAACAGTCGTTCAGTCCGCTCAATCAGTTCTTCACCACAGATGCGTGTTGCGTGGGATGGCTCTTTCTTATCTCCAGCAATGACTGATCAGCCTCAGCTTACTCAACAATCTTTCAGCAGGAGGCATTGGTTTCAAGCGGGTTCTGGATCCACTCCCTCTAGCGTTCTTGAGTCACAGCTCTTTTATAGAGACATAAACTCTCCACATTCAGTGTTCAGGAGAGTATCCTCCCAGCCAGCTACAAGGAGTGCTACTCAAATTGAAGAACCCCTCTCACCCCATCCACATCACAGCAGCCTTCGGAAGAGATTGCGTCACCTCATGCTTGGAGACTCTGACTCACCTGTGGTTGTATCGAATGAGTTACCAAAGCCTTCATCTGTTGACCAATCACCTGTACCCGAGACAGATATTGGTGCAGCTCAAAGTCTGAGCAAAAACACAATCATCAAACCGAGAAGTGAAGCAAACGAAAAAACTTCACATTCTGACGACGATGAGGAAGAAAGCAAAAAAGACTCGCATCTCCCAAAAACTGCCGAAGGAATCGAGGCCGAGAATAATCCAGGCCTAGAACATTGGCTTGAGCAACGACGAAAATGGACGACACCAAAAAAGGGCGCTCATTTAAGTAGAAGCACCTTCGCCGAGGATCTTGATCCTGCAAGCTACCCTAAAGTATATCGGCTGTTAATTGATAATCAACGGCGGCTTAAGCACCCAATGCGATTAGGGTTGGCCCTCAAGATCATCCAAGCAGGATGGGTCGCTACAGGACAGTGGCCACCAACTCCAATTGCAGAATCGACCGCGACTCTTCGATTAGCAACCAGATCCAATAACAATCTATCTCATGGCTTTCGCACTCACCAAAATTGATGACATAACAAAAAGAAAAGAAAAAGATGATAAACTATTAAGTGTTTAATTTCTAATTACAGCCGATTCCAAAGGAGGTTTTATTCACTACACATATGTGTCTTTCGAGTACGTTACTTAGTGGTAAATAAATGACCTAAAGAACGGGTTATTGATGACCAACTCAGATCAGCTGGGGAAAAGGGTAGGGGTTTATTTTTGTATAATATCGGCATGTCTTACTTGGTGTCGGCTAGGCTGATCTCATGGACTAATTAATGTTTCTTTTTTGGTTTTTATTTTTATGAGCTGGCGTTTCTCATTTCTGTTTTCTAATAGTCTAGTAATAATACGTACGGTATACCGAACTGTATTTCTCTTGTAATGTGACTACTGTTATAACAAAGGATTGACTATGTAATTTGATTGTAGCGATGTATCGCACTCCAGGATTATATGCGGCCCAATAATAACTCTACACACCAATATATATAACTAGACTACATTAGACTTCTCCATACTCCACACAAAGGCAAATATACATTTCATTCCTTAACGATATTTTACAGAGCGTGCAAAACTCCTCTGACCGGATCAACATTGACGAGGAAGCTAAATCGTCTTAAACGAAAGTAGTAAAATTGGGAACAATAATGTCCTTGATTTACCCGGCTGCAAGGCCGGTTGCTGGAGCAACAATTCTCGGTCACCCAATCACCCAGTAAACACAACACCAACCCGACATACGAAGTGCCAGACATTTCTCATCACCAGCTGCAACAAAGGTGAAACAAAGGCCCAATCTTCATCTTTTATTTTATCTGACGGAAGCTTTTGAGAGGAACTAAAAGTCTAAGCATTTATAGCCTATCGCCATTATTTTTCCGAAAGAGCTAAGATCTTATAGCTTTTTCATTCCAAGACCATGAATGCCATGGGATTTTTATTTACTCGATCTTCTAAAGCTAAGTCTCCGCAGGAGATTGTGTCTTCTACTAGCGACTCCCTGTCGCGACTTGACAGTCTCAGTCCTCAGGAACGGAAGAAGGTGAGCGGTCTTTTCTTGACTACATGCTCAATCCACGGAGTTTTTTTTTCTGGCTAACTCTGGTCCTTTTTAAGACAGTAGAGGATATTCAACGCCTGCTTGGTCAAATTAAAGTAATACTTCTCGGTGATCAAGGTATGCAGAGCCATTTTTAATATATAATGTCTATTCTAACGTCTCAACACTTCGAACAACAGAAAACCCTCCGGTACCGGATCAAATTGCTCTACTTTCCCAGGAAGTCTACACAACTCATCTGCTCGAAAAACTGGTGAATCATCTGGCAGATTTAGACTTTGATAGCAAGAAAGATATTGCGAATATTTTTTCTACGCTCCTTAATCGCCAGATCGGAAGTCGATGGCCAACTGTTGACTATTTGTCAAATTCTCCTGAAATTTTTGACACTCTCATGAAAGGACCGGAAGATCCTGATATAGCTCTTCATTGCGGTATCATATTACGCGATTGTCTAAAATACGAGCCTCTTTCCAAAAATGTGCTATCCAGTCCCTTGTTTTGGTCTCTATTTGACTATTCTCAATCGGGAACTTTTGAAGCTGCCACCGATGCATTTTCAACCTTACGCGACGTCTTTATTAACCATCGTTCCTCAGTCCTCCCTTTCCTTGTTGATAATGCAGATAAACTATTTGCTAAATTCAATGGTCTCATGAATTCAAACAACTACGTGACTAAACGACAATCTGTCAAAGTAAGCAAATTGGTTGCTTTGCTTTTATTTTATGTTATTTTTTCTCTTGCTAACCACATTCCTTGTTTTCAACCCAGCTTCTCACGGAAATTTTACTCTACAAAGGCAACTATCCTATAATGGCCAAATATGTCAACTCTGCGGAAAACCTAAAGTTGATAATGAACCTCTTGAGAGACAAGAGTCGAAACATTCAATTTGAGGCGTTTCATATTTTCAAAGTCTTTGTCGTGAACCCCAAAAAGCCAAAGCCTGTCCTAGACATATTGTTGAAAAATCAGGATAAGCTTATAAATTTTCTTTCTAAATTTGACATTGAAAGGAAAGATGAAGTTTTCGAATCTGAGAAGCTGTTTCTTATTAAAACTATTGCTAATCCCTATAAATTAGCTGGGGGTAATATGGCTGCGCTTCAGCCCAACAATCGCCAACAACAACCGCAAACTCAGCAACGACCTACAATATCTCATACAGTATCGGCTCCGGTTGTGCCCGTTCAATCCCCACCTCCAGGAAACGTTCAAATCAATCTGGATGACGCGAAAAGTCCCTCGGGTCTACTATTAGCACCAAACTCTAAATCGACAACCGAGTTAAATCATGAGCCTAATGTAGTCTCCATTCCAGAACTACCTTCTTCTTATCAGGCTGCTCGGACACCTACCAAAACTGCTTCTCCCTCCATATCTTTAAATCTGGTAGATCCTAGGCAACACGGTCATCAGCAGCCCAAGAACAAGGCCGCCGCGAGAGTATAATATTTCTTCTATCACTACTATTCCTTACTGGGCCATGAATCGAGTCCAATCCCCTGCCTTACAATATTAGCAGCCGTCGTGCTACACCTTCTCCCAGCTGTCATTATTATTTTAGATAAAGCGGTTCAAGTCGATATTCACGAGACTTTGGCTATATGTTATTTGACCACGGTGTTTCTTTGATTTTCTTTTTTTTTCCATTGATACCATTAGCAACGGTGTTTCGGGGTAGTTGTTGTCTTCTTTAAATACATTTGATATTCTTCTGCATTGCATTCAGAGCATATCCGTAGCGTGTACAGAGATGTTATTTGTCAATCGTAACCGTAAAGACCTCAATCTGGTGCTCCGTGTATATTTTTTTTTTCTCGATTCTGTTTTTCTGATTTAATGCTCACCACCGACATCTTTCCGATTAGTTTGTCTCGCCAGTGAAGTCGCGATCTTGTGGTTTTAATCAAGACATTACCAATTAAAAGAAGATCTGAAACCCGCGCGACCGTTTCAATTATGATGAATTAAGAGGTTAGATACACAGGCAGCGCAAATGATTCCAGATCTTGTCTTGTCTCGAACCCTCCCTTCGGAGGACACGAGTTGTCTAGCATGGGCAGAAGATGGATTACTGGCATTTAATAAAGGGCCGGCAATCTCTATCATGGTGAGTCTGACATAAATCAATCACTTTTACTCAGAGTAGGGTTTTGTGAGAGTGAAAACTTCAATTGGTCTAACTTGTTCTCTGCATTCATAGCGTCCATCTCTCAAGAGTATAGTGACTGCAAAAGCCAAGGATTGGTTTATAATTGATACCCCTCCACTGGATAGTATAGAAGGCAAATTTACGTGGCTCGATGGTATACCTAATCCATATGGTCTCTCTGTCGGAGAAACTGCGTACGAGGAATTATCTGTCGGTCTGGCGTGGTCTCCGATCGGGGCTGGACCAGAAAAAAGGTGCTTTACCTATCGCATTCCTTTACTTGTGCAATACTATACTAATGGTATATATCTTGCTAGTTGTTTATTGGCAGTTGTGACAAACATGCATCGTGTTTATGTGTTCAGCGCAGGACCAACTTATGAGAGTGGATATGTATTGGTAAGAGCCATATAAACTTGTGAAATGACATTTTATTTTGTTGTTTTCCTCTGCTTACTCAGATAGAAACATCAAATAACCACCTTATTAGGGTCTCTTCTGGGTCTTGATGATGGAGCGTTCATTGAGAATGAGATAAGTCTTCGAAAGCTCAGGACTATGAGTAGGTGAAATCTTGTGCCTATGCCATGGCAATGCAGCAACTAACCTCTTGTCATTGTTTTGATAGGTCTTTCATGGTCCAAGGCTTGTATTTTGGATAACCATGATGTTAGGCACGTTCTGGCTCTTGGACATCAGGCTTCATTTGTTTCATTATGGTCTGTTCTTGATGACAATGCCACTATGGTTTGTGAGCTTAATATAGCGGAACTTCTCGGGGAGGATAATCTCTCGAATGATGGATGGATAGACTTTATCAAATGGGGCCCATGGCTGCCATCTGGTGATAGAACGCGTGAGTCGTCAGCACCACACGTTTTTCAATTTTTTTCCACCTTCTAACTGGAATTGTTTTCTTGATAGAGTTCAAGTCGTTTCTAGCCTTATCTACGTCAGAAGGTAGGGTCATTCTTGTATCTGTAACGCTAGCAGCTAGTTCGGAACGAAGCGATGGTATGACCCTTACCTTCGGCAAAGCCCTGGAATGCATACCTGCTAATTCATTCTTGCCAACTTGTCTTGAAGCCTGTCAACGGCATGTATGTTCTTCTTGTACTATTTTAGCCTTCATTTACAAGATTCTAACTTAACCTGTCAACAGGTCTCGGGATCATGTATCTTTGCACTCTGCCAGACTTGCAAAGTGACAATACTTTTTGCTGATGCTGAAACGGACACAATACGAAACCAAATATCTGTAGAATGCGATAAACTCATCGGATCGATCTCAGGGCTGACTTTTGCATCTTCTTCGATTGATCCTAAATCTTTATCCGTCTACGTTTTGTCGAATGACGGCGCTGGCGCCGAAATTGTAATTGATCTTCAAAATGGGAATGGTGATTTCTGTGCGATATTGAAAGATTCAAATGAAGCATACACTATGAATGATCATTCAGAGGACTCTTATTCGTCAAAGCTCGTTGTCGATTTGATGGTCAAGAAATCCGAGCATGCTAAACTGAGACAGATGAATATTGTTGATACGTTGGTATTTGGTATGACGGCTTGTCCCTCAGTGACATCTGCAGACCCCTGCCTCCTCGTTTATGCATATATGACTCAGGATAAAGAGTCACTACACTATCCCCTACACTCCAAAGGTAGAGTGCACTTTGCATTTGTATCTCTGCTTTGCGTTGAGAACCTCGATGAAGTAGCTGCAACTGACGAAAAATCTCAACTTGATGCAAACGAATGGCCAATTCCATTACCAACTTTTGGCCCGGAGCTTTCACAGTCTCATTCAGGATCACTTGGATTATATCAGACTCATATTCTTCTTCGAGAACCAGAATGGCGATTACTGCGCACCTCGCTAACTAGTAGACATGTTGATCTATCTCAAAGTCTTATTGGCAAGCCTCGCCGGCTGCGGCCTATCGCTGCTCTTCACCATTACTGCAAAAGGCTTATCGATACCCTGCTGCCTGCGGCTATTGATGAGGAAGATTTGCAATCGACTTGCAGGAAGTGTAGGGAAGCTCTTATTGAGATTGCCAGTGAGGATGACTCTGTAAGGAGAAAGAAGCTCGAGAATTGTCTCAGAAATTATTTGTATGAATCTCGACTTGCATCATTATTACGATATATATTAGAATACCATCTTTTAATATTCAATGATTACTTGACTAGATTGTCGAGCTCGGGGGAGCAAGGTCCAGCCGACGCAGCATCGTTTCTTGGAGAAGACGTTGGTTCTGTTAAGCGGACTGAACCTGAAAGGGCAGAGATAATGTCAGATATATACAAGCAGTATCTGGATATATATAATGATTTTAATATCAGCTTGCAAAGAGTTCGACGACTAACGATGCTTCGATTAGCGGTATTTTCTGCTGCTATCGTTTTACAAGTTGAGCAAATATACAAAGAGTCTGGTACAAATCCAGACACGAAAGAGAAAATGGAGAAATGGGTTTGTTTATTCTTTTCTGGCTTATCTTGCCAAGTGCTATCTGGATACATCTCTATACTGGTTCATTTGGATGCACAAGAGAGTAATACCCAGGAACCAGCGAATGACGATGATGGTAAATTATTTTCCGACTCGTTGTACAATAAAATAATATCAACAATCACCAAACAATCAGGAATGGAACCACGAGAATTGGGTATCAGAGCATTAAAATTCCTTGTTCAATTGAGAGAGTCATTTACTGGATTACCGGTCTATGATTTCTCGGACTTGAACGATTTTTTAGTTACAAATCACCAAGAGATGAAGAAAGCACCAGAATTTGAGGAGCGGGGAACGACGACTACTACTACAAGTCAAATCCATTCATTATTAACCGAAGGCTCAACTCTTGAACCAGTCAAGCTTGACACTTTTGATCGAGCAATAATTCATGTCCATGATGAAAAATATCAATGGCTTAGATGTTGCCTAACATTACTACCGATTATAGACATTGGAGCTCAAATTGCATTTGACCAGTCAGTGTCAGTTCTATTCCCATATGATGATTCGGAACCTCGCAATAATACATCCTTTTTCTCCCTCCTCTGGTCAACGTGTTCTCAAATTTGTATTTTTACCGGACTTCCCTACAAAAAGATTAATTAAATCACATCACGGCTCCAAAAAGGGTCCTTGTATGTGCTTTTTGAATTCTAGTACAACCTACATGTGTAATTAAGAGCCATAATGTCTAATTAATTATCAAAATACTTGGAAGAAAAAAAAGAGAACATCCAAACAAATTAGTAACAACTCGTGTTACCGTCCAAGAAAAGAAATGCTAACAATTTACCTTCATGTCCGTGACAGATTATGAAGGCACCAAGATATTGACATTACAATCCCCATAAAAGTCATTAGTCTACCATAAACATACCAGTATACCGGATCCATAAGACTGGGAATTCTAGTCAAAATTATTAAAAGCAAAGATAGTCATAGAAGCTCGTTGGGCTTCACTTCAATCTCCTCCTTGTCTCCTTCTTCTGTCTCTTCCATGATTGAAGAGCCCCTTTTCAATGCATCACGTTTCAACTGATTTGATAATTTTCTCAAAGGATCATACGGTGAAAAGCTACTACTATGCCTTGAGTTGCCACTTCGATTGCCGTGTACCCTGATAGGAGAAAGAGGCGCACTGTAATGAAACGAATACCGTTGAGAAGGCTTATCACTACTAGCCCTTTCCGCGCTTCGAAGGTCAGACTCTGAGAATGCTGACAAATCTAACAGGTTTATATCTTTGAGCTGAGGCTCAACCATGGGTTTAGGCGATTCTTTGACCACTTTACCTAGTCCCTTTCTTCTAGGCTTCATGTTGAATTTATTGGCAACTTTTGGCCAATTATCCCCATTAGGCTTATGTTGCATCTTGCAATTAGATTCCTCGGTTAATCGAAGAAAATGGAGTTTTTCTCGCCCATCTGGTGATTTGCCATTTTTATAAACCACATAGGATTCTTGTTCGTCATCATCGTCATCAATTGGCATAGACTGCAATACATCTGATATTTTTTCCTTGTATCTGTCCTCTGAGATGATGGCCGGCTGTGATTCTTCTTCTTCTCGGAACGATCGATTTTGACATGAACTATCTGAGGTATCTCGAGACCCTTGATTCTTCGCCTTTCCAAGGAGCGCCAACCTTGAAAGCCTTGAGCGGCTCATTTTCTCAAAATCGGCATCGACAGTTTCGTCAATACGCCAATGGCGGCTAGCATGAATCCTGGGAGACTCAACATTGGATACATTATGGACAATCTGGTCACCCTGTCCGACCTTCTCATCCACCTGTTTCTCGTCTTCATCACCCTCTTTTTTATCCGCTTGCATACGGTCAATGCCGCAAATGCGGTACATATTCCAAGGAAAAGGAGTAGCAAGCTCAATAATAGTAACGGGACCTGGGGCTTTGAGGAATGTCGGGCTTGCAATGAGCCCGAAAAAACAAGTTAGAATGGCCAGTTCGGATGGGAAAAGGTGGTTATTTAGGGTTACTTGAAAAGAGGTATCAGAAAGGGTCGTCATGTAACCTATCCTTTGTCGAATGAGCTGCAGAGCACCATTACTGACAATAGTATAGATCCTTTCGAGATATCTACTAGGATAAGTCCAATGATACTCAAGACCGTCACCCAAGGAGAAGACAATAAATCTAGTTAAAATGTCCTTTCTTATGTATATTGTGGCTTTGTCACCAATGAAGCTGCCACTTCCAAGAGCCATAATTCGTCCAAGAGGAAAGTGTTTTGCACCTTGGATTTTAAAAGAATCAAAAGGGCTATCAACAGGGCGAAAGTACCAAGAAGGAGAGTAGGTATAATTGTGGTAAACCTCATACATAACTTTACCATCCTTTTCAATTGTATAAGTACGTTGGGTTGGAGTAGGATTTAGGCAAATGGTATAAGAGGTTGTATGAGCCATACAAGTGAGAAGTTCAGCCCACTGGTGCCTCTTGACTGAAGAAGTGCTGGAAACTTTCTGAGCACTGTAGATAATCATACCAATTGCAGCAAGCAAGGTGATTCCAACGCCGATCGAAGCATCATCAGCAGCGGCTTGGGCTTCAGCATCCAACTCTGCATTAGCGGGAGTAGACATCTTCAAAAGGGGTATAAAAAGGGGAAATGAGGGTAATGTTTGGAAAAACTGAACGAGACGAGATGAGATCAGATTTAGTGAGGAGACCACTGAAATAAAGGTAAACCAATAAGTATATAGTATAAGCAATGGTAAAAAGAACGAAGATAGGAGTGTAAGGGGGTATGATGAGTACTGCGTGCGCGCAGTCATTGCCGCATATGCACTTCATGAAGAGTTATCCAAACGCGGAAGGTGGGAACAAACCCAGCCATCCACGGAGATCCACCAGGCGTGAGCGTCACCTATCCGGTGTTTTTTCTTTGTTACAATTGATTTCTGAATAAGCAGATCAACATTAGCACTACAATTCAATACACACTAAAATTATTGTAATAAATAAAAGACTCAGTTGAATTGACTATAATGTGGAGGGTTCGATATATGCACAAGATATATATTCCACACAGATAGGTGCGGGGTGAGGAAAAAAAAGATGATACCCCCAAGGAAGGAGGTGGGGGGAGGTGATGTTGTGGTGTAGAGGTTCAGTTGCCAACCAACTCGGTCATCTCCGAAAGGCCAACCAACATCGTCATTCAACACAAATAATTGTCATCTCTTATCTTTTTGTCGGTGGTAAACAAAAGATCGAGAAAATTCCCCGGCATATAATCTTTCAATAGTCGCATAAAGCCAAAATGTCTAAGCAAATCTCCCGTCAGATAGGAGTCGAGGATGTTGATAAGCTTATTCTTGGAAAGTACACAGGTTAGTGTGTTCTTTTTCTCGATGCTCTCATATCCTTTTTTTTTTTTTTTTTTTTTTTTTTTTTGAAAAGTACAGCTAACAAAATATTGTACAGACGTTATCGGTGAAAAGCTAGGAGGGTCTGTTGTTAGTTTTAGTGACCAATGGTTTGCAGAGGCCAAGAATTTGATCAAGCCTACTCCCCCAGTATCTCATAAGGGTGAATTTGGGTATGCTGGTGCGGTCTACGATGGGTGGGAAACCCGAAGACACAATCCTGAACCTGCCGATTGGGTCACGTTCAAACTTGGTGTTCCATTGGCTTCGATATTCGGATGTGAAGTAGATACTGCATTCTTCAATGGGAATCAGGCTCCTGCTATCTTTGTTGAGGCTACTCATGTCCCCGAAGGTGGAGATGTTGATGAAGCAACATGGGATATCGTTATTGGTGAGCATTCCTGCGGACCCGATACTCGTCAGTTTTTCATTCGAGATCAACCTACTAAACGCCATTACAACTACGCTCGTCTTAATATGGTTCCTGACGGCGGAATTGCCCGATTCCGTTTATATGGTCAAGCCATTCCTGAGTTCCCATCCGACCCTGATGCTATAATTGATCTGGCTCACGTATACCATGGCGGCGTTGCTGTCGCGTGCTCTGATCAGCATTTTGGCACCATAGATAACTTGGTCCTTCCCGGCCGGGGAATCAACATGGGAGACGGCTGGGAAACAAAGCGATCTCGCGGTAAGGACCACGTCGACTGGGCTATAATCAAACTGGGAGCTCGAGCAAGAGTCCAGGAAGTGGTTGTGGACACTGCCCATTTCCGTGGTAACTATCCCCAGAGTATCATTGTACAGGGAGCCGATCTCCCGCCTGACGTCCAGGCACCTCCGGCAGACACCGAATGGTTTGACATTGTTGCAAAGTCAAAGACTGGTCCCGATAAGGAACATGCTTTCCCCAAGAGTTCTCTCCTCTCTGATGATAAGTCCGTCACCCATGTTAAACTCATCATCATCCCTGATGGGGGCGTGAAACGGGTCCGGGTGTTTGGTCAAGTCGTCCCCAATTTTTAAACAGGAGAAACGGAACGGTGTTTTTTCACCTTCGTCAAATTATTTGATTTCAATTATATAAAACAAGAGTGTATGATAAAAATTTTTGACAAACTAGCTGTGTATGCCATAGTAAAAACACGAAAAAGCAGAAAAGGGCGCCGTTACCAAAACATACAATCAATGCAAAGACAACAGAGAAAATTATGACAGAAAGAAAGAAAAAAAAAAGAAAAGTTTTGCTGTATCAGTAAATCACCTTCCCTAAGTGTGCGATCTCAAAGTCCATATACCAAAGAGTATCAGTAAGCTCGAAACCCCGACCAGATGCCTCTTACCGAATTTACAAGTTTCAAGTTTGGGAGCATCTAAGTGAGTCAAAGGGTGGTAGGAAGGCACGCCGTGCTCATGAGATTCATTTTTGAGGGTGTCTATTGGAGACAACGTTATGGTTGAATCTACATCGCTGCCGTGGCGTAACAAATCGTTTGTTGATTCGTCTAGACTATCTTGAACGTGCACGGTTTGGACATTGCCAAAGAAATCGGTAATCAAAGTCTCAGAAAGATTCCGCTTGAATAAATCTGTCCGGACCCCGGGCCTCGAGTGGATCAGTTCAGGATCATAGGAATCAAACAAGTCCGTCATGGTCAGTTTTGAATTTTTCTCCACCTTCTTTTCCAGAAATTCGAGATTGTAATAAGTAAATCTATCAATGACAGCCACGCCAATGTCACTATCGGCATGGTGGGAGTAAGAAGATTCATCCACCTCCGACGACCCCACAGCCAAGATATTTGGAGAATAGAATTTGGAATACATGGTATTGGCCTGACATGTTTCAATCATGAAAAGAATCTCATGGTACCGGTGCTTTTCCCACATTTGAGCAAACGCATCAGCAATATCAAATGCGCTAATCTCTTCTGCATCCTGGAACTTTAGAAACTCGTTCCCCCCGTGACCAGTCACATATATAAGAATGTTGGATCGTTCGTTAGTCAGTAGTCGCTTGGATCGCGGGGTTTCTGGCTCGACTCGGTCAGTTAAGAGCCTAATAAAGTTCTCCACAGTAACCTCATAACCTCTATAGTCGACTTCGATATTGTCCCCATAAAGATCGAGAGCCCGATCCGCATTATTGTAGACAGTACCAGGAAACGCGTTACGAGGATTACAAGCGACATCATCAGAAAGCATGAGTATAATTTGAGAATCCGGTATCCCCAACCGTTTGACAGTCCTATACATGCTTAAAACATTTGCCAGATGCCGATAATTGAACCAGAATCGAGATGTAGACACCAGGACTGCCCAATTATTCGTATGATTCCCACTCTCAGCAAAATGTTCCTCCACAATTCTCTCCTGGGCATCATCCGCCACAACCCCTTTCATGATTATAACCGAGGCAATCCATAGCCAACAAAATGTGGCGCTATTAAACACGCGCATTGTCACGTTGGATCGGGTTTGTCCTTGACTTTCTTCGTGTCTTCTGGCATTACTAAGACAACTCTCTGAAAAAGAATTACCCTCCTTGAGATGCTCTTCTCCCAACTATAAAAAGCAAAAAGAAATTCGGGAAAAGAAAATTCTTACGGGATTCATTCTTAAGTCTTGTATATGGTGTTTGACTCTCCTCTGGATACTCAAACGACAATACATGATGAGTTGGTGATTGGAAATAATGTTTTGTTCTGTTTTAATATGACTTGCGATTATGTACATGTTGATGTCCAAGAGAGCCGAGTTGAAATTGCTGATCTAAGACCGATGGATACCTCAAAGTAGATCTCTATATATGAGCCTGACATTGCTTGCTTGCGTATACCCGCTTCCATACAGAGAGATCGAGCATCTTAGTTGCTTGTTGTCTTAGCAAATTTGCGGGTGGGAAATTCGGTGGTACGTCCTCACTTTATCAGCCAAATAGGCTGCTGCTCTTGAGAGCATTACGTGAAAGCGTATGCAAGTGTCATCAGCAATAGAGCTGCTGCAGACCCTGCCACTATCGAGTGTCGTGATATTGCGTCATTTCAGACAGGCTGGTTGTATCTTTGCGAAGATGGACAGATTCTGGAGGAAGAAATGAGCAAATTCAGGATTTCTTGATTTGTGGATATCTCTGCAGTTTTACAGCATGGGAGTCTCGGCCTTGCGAGGAATTGCATCTTTTGAAATGTCATAATTCCTACAATTCTTTTTGTGGGAATGGAGATGCTTAAGTGCAATACGCGAGCTATTGCGCCCTTTTTTTTTGGGCGCTATAGAACTCGATACCGATCACAAGCAATGTTGGGCTCCTTATATATATATGTTTGTTCTTTGTGGTATCCATTGATCTTTGTCGTCAAATTCTGCTCTGCTCTCTTTGTGTGCATTTGTTTTACTCAGTATAAGATATTCTATCAAGTAGCTCGAATTTGTAAGACATTCTTTATCTAGTTTCTTGATTAATGTATTTTTCTCCCCCTGTTTGTCGTGTGAGGTTTGAAAGCAATAAAACTTCTATATACATGTAGACTTTTACTAATATTATTCCAGTAAAAGTTTTGTATTACAACTACCGTAGCACTGCGTCAATGAAACGAAATACAGGCCGGCCCCTGGGCAAATTTGCAGCCGCCACAGCAGCGTGCTCAACTTATGTGAGGGCATTCTTTCTTGTAATCTATTTTGTGTGTGATGGCGGCTAATGTTGAAAAAAAAAAAAGGGGGCTAAATACGGAGATTGCATGCTTCAGCACTACAAAGCGGTTCGTCCCGGTATATGCCAAGCGGAATTCCAGGCTTTTAAACAATGCGTGACTAAAGAGGTATAATGATTGCAATGAGTTTTCTTTTCTTTTCTTTTTTTTCTTTTTTTTCTTGTTTTTCCTCACTTTACTAACGCGATCTTGAAACCTTTGAAAGCTCGGTAAATCTTGGTAGCCTAGTCGACAATTTCATCATCATCTATGGATATAAAGTAAAAAATATTCCATCCAGTCCCTCGTAAATTGTTATGTGAGCTTGTAGATCTGCTTTGCACCATCACATCACATAAGTTTTTAAAGATTAATTTTCTATTTTATTTCCATTACATATCATTTCCTTCTCTCTACAGAATTATCTAATTAAGCGGTTGTCACCACAGAGTTCTATCATAACACAATGAGAGCACCTTAAAGCTTGAGAAGAGTCAATGTAAGCTGACATTCTTGAATTTCCTGTTCTTCCTTAATTATCAACTTATCAGCATTCTCCAGTGCTTTCTTTGCATCATCAATTGTCGCGGCGTCTTCAACATGACCGCGGAGTACCCGGTGCACCAACTCATTTGCCTGTTTGAGGGCATCCCGTATTCCGGCACTATCATGATCCTTAATTTCGTAAACCATCCTGATATCATCGGTGGGTTGGAGTCCTGCCTTCTTACGTAGTTGCTGGACGCGGTTAATCATTTCACGGGCAAGTCCTTCTAGCTTGAGATCTTCGTATATATTTTTGTCTAATAGAACCATGACATTCTGATCCGTGTTCGTGACCAGACCTTCTTTTTCGGTAATTTCTTCATCAACGTCTCGGACAACCTGAAGGTCTCCTGGTCCCAGCTCGATTCCATCCACAGTAAGACTCTCGGTATCGGCGTATCGCTTAGCATCCTCAGACGATACCAATGGCAATGCCTTCTTTACTCGGGCCATATTTTTTCGTAATTTTTTACCCAGAGTTGGCCAATCAGCAAGGACTCTATAACGGACATGATATTTGTTCTCATCCTGAGTTAAAATCAAGTTCCGCACATTTAGCTCCTCCTCGACATATGTCTTCAGTGAATTGATATCATCCAAGTACTCTGGATCGTGATGGATCACAACCAGGGTCTTGAGAGGGTACTTGAGTGGGATGGTATTCTTTTCACGCAAAAATCGCGTCAACTCAATCACACGCTGCATTCGGCCAACTCGCCGGAGAGTCACTGCGTCCACCAGGTCAGCATTGACAGTGGGATATTCTAAAAAGTGGACTGACCGATGCTCAGACGGCAGTATTTTCTCAGGAATGAACTCCTTAAGCCGCTGATAGATGGAATCGGTAATGAATGGAGTGAACGGAGCCATTGCACGCACAAGTGTGAAAAGAATTTCAAATAATGTATTGAGGGCAAGAACTGTTTCTTCTGTGCCTAGTTCTCCCTTGAGACGTCTGCGATTGAATCGGATGTACCAGTTGGTCAAGTCCTCAATCAGATTCAGCAGTCTAGGAACCACCGTGTACAGACGGTACGCAGCCATTTCAGAGTGAATAAATTCAATTAGGTTCTGAGATGAAGCAAGAATCCACTTGTCCATAACATTATCGCTTCGAAGATCTGGATTGTACATGAAGGAAGCATCACCAGTAGTCTTTTCAAAAAGTTTGACTTGACCTTCAAAGAATTTGTATGAATTCCACCACGGGAGAATGACCTTACTAACAACTTCCTTGACACCTTCCTCTTTGAATCGCAGTGGTTCCGCTCTCAAGATGGGCGAATTGATGAGATACAACCGAAGAGGATCGGCTCCATATTTGTCGAGGATAATTGTTGGGTCTGGATAATTTTTGAGCCGTTTTGACATCTTTTTACCATCAGCGGCCAGGACAATACCAGTAACAATACAGTTTTTAAACGGCGAAACACCAAATAGATGTGTTCCAAGAACAAGAAGAGTATAGAACCAGCCACGGGTTTGATCAAGTCCCTCTGAAATAAAGTCGGCAGGAAATCCATTTTTAAATTCTTCAACGTTTTCAAACGGGTAGTGGCGACTGCAATAGGGCATACTACCTGATTCAAACCAACAGTCGAATACTTCTTCCACTCGCTTCAAGTCGCCTTTTCCTTGCTTCGAGGGAATAGTGATGTGGTCAATTGATTCCCGATGAAGATCAGTAATCTCCCCCTCGTAGCCAGATAGCTCCTTGAGCTCTTCAATCGATCGAATACATACAATCTCTTCGTGATCGTCAGAAACCCACAGGGGGATAGGTGTACCCCAATATCGGTTTCGAGAAACATTCCAGTCTCGGGCGTTGGCAATCCAATTTGCAAAACGTTTTTCTTTGATGACAGACGGGACCCAGTGGGACTTTTTAATATTTTCCAGCATCTGTGGAATAATGGTATCGACGCGGACAAACCAAGCGGGAACTGCTCGATAAATCAGGGGAGTGTCAGAACGCCAACAAAATGGATATGAATGTCTGAGTTGGTTATCAACAATCAGCCTTCCTTCTTCCTTGAGCATTCTGATAATCTTTCGGTCTGCATCCTTGACGTATGTGCCTGCAAATTGTCCAACTTGACTGGTAAAGATACCACGGTCATCAATGGGACAAGGAGGAGGGGTTTGCTTTGAGATGACACCTGCAGCTTCGCAGCACCGGAAATCGTCTTCACCAAAAGCAGGGGCCTGATGAACAATACCGGTACCTGAATCTGAAGTGACATAGTCATCGGCGAGAACCTTGAACCCATTGTTTTTGTACTCATCGTAGAAGAACTTGAAGAGTGGCTCGTATTTCCACCCCACCATGTCGGTGCCCTTGTACTTTGCTTCAATTTTGAACTTCTCTTTCTTGGGATTCTTGTAAAGAGTAGTCAAAAGAGATTCCAAAATAATGTAATGTTTGCCGGATTTCTCGTCCAAGATCTTGATGTATTCAAAATTGGGATTCACGCAGACAGCCAAATTGCTGGGCAAAGTCCAGGGAGTGGTTGTCCAGGCGAGCAAGGATGTTGATGGATCATCGACGAGAGGGAAACTTATCACGATGGCTGGATCGAGCACCTCCTTGTAGTTGAGAGCAGCTTCGAAAGAACTTAGCGGCGTAGTACATCCAGTAGAATAGGGCATGACCCGAAATCCTTGGTATACTTGACCTTTGTCGAAAAGTTGGCGAAAGACCCACCATTCAGATTCCATAAAACTTGTGTTGAGGGTCTTGTAGTCGTTATCAAAGTCGACCCATCGACCCAATCGGCCAATGACTTCTCGCCAGATGTGGGCATAACGCATGACGATGGCTCGACATTCAGCATTATATTTATCAATTCCAAGTTTCATAACATCGTCTTTGCCAGTGATGCCTAATTTTTTGTCGATTTCGTGTTCCACGGGTAAACCATGGGTATCCCAGCCGAATCGGCGAATAACTTTATGGCCAGTCATATGGGCATAACGGGGTACAACATCCTTGATGGTCGAGGCAATAAAGTGGCCATAATGGGGGGTACCCGTGGCAAAAGGGGGGCCATCATAGAAGGTAAACGTTGGCCGTCCTTCCGAGAGCTTTAGGGATGTCTGGAATGCGTCCCATTCGGTCCACAGTTTTAAGATTTTTTCCTCTTCTTTCGGGAAATCCATTGATCTATAATAATAGGTCCGTAAATAAGTCTGCGTTCCTCCGAGATTCTGTGTGCATTGAGCTTACCTTGCCACCTCAAACCGATTTACTGTCGCTCGATGTGTGCTTTGGTGTAGAAGTTTTTTTGTTAATGGATCTGCCGATTGGGATGAAAGTGAGTCACAACACTGTCCAGAGAGGGTCTTTACCACCACCACCACCACCATCACCACCAAGGCTGAACCGTCCATGGATGCCTTGTCCTTCTAGTGAGGCTAATTGAATTTACTGGTGTTCTCTATGGTCTGACGCATCATGTCATACAGGAGGCCAAACGTAGGCCCCGTTACTCGCCGTCTGAACAAGCTTAGTGCTCTTCAGGCTCTCGAGTCACCACCCGAAGAAGGGGATTATGAATCGGGAAATGAATCAGATCGGTCGTCTTCATCATATGCTGGTTCTGAAGGGTCATCATCTGATGCAAGTATATCGGGTGGTGGCTCTGACCGGCAAACATCAGAGAACGGGACATTAGCAGGGAGCGGACTACGTGGAGAGTCGTCAAGCCGTGCGGGCTCATGGGCGTATGACCACCGGCAGTGGAAGGAGCAAATGTTGGAAACAATGACAAAGGCAGCGGCCGGGGCACTGGATAGGCCTTCTCCGGAACAGGCATCTCTGGATCAAGCTGTTGCTCATCAGGCCCAGACACAGGGTTTGCTACGTTCACGTCTAGTCGAGCTCAATCAGGTGCTTTTGCAAGCCCAAGAGGCTGTTGATCATATCAAGAAAAGGGAAAAAGAGTGTCTCAAGGCGGGAGAAAAGGTACGATCCATTCTTGAATCCACTCATAAACGCCTTCACAGAGCTAATCAGTTAGCTCAGGAAGGATGGCCAATCGAGTATGAAATGGTCCGAGAGCAAGATCCTTGCGATTAACAAGAGATGAGACTGTATATATCTTGGGTGGTTTCACGTGTATGGTACAATAGAATGATACATGGTGATTTAGTAGTTTATGAATCTGACTGGAGTTCTCTGCATAAAAACCAGTCTCTACAAACTCGGTTAGCTCATGACTGACTGCCCATACGTAATGTTTATATCCTTTTGTAAATCGGATGAGACCGACGTGTGTAAAATTATTTTTCCTTGGTAATGACCGAAAAGGGTAAGCCCCTCCTTTCTCCCGACCGACTAGCAGGCGCCGGCCGTAGTGCGGCGTTACCATGTGAAGAAAGGTTCCTTGTCCCCGCAAACGAGCAAAATAAAAGAAAAAAAAGGGGAAAATAAGTATGGCACAGGACAGCCATCCCCAGACCGAAACTATACACAAGGAGAACAAAATTGAAATGTCAGACGCCTCGGAACTTGTAAGCGATGTCACTGTCAATGGATGGCTCTCGATGGCCCAATCCTTCGTGGCTGGTGGAGTTGGAGGGGTGTGCGCCGTCTTGGTAGGTCATCCTTTTGATCTGATAAAAGTCCGTCTTCAAACGTCGGCAAAGGGCACCTACACAAACGCGTTTGATTGTCTTAAGAAAACGGTTGCTAAAGATGGTGCTCGCGGTGTCTATCGGGGAGTTGCAGCTCCTCTGGCTGGGGTAACTCCTATGTTTGCAATCTCCTTCTGGGGTTACGATATGGGCAAGCAGATTGTTTCACTGACAACCAATACCCCGGATCACTCAAAGATGACGATTGCACAGATTTCTACCGCAGGTTTCCTGTCTGCTATCCCCACCACCGCAGTTGCTGCCCCGTTTGAACGAGTCAAAGTTCTTCTCCAGATCCAAGGCCAGACTGGCGAGCAAAAGTATTCTGGTGCCCTCGACGTGGTGAAGAAGCTTTATTTGGAAGGAGGACTGCGATCTGTTTTTAAGGGGTCGTTGGCTACTGTTGCCCGGGATGGTCCTGGTTCCGCTGCGTATTTCGCTACTTACGAGTATCTCAAGCGCACTCTTACTCCTGAGGGCCAGGATATGTCAATTGGAGCTGTCTCCTTTGCTGGAGGTATGGCTGGTATAGTGATGTGGACCACGGTTTTCCCTGTCGATACCATAAAAAGTCGGTTGCAAACAATGGAAGGAAATGCAAACTTTGCCGCTGTAACCAAGCAAATCTACAGGGCAGGCGGTATTAAAGCGTTTTTCCCAGGTATTGGACCCGCTCTAGCTCGATCTTTCCCCGCCAATGCTGCGACATTCCTAGGTGTTGAGCTGACGTACGAATTTTTCCGTTCCTTGAACAAGTAAAACATGCTCAAGATGAAATTCGTATGGACGAAATTTTTTGATGATCATTGCATATAGGGTTTTTCTTGATTGATTGATTGATTGATTGATTTTTTTTTGTTCTACGTCATATGTTGTTTTTAACCTCGTTGATGCTGATGCCCGCAAAACAAAAAAAATGCAATTGTACTTTTAGAAACTGAAAAATCAAGTTGTAGTGGAGTAATTCTATTATTATTATTTTTGTCTTTTCACCGGTCGAGCCAACTCTCGTCTGCAATGCCCGCCTCACTCTCGGTGATGGCTTGGGAGATGGGAGGGAATGGTGTCTCCTTGCGGGTGCGGATTGTGCGAGGCCCAGCGTAAATGTTTGCAGCAAGGTACCCCTGATCGATCAAACTGCTTGCAATATCGATCACATCGTCTGTGTCCCAGTCGTATGTGGTGGTGGTGGTTTTACCATCACAACCAGTCGAGTATCCTGGGTAACCACGCCGGGCGCTAAACCTTAGAGCAGTTAGGATAGCGTCAAATGGAAGATCAAAAGTGTTTAAAGCTTGATGAACGCGCAAAAAAAGCTGCCGAAAGACTAGAGTTGTACCGTTTGCCCGTAGTAGGAGGTAAAGTCCTCGCTTGCGCAGAAACTGTCGGTGAGTCTCGACTGCTTCTTGATAGCTAGAGTAATCCCCAGTTTTCATGTAATAGATCATGGGGCCGTAGAACTGAGCAATGTCCGGAAACTGATCGCCTAACGAACTTCCTTGGAACGGTGACAATTGAGGAAGATATCCTAAAAGAATGCTTGCCGGGATCAGGTACTGTAAGATCTTTTGCATTCGTTTCTGATCCCGGCCTGCTCGACAATGTTCAAACCCCCATAGAAGATGTTTGCGGGCTGGAACAAGCTGGTTACGTAAAAGATAGAATCTGCCCAAATACACTCTATACGCAACCCGCTGACTTTGAGGGAATCGGGTGAAACTTAGGCGAGCAGTGTGCATATTGCTAAAGACATTCGCACATGACCAAGGCTGGCCCATGACAAAATAAAGTTGGCACAGTTTGATCCCCACTTGTAGGATAATATCTTTTTTGTAAGTGCCAAAGTCCTTTTTGGAGCTGAGTCCCTGCATATCTGTGCGATCGCTCCGAACACTGTTGAATAGCTTCAACAAAACAGCAGATAACCGACCAGTATTGTCTCTTGCAAGAGTCATACAGTACCGGCACACGATATTGACCCACGTCGCTACAACCCGGGTCAACACCGCAGCCCGAGCAGATGAGAAGGCAACTTGTAAACTAGACAAAAACTCAAGATGACTTTCTCGGGTATCAGTCTGCAACATTTCAAGGTATGAGCTCATAACACCGTCCATAGCAAGCCATTCCGACTCTGTTACATTCTTGGACTCGACAAGTTTGACAAGAGACTCCTTTGTCATCTGTGGAGTTTTGTGTCAGTAAGCGTTGATAAAATACCAGCAGTGTAATATAAATCCTCCTCACATTTGCAATCTCCAAAGCAAGAGCATCGTTTGACCGAGCAAACAGAGTTTCTAATCTCCTTGGATCATTCTGCTTCAATGCGGATCCTACAGCGTCTATCCATGCTCCACAGCTCATCCCCGACTGTATTTGGACGTTACCCGAGGTGTCATCTCCCACTACCACTACACTACACGACACTGCCGGGGCGAAAACCGGGTTCCATAACTACAAAAACAGACAATAATAAGGGTTGTAACCCGCTACGAAATTATGTCCTCGGAGCCAGATACGGGGAGTTGCCAGGAGTTTTCTAACCCCCCGGTATGGGACACGATTATAAACGTTGTCTTGCTCATAGGAGTTACAGGGTCGTACATCCCGCAGCAAATCCGCATTGTCAGGAGGCGAACTGCTGAGGGGATCTCCAACGGTTATCTAGCCATTGGCACGTTATCAGCTACATTTGCCTTTATCAATATTATTCTGCTTTCTCGGACAATTTTGGCTTGTTGTAGTGAACTGGTGAGTAGGCTTGGATGGACTGGTTTTGATAAGGTTGTATACTTACAGTGCAGTCTGGTGGATCGTGTTTTTCGAATTCCTTAGGAGTGGATCAAGTATTTGCTCAATTCTTTATGTTTGGATTAACTCATTTTTTGGCGGTCATCTACTGGCCTAGAGACCCCCATCCGGCATACAAAGCTGCGTTTCGCACGGGCATTGCGTGTTTTATCGCGTTTGTCCTGTCTGGCTCCATTGGACTGTATGCTACTCACAATCTGAGTCCAAAGTTCACTGATGGATATGCGACCACCATGGGGATCCTGTCTGCAGCATTGGCAGGGATCCAGTATCTGCCCCAGATCTATACCACGTATCTGCTTGGGCATGCCGGTTCATTAAGTATTCCTACAATGTTGATTCAAACTCCTGGAGCAATCATCTGGGCTATCAGCCTAGCGCAACGGCCCGGCACCAATTGGTCCAGTTGGCTGCCGTATGTAACGGCGGCAGTATGCCAGGGGGTTATTCTAGCCATGTGTATTCGGGCAGAGTATTTCAAACCCAACCCCAAGCACGGCTTTCACCATGATGTGGTCCAAGATGAAGAGGGAGCCCAAGAGCAATTCCGAGAAAGGGCCGAGGAAGAGACTGCAGACCATACCCCGATGATTATTTGAAAAAAAAAAATAAACGGTATTGGCCCTCATTAATGTGCCTCCCCTCTTCATTATCGTGGTCTATATCTGCCTTGCTTTTTGGGATGTTTTATTTTTATTTCATTTTGTTTTATATTTTTGCATCGGGATGGTGAAATAACGTGTTTCTTTACGCGTATATCGGTACTTTTTGAAGGAGATTTTAAGCAAATCATACAACTCTGGAAAGAAATATAGAAAGACTACACATTGAAAAAAAGCTGCACTAAAACAAATTTATAAATAAAGCGCTTGTCGTAGCAAAATACCCTCTTAAACCAGGGGCCCGCTATTTCGGCACAGATCAGATTGGGAGTAGTGATAAAAAAGGATGCGCGTAACACGAGTGCCATTCGAAGAAGAAAATTAAGAAAACAGGGGATCATAAAGAGCTCAAGTCATAGCGATAATTGCAACAACCTTGGGCAAACAAGAAGAGGATATAATTTAATCATATTGCTTGCTTGTTGTTGGCTGTTAAATGGATTGTGGTATCAAGAAGGGCTGGTCGTGGGTCTTGCTTGTTAGCTTGTTCCTGACAAACTATGCCCAAGCATTTTATCTGCCAGGAGTGGCTCCTACAGATTACGACGTGGATGACGCGGTTCCTGTTCTAGTTAACAGGTTACGTCCCTCGGTTATAGTTCAGGGCGAACAGTTGAATAGTGTTGTGCCCTATGATTGTAAGTCGGGCAACTTCTTCTCACTGTGGTGGTTTCCTTGTATATTTGCTGACCACATCATAACTTTTCCCAGACTATCGGAACGAATTTCATTTTTGTGAACCAAAGGGCGGTGAGTAGTAGTGTACCCTGCAGAGAATGGATAGAAACGTTTTAACCTAACTGTATTCCTTTTTTTTTTTTCAGGCGCAAAGAAGCAAGCCGAATCGCTTGGAGCCATCATCTTTGGCGACCGTATTTTTAGCAGTCCCTATGAAATTTTAATGCTCAAGAATGAGACATGCAGGGTGTTATGTACTGCTACCTATGATGCTGAATCTGCGAAATTTGTCAATCGTCGGATCCGCCAGAACTATGCTTACAGCATGTTTATTGATGGACTCCCAGCTGCTCGGCCAGTGGGGGAATCCAACTCTGAGACCCCCTTCTCCGCTGCTGGGTTCCCTCTTGGGGAAATGAATGAAGACGGTAATACCCCCTATCTCAATACTCACTTTGATTTCTTCATTGAGTTTCACATAACAAGGGATGGCAAGTACAGGGTTGTTGGTGTACTTGTAGAAGCCTCCTCCAGATCTACTACTGTGGATGAGGAAGGCCAGGCTGATTGTGATGCTGGCGTCGATCAACCTGTTCTCCTTAGCCGTAGTGAAGATACAAATGTCGTCTTCACATATTCTGTTCAATGGCTTTACTCCCCCACCCCGTGGGCCACTCGATGGGACAAGTACCTACACGTCTTCAATCCCACCATTCACTGGTTTTCTCTTATTAACTCGACTATTATTGTTGGATTCTTGGTTGCCCTCGTCGTCATTGTTATCTTGAGATCGCTTCGTAAAGACTTTGTTCAATACAATGAGCTCGACTTGGACGAGGATGTTCAGGAGGATAGCGGTTGGAAGCTTGTTCATGGAGATGTATTCAGGAGACCCAAAGATCCTCTCGTCTTATCTTTATTACTTGGAAGTGGAGCTCAACTATTCTGTATGACTGGATCAACGATTGTTTTTGCCTTGTTAGGGTTTCTGTCTCCTTCCAATCGAGGTTCATTGCCAACTGTCATGATTGTCACCTACATGTTATCTGGCATTGCTAGTGGATACATTTCTGCCCGAGCTTACAAGTTATTTGGAGGGGACAAATGGAAACTGAATTTCCTTATGACTCCACTGCTGGTGCCAGGATTGATCTTTTCCGCATTTGTCATGCTCAATTTTGTCCTCATTGCTTCGAAATCGTCTGGAGCAGTCCCTTTTGGAACAATGGTAGCTGTTGTTTTTATATGGTTAGTATTATCGGTGCCACTTTCTGGAATCGGCTCCTATGTGGGATTCAAACAAGCAGATTATAAGCCACCCGTGAGAACCAACCAGATTCCTCGACAAATCCCGTTCCAGCAGCCATACCTACGGTTTGTTCCGGGTGTTCTTCTGGCCGGTCTCCTGCCCTTCGGCTCCATTTTCGTTGAGCTTTACTTTATTCTCAGCTCCATCTGGTTTAACCGTGTTTACTATATGTTTGGATTCTTGTTTCTGTGCTATGTGATTCTCATTGTAGCTGCAGCTGCCTCGACTATACTTCTTGTATACTTCACCTTGTGTTCAGAAAACTATCACTGGACTTGGCGAAGCTTCTTCGCTGCTGGAGCCACTGGGTTTTATGTGTTTTTCTATTCAGTCGTGTTTTGGGCCTTCAGACTTCATTTGGGTGGATTTGGATCCAACATCATCTATCTTGGATACTCCTTCATGGTTAGTATAATGGTGTTCCTAATGACTGGGTTTATTGGATTTTTAGCCAGCTTCTTCTTTGTGGACTCCATTTATAAAGCCATCAAGATTGACTGATCACATATACAAGGGGGAAAAAAAAGAAAGAAAGAAGAGAAATCAACCACTAGTCATAACATACAGAGCAGAATAATAACAAGAAGAATAAATTGAAAAAAAAAAAACAAAAAAGAAAGAAGAAAGAAGAAAAGATGAATGAACGGATACAATTTCACCATTTTAATAGGCTGAAATGTCTAAAGCGGCATGAAAGAGGGAATTAAATCAAGCCACAACCAGATCGAATGAACTTCTCCATTCGCGTTGACCTTATATTTTCCGTTTGTTTGTGCTTCTTCTTTTGTATTTTTTACTAAATGCCTTTCCTCGATAGCCATGCTGTATCTGCAATACATATAGTAAAAGATCGATATATCGTTAAAACCTGTAAATTGTTGTTGAAACCGGATATGGGGTCACTCACAGTAATAATCCCTCCACGTCAACACAGTATAAATATGCTATTGCATATAGAAGTCATATCAGAAGAAAAGAAAAAAAGCTTGCGAGTTGCATGCCCTTAGATGGTGAAAGGTGGCACGGGTCACTTGTTGAGAGAAATGAGTATACGCAACAGTGGAAATGAGCTGAGTGTCCAAGAGGCTATAGGACAAAGGGCGCAAGAATTAATTGACTGCATTAAATCTTTCCGATCACAGCTACATGATGATACCAATGTTGATGAAGTGTTAAGACAAGAGGTTCACAGCTTAGTGGATCGGCTAGACCATACTTTGTCAGATGGTTGGCAGTCCATTCAGGGGACTGAACCGGCTCAGATTTACGATATAACCTACAAGAAGCTCTATGAAGTCCCCTTTTATCAGGTTTCTTCCTATTGGGTCCGATTATACGTTCTGGCTTGCTTGGTATGCTCGTTGGTACCAATTTCCTCCAAGGATGCTCTGCTCGACGGAGTCGATTTAGCACAACAGGCACTTAACCGTGTCGATTACGCCATCATCATGAGTGGAGGCGTGTTTTGGCCTCAATTAGTTCAGGATTTTGTACAAACTTATACCCAGATAATTGAAAGAATAGCAAATGACAACAATTTACAGTTGAGCAGACAATTTGGATTCCAAAATGACAAATTTGTCAATGATCCCGTACCCGAGCTTCCTTATCCGACATTCCCTGTTGCGGAGGTACCCTCGTCACGTAATGACGAGATTCACAGATTATTCGAACAACAACTTCATCATCATCGCTCACTAGGGGAGTCCCGTCCATTTAAAATCCAGGGTCTGGCATCGGAATGGCCCGCGGTAGATCTGTGGAATCACCCTTCTTACATTCTATTTCGATCTTGTAGCGGGAGGAGACTTGTGCCGGTGGAAGTTGGCCAATCGTACACGTCGAAGGATTGGGGTCAACAGATAATCTCTATGGGGGAATTTCTGGCAAGCTTTACTAATGGTGCTAGGGCCAATTGTGAGATTCCAGAGCATGAAGACTCTGACAAAGAGGATGACAAGATCATCTATTATCTTGCTCAGTTTGACCTGTTTACCCTTATTCCAAGTCTTCGTCAGGACGTTCTTGTTCCAGATTGGTGCTACATGTTTAGCGACAAGGACGTGATTGTGAATACATGGTTTGGTTCAGCAAATACCATATCTCCTGCACACACTGATCCCCACAATAACATTCTTGTTCAACTTGTCGGGTACAAGTATGTGCGACTTTATCCCCCATCATATTCAGACGAGAATAATGACAAAGGTTTCTACATGTATCCACGTGGCAAGGAGATTGTGGGTCCTTCACGGGAAATAAATATGTCCAATACATGCTCAGTTGACGTTTGTCAGTCAAACGAATTTCCTGACGGCGTGGCAAGTGAGAAAAATCACGCGAAATTAGTAGAAAAGTATCCTAAATTTCCCTGGCTGGAAGGATATCTTGATGTTATTTTGGGACCTGGAGATGCATTGTTTATCCCTCGCGGGTGGTGGCATTACGTTCGAAGTTGTACAATCTCTTTTAGCGTCAGTTACTGGTTTTAATTTTAGATTGTGGGGAATGTATTCAATCTCGATCTTTGTATTCCATAGAAGATCTCAATGGGAGAATATGGAAGTCGGTTTAATTTACGGTCTTTGTGGTAATATTAATGGAAAGGCAAATCGACAATTGCTTGAAAACGATGCGAGATTGGCGCCGCTTGAGAAAGCAAATTGAAAGTGAATTTTAGGTGAGATTGATACAAGGAAGATAAATAACGAGGGGAATCTAGTTTGAGAAACTATTCCATCTAGATACTAAAAAAAAAGAGAATATGGTGAAGCTTTCAGTGAGTACAATTTGCACCCTTGGATTAGGTCTGACGGTGAGACTTGTCCGGGCCGAGATTGACCCTGATGTGAAAGGGATTCAATTCCAAGGGTCTCACTATGTGTTTTCACTGACCGACTACGGGGTATGTCGAGAATATAATCAAGATAAGTGGAATGATATCAACAAATACGAGCTTCCAGGAATGCACTGTTATAACACTCCAGATGCATTGGAATACAATCTGTGCGTGTTCCGTAAACAAGACACCAAATCTCCATGTGCTCTACAGGAAGCGCAATGTCATGCAATTGATGGAGTTCTTGATCCGGGAAAGTTCTGCAGTGTACCTCTACCTAGTGCAACCACAACGCCCGAGCCTCAAAAACAAATGCCTCCAACACCTTCTGCAGATACTAAAATAGCTGCTAATATTGGAGAAGGAAAGCAACCGGGGGCTCTGCCTCTAGGGTTCAGCTAAGAATTTTTTATATGTTTAAGTTTATTCTAATTTCCTTCTGTTTCATGGCCAATTAAATACTATGTGTATTTTGTTCTTCATATTATCATAAAACTTTTTTTTCTTATTTCTCTCTTTTTATAATTAAATCAATAGAATCTCTGTCAATATTTTTTTGCTATTTTGGTAAACTTGACAGGTTAAACTTACCCTGATTTACCAAACTAAAGTCCACAGGGGGGATCCCAACTTGCCATGTCGAGTCTTCTCTCCAACACAAAGTCATGAAGAAATAGGGAGACCGGCCAACAAACTACCCTATTTGCCTAGCAGCAAATGCCAATCAATTTGTTACAGCATAAATCGTACCATGTGTACAATGCCAAAAACATCGAGCGGGTCCGACGGGATGAAGAGACAGCTCGTCAAGAGAAAAAGCAGCAAGAGCAAGAGGCAAACGCTCAAGAAAGAGCACATCGCATTGAAGCTCTACGGATAAATGCAGGTCTTAGTGCTGCTGCTGCGAATTCATCCTCCTCCTCTTCTTTGTCTACAAATACTAAACGCGTTAAACATCAACAAGGATCAACCTCACGGGACGCTGCTGTCAAGGAGGAGGATACGTTTGGCAAATTTGCTAGTAAGTGTTTTCACAAAAAAAAAAAAAAAAAAGAAGAAGCATCTTGTTGCTGACTAAAATCTGATCAATCAAGGGCAAAATCAAACTTGGTATCTTGACGCCTCAAAAGAACCACACAAGCAAACAGCCACACGCCGTCCTAATAATGACCGCGTGGCAACTCCGTTACTAAGGGACCCTGAAGATCCTCTGCACACCATGAAATTCTTTCTTTCCCAAAAGAGGAAGATGCATGACAAGGAGGGGGGAGCGGAAAAAGAGGGAGGAAGGAGACCACCAACAAGAGTCACCAAGAGCGGTCATCATCATCATCATCATCATCGTCGCCACCGTCGTCACCGCCACCAGGAAGAGGGGCAAAATTAATTAGATAGAATGTCGAATTTACAGCAATATTACCTACATGACATACTCTGTACATTTAGTTCTTATTATACTGTAGCAACTGTTTTTCTCTATCCCATCTATCTATGGTATCAACCAACCACTTGACGTCATTGTTTATGTCCGCTGTAATTGCTAATCCCACTCAAATACCCGTCGGTAAAGTCCCAACACCAAAAACAAACTAAAACTCACCGCCATCGCCAAACTCCGACTGAGAAAGAGGAAAAAAAAAAAAAAGAAATTACTGACGCAAATCAACGGACTCGGGTCAAATCTGGTCTGACAATAACAAGAGACAATAAATAGCAACTGATCCTTTACAAGGACTTCAAACAACGTTTTAGACATTCTCAGCCAGAAGGTTAAAAAGAAAAAAAAAAAAAATTGTGAAAAAAAAATTAAAAACTGCCCATTAAATCCACGCCCGTCGGGGATTTCCCAATGAATAGGACACAGTCTGGCAACATCACCAGTCCAACAAGCCCAGCACAACCTTCATCTCAGGGAACTTCCCCACGCAACACGTTATTTACCCCCGATCTCCATTCATCAGAGGGAGAAACTAGCAATGACTCTTCTCTTCCGATAAAACATCAGCAAAAATTGTCAGACCATCATCAGCGGCACATCCATCGACAGACGCCTAGAAAAAATAGTAGTAGTGGCGGCTCCCGTTCCAACAGTATACCCAATATGTCCCCCGGTAGAAGGAAATTGTCCAATAGTGGAAGTTCAAACTCGGCTCAGCTTCGAACTGTAAGCTTCTTATTTACTTATCCTTGTTCTGCACCTTCTAACAAACTCTCCCCATCTCATAGACGGTCCGAGATATTGTTAGTCATCCCCAGGTTGTTGATTCAATGAAAAGTTTACCATCAACAAAGCTTTTACACGAACTCCGTCAGGTACAAATACCCATACTTGGTTTTTTTTTTTTTTTTTTTTTTTTTTGAATAGATTACTAACCCCAAATCTCTGAAAATAGGCTCTCTCTACTCAGATTCACGAATCTCAGGCAAAAGTTCACAATGCAGCCCGTTCCCACGATTCGACAAATTTTACTGAACATCCAAATACCTCAAATCCTCATATCCCCTCTCCAAGTAAAATATCGCCTCCTTCAGCATCTAAGTTGCCAATGCCACCCCATTCAAACTCGCTTTCATCCCTAAACTCCCGCCCGGACTGCACAACAACTACAAACGATACCCGATTTGTCCGATGGAAGTCTATCGCCTCTGATGTCAAGGATGCATCGGCTGGTGATTTCATTGGACCAAACATTTCAGATCTTTCTCTTCGCCTTACCCAGGACCTTCGCATCGATGCGTTTTGGTATAACCTGGTCAACATATTTGAAGAATGTTTCTATGCTTGTAGAGCCACTCTCATTGTACCTAATGATTTGTCCGATCTCACTCATACTCCCTGGGGGGTTAAAGCAACCTGGTACGCAGGATCTTCTTTGCCTCCCGCAGAGGCTGTCGCCGGTCTAAATAAAGATCAACAACTCACGTTTTCTCGTGATGACTCAGATTCAGAGTCTTATACTGACGCATCGGAAGGTCAATCCCAATCAAGCGAAGCAAATCATCACGATTTTGCTTCAGTCGATAGATCGTGGTATGACAGCGATATGGAACAGTGCAAAACTCTTCATGACTTTTATGATAAAGGGGTCTTTTTATCCCCAGAGGATATTGAGTCAAAGTCAAACGGATGTTCCAGCATCTTTGATAGTTTGCAGCCCTTAGATTATGGTGATGACTACCTGATAAATTTATCGGGAGTTCGTAATGTCATGCGATCCAAGAAAGTTCAGATATTAAGGAGAGACTATGAAGGGGTTTCTCCCCCAGCAAACACAAATGAGGGGGATGATGATGAAGAGTTAAAGCCATCAATTTATGGAGTGCACAGATACTATAAACCTCCATTTGTCGACTATGAGCAAGCTCCAACCTCTCCTTGGATTAATTCCGCTGCCCCGTCTCCCAAAGTTCATACTGGACCTGCAGACCTTTACTTTCAAAAAACTGACGACCTGAGCCAATCTTTTGATTTGGACTCAAACGAGTCTCCTACCTCAGAATCACCATTTTCCATAGACAGCGCATCAACAATCAAGAAGAACACCGTTCCTTATACCACTCAACCCATAGAGTCAATAGGCCTAGAGTCGTCTTTTTCCGTTCTTCATATACCATTTGTTCATCAGTCTCACCAGCAATCTAATTCTCTCATGGAGGATGGTCCCGCTCCCGTTGCTATCCTTTCTATAATGGCAGATATTGTTCCCTACCCTTTTGATCTCATCAGTTGTCTCCAGTCTTTTATTCCTCATTTGGCAAACGCTTACACCCTTTCCGTCGGTTACACCAATCTTCTGCAAAATTTACAAGCTTCCCAGGCTTTGAATCGGTTGTATCGTAAGCGACTTTATAAGGAAAAAGTTGGCTCAAGAAATCGGAAGTCTTCCGTTAGTTCGGAAACATTTTTTGATATTCGTCATCGATCATCGCGGAAAGATACCGATTCAAGTCAAAGTAACCAATCCCATGCTTCATCTTCACCACCAGCTCATTTTGATCGGCGATTGTCAAATGGCACTCTAGACCTAACTACTAATCATTTTCGGCATTTCAATTTGAGTAAAGACAAACCCTCCAATTTACAAACCTCGGATAAATCTCCAATGGGCAGTATTTCAATGATTTCATCACCACAGAAATCAACTCCTGCGCCTGACTCATTCGATAACACACATTGGCCAATTGCTGATATTTATTGTGACATGCCACCAGCTTCGTCCGGTAGTCACCTTCATACTCCTGGGTTTGACTATTCATCTGATGATCCTATGGATGAAGGCCATACCTCATCAAGGCCCGACGATTATGAAAATCCTTGTCTTTCTATTGATGACGAACCCGTCGAGAATGTCCCCCCGCCATTAGAGCTACTTAAAGAAATGATTGATAATATGCCCTTACAAATGTTTGCAGCTGAGCCCCAAACTGGTAAGCTCACCTGGCTCAGCAAAACAATTCTTTCTTATCGACGCAAATCTTTTGCTACTATCATTAAAGATCACTTTCAAGATGTCCACCCCGATGAACGACAATCAATATTTGTCACTTACTATACCGGGATCCAAAAGGGTCACACTTTTAAGTTTGAATGTCGCATCCATCGGTTTGATGATGTCTATCACTGGTTTTCATGCTTTGTAGCCCCCATTCGAGATAAAAAGGGCTCCACCGTGGTGTGGATCGGTTACTTGATGGATATAAATGATGAAAGGCTTGCTCAAACTGATGCTTTTCGACGACGGGAGCAACTAAACGTTGAACGAAGGTATCGAGCTATGGCAGAAGCCAGCTCACTTATTGTATTTGCCATTTCCAAGAACGAGGGGGTGTCGTATACAAATGAAAAGTGGACACTCTATTCCGGGCAATCTGCTGAGGAAGCTCGAGGTTATGGATTTCTTGCCTATGTTCATCCTCAGGACAGGGATGTATGTTTATCTCTGATTGATAATCCTGACCAAAGTTCAGCAGTTACCTGCGAAATTCGTATTTTAAATAAAGCAGGAGACTATCGATGGCATATAGTTCGACTTACACCACTGCCTGAAGATGACCTTGGAGGACCCAAACAATATTCTGGAAGTGCAACGGATATTCATGATCATCGTATGCTTGAAGAGAAACTGGAATTTTCGAAGAACCTTGCTCAGAAATCTGTTGAAGATAAGGCAAGGTTTTTGAGTAACATGTCTCACGAAATTCGAACCCCTCTTATTGGAATATCGGGAATCGTCAACTTCCTTATGGATACTCCCTTGACATCTGAACAACTCGACTACTGTCAAACAATATCTAGCAGTGCATCTGCTCTAGTAACGGTTATCAACGATATTCTCGATTTCTCCAAGATTGAGGCCGGTATGATGAAGCTTGAAAGCAACTGGCTTGCAATCAGATGGCTCATGTCTGATATTAGTGAGCTTTTGACTGCATTCGTCATTTCTAAAGATATTGAGCTCAACTTTTTGGTTGATCCCGATGTTCCTGTGATTGTCAAAGGAGATCGAATTCGAATTCGACAGATTCTTCTCAATATTGTCGGAAATGCTATCAAGTTTACAACTGTTGGAGAGGTTTTTGTCAGATGCTCATTGGCTAAAAGTTTCTCTCGAGAGCTCAAGCCGTCTGAGCTTGCGCTTGAATTTGTGTGTTTAGATACTGGTACCGGATTCGATACTCGATCTGCTGACCGCATTTTTAAAGCGTTTAGCCAGTTAGATGCATCTACTACTCGTGAACATGGGGGTACTGGGTTAGGTCTTGTCATTTCACGACAATTGGCACAACTCCACGGAGGCGATATCGAGTGTACCAGTGTCAAGGGTAAGGGAAGTACATTCAAAGTCACGATTGTTGTCCAAGTACCACAGCCAGGTTTTACATGTGCTGAAAATAATCCAACGTCTCTAGCGGAACCAGTCTGTACAAGGGATTCACCACTGGTTGATTCGACATCATCTCATGATGGGCTGCCAAAACCCTCTATTGACGAAGTGCATGAACCATTTACGGTTCTGGTGGTATCAGGTCCATTGTACAGTCGGCTCGCTCTGGAACATCAAGTGCGTCAGGCAATCGACAACACTGCACCAGTGAATATCACTACCGCTGCAAGTACTGATGAAGCTAACGATGTCCTTTCCTCCCATCCACCAAATACGTTTACGAATCTCATATACAATTGCAAGCAACCACAGGTGACGCGAGACTTTATTTGTGGTTTATTGAAAAATGAAAGATACTCAAAACTTCAAATTACCGTGCTGACCAATCGGCATCAGAAACTATATGACGAAGAAATGATGAATGGACCGTTGGCAGAAGCAATCAGTAAAAGAATGTCTATTGTGTATAAGCCGACAAGTCCATCCCGGTTTATGAGTACTTTCGGCCGGCCAGAAGGAGCTAAGGAGAACAATCGGCAAATATGTTCAATATTTGGGGTGAATGATGATATGGAGGGGGAGTTTTGCTCTTCGGGGGCAGCTGTGGCTGCCAAGCAACAAAAACTTTTTCGAGATGCGAGACAAGAGTTTGTGGGGCGCAATTTGCGTGTTTTGCTAGCTGAGGATAATGTCATCAATCAGAAGGTTATGGGTCGGTTTTTAACCAAGATTGGTCTTGCAGTTGACATCACCACAAATGGATCAGAATGCGTGGAGAAGTATTTCAGCTCACCTGCTGGATATTATACCATGATTATGTGTGATATCCACATGCCGAAACTTGATGGATACCAGACGTGCACGCTTATTCGAGGATGGGAAAAGGATCAACATAGGCCACGAGCTCCAATAATTGCTTTGAGCGCTAACGTCATGGGCAATGTACGAGAAAAGTGTCACGACGCAGGATTCAGTAGCTATGTGTCAAAGCCAATTGACTTTGGTCATCTCAAAGGTATGTTTTTTTTTTTCTATGATATAAAAATCTTATCAAACTAACATGGGAAATCGCAATAGATACTGTCAGTGATTTTGTTTCTGGACGATCTCAAGCATGAGTGAGCCGATTCGACCTTGGTTTTTTCTTTTTTTTCTTTTTTTTTTGTTTTTCAGAAGTCCTTTGGATTTTATGGGCTTTTGTATCTTATTTTCAAATCATTGGGAGGATTATATTGGGCGAGTGTGGAATTTTTTTTTTCTCTTTTTTTGAATATGTACGATATCATATTGTGTCAGGTGGTTTACGGTTTTTGTTTGTGATGACCAGTGTGCATTTATGAGGTTTTCGCTGCATTTTTTTGGTGGGTGGAGGAAATATTATATACTTGTATTTTGATTGAATAAAACCGCTCGAGGTTGTTGATTAGTGAAAAAAATACAGATACAACAGTAGTGTAGTAGCGGGAGCGGGTAAGATATTTTGTGGTGTAGTGTTTTTTATTTACTCGACAACCGCCCAGTATACTGTAAGTAAGGGCACAGTAGTTAATCGATTGGATCTACCCCATTGATTATTACATCGATGCTAAGTCACTGATCAGCAAATCTGGAGATAACCGAGGCTGATGAGGGGTGATAAACAAAGAAATACGATGACGGGGGAATCATCATCATCATCACCATTCAAGCTGTATTCTTCAGCTCTCGATTTGTATCAAGATGGACTTACTGGGTTAATTGAAGGGATTGCAATGTATGGGACTAATAGTGAGCAGGTACTCATACAAGCAGACCGACTGGTTGCAGCGGAGGATCAGTTGACTCATGCTATTGGCGAACGTAGGGGTTTTGAAATGTCTTGTTTTTTTTTTACTACACCAACTAACCAAACTTACTATGATTTAAAAACTATACAGTCAGTCGCCATCAAAATACATTATCCAGGATTCGGACTTTGCAAGACGAGTCTTCAAAACTTGATACCACATTACGGCAAGCTCTCGCACAGTTGTCTGATATCCGAGATGACTTATTAAAAGTCGATTCAACAACAACAACTAGCACCAAGATTGACGACAATGATGATGATAATAATAAGAAATCGGTGGATTATTTGACTCTTTTGGAGTATGCAATGCGAATATCTAAATATACATCTGCTCCACCAGGATTTATGGCTAATTTCCCTGGTTGGCAACAACAGTTGGAGGCTAGTCGTGGGGGTGGTGATGGGCAACAACAAGGACAGAGCTCAGAGACACGACCGCCACCTTTGACTGAATCTGATGAAAGTAATAATAATAATAATAATAATAACAAAAACAATATAAATAGCCCTGCCAGTTCTCAATTACTTGAAGACATGAGCCATCTGGTGGCCAATTACCCTTGGCCAAGTGAGGACGAAATGAGAAAGGGTTGTTTAGCTTTATATAATATCCGACAACAGGGTGATGATGATGGTAGTGGTCTAGGCCCCGGTGGAGAAGCTGCAGTCAAATCCCCATCAGAGAAACAATCATCATCACCACGACCTACAGCCACAGTGGCACCACAACAACAACAACATCATCATGATGCTGCTGCTGCTGGAACTTCCTCACGAGACAATAATGGACTATTAGAAATGGATTTATTTGATCCAGACATGGAATGAAACTTGTCAAACAAACCTTGTATATTATAACCCCCGCTGCCCCCCTCGTCTTTTTTACAAGAATAAATAATAACTTATCCTTGTTAATTAGCAAGTATATTTACAGCCAAACAATGACAACAAGAAAACGTAGAACATATGCTGCGATTTTATGAATATGATACAGTTTATAGCTTTATGTGCGCTTAAACCATCTAGCAGGGGATAAAGAACCAACGCTAGCAATGTTATTATTATTGTTATTAGCAGTACCTGTCAGATCATGTCCCAATACAAGAGGAGGTGCGGCAGTTGCTGCTCCTCCTCTTAATGGTTTAACAATCCGTTGGTGATGGGGTGGAGATACAGGGGTTGAGAATCGGGCATTTTGCTGATTTTGACCTCCTCCTGATGATACCGTCGCCGTCATGTTTAAAGTCGCATTACGATATGCACGCGCTTCATCTAATCGTTGCTTGAGAGCATTTAATCTCGTTTCGAAATTTTGGGATTCAGATGCTAACCGTTCATGAGAGATTTGCAAGACTGCTTCCAAAGACTCAATCCGCTCATTTCGTGTTGCCAACTTTCGCTCCGCAATTGCAATCTCCTTCTTGAGTACAGTATTCTGTTCAATCAACTGTCTTTGAACATGGGTTAATTGCTCAAGATTTCGTTCCAGAAACTGTAGCCGCTTTTGTTGATGCTTCATATTGTTATTCTTCATTGCATTATTATATCGTTCCCGTGTATCTTCAAGAGATAACTCTAGTTCCACAACCCGTTCGCATCGATTTTGTAGTTCCCGCATAAGTGATGTCTTCATAGCTTCAAACTCTACAACTTGAACATTTCGGTTGTTGTCGTCGTCGTTGCTGTTGCTGTTGTTGTTTTGCTGCTGTAAACCCATACTGGCTTCCAGTTGCACGATTTCCATACGTAGTTTCTCAACTTCTTGGGACCTGCCCTCCATTCTTTGGTACAGTTGTTGAAACCTGGCCTCATCATCGCCGGGGTCTCGGCCCTTCATTTGATCTTCGCAATATCCAGATAACAAGGCGAAATCTGCCTCCCGATCGCAAACAATCTTCTTCATAGTTGTGAAACTTGATTCTGCTTCCTTGATTTTAGATTGTAATATCATCTTTGCATCTGACTCGGTTAAACTTTCCACTAATTGACCCATGTCCTTGAACACCGAGTTTTCAACCCCACTCGCATCTTTAAGACTTTCCAGCATCTTGTGCAACTTTTCCCTTTTCCGATCGTCTTGTTGTGTCTCATCTGAAGAAGAACAAGATACCGAGATTTTGGTTTCAGACGATAAATATGACGAATCTGTGTCACTCAGCTTAAGTCGAGCCTCCATTAGTTCTTCCTTCACTTTCGAGAGCTGCGAAACCAAATCCGCATTGGCATCACGAAGGCTATCAAGAGAGATCTCCTTCTCCTTGGCTTCGTACAGCATCTTTTCCATTTGCAGCCGCAGATCGTCCAGATCCGCATCTCGACCAGATAGTAGGGATTTTTCTGCCTGTCCAAGAGTTTCTTGAAGAGCTTCAATTTGACGATCTTTTTCTGAGACTTGCTCTTGCAGCTCGTCACGTTCCTCCATTGTGAAAAGCTTGGATCCGTTACGAGCCCATGGACTATCTGTAGATCCGGCATCATCGTCATCTTCAGCTGATCCAGGCGCCCTGGATCCTGATGGGGTCGAAGGACCATTGGTGCTAGTATTATCGTTGTCACGGATTGGAACCCATAGCTCAGCAGAGGGCCCAGCCCCCGACCTCCATTGCAGAAGTTCGCCCTCAAGCCGTGGGATATATGATAGGAGCGCATGAATTTGAGCCTTCTTGGCTTTGAGTTGCTGCTTGAGCTCATCGGGGGATAACTCACTATTGACTTTGGGTTTATTCTTGATTCTCTTAGCTCGCACTCCAAACCGTAGGGTCGATAATGTCTCTATCGCATTGTAAGGAGACGGAGAACAAGCAATTATTAAACTTGTCCGACTGTTGCCCCCCAATGATTCTTGAAGAATTCGGGTCAATTTCGAATCTCTATACGGGACATGGGATGACTTGCCATCCGTCAAAGAGTTGATGACCATCCCGAGGGTGGATAAAGATTTATTGATCTTTTTCGCTTCTTCCAATGTCTGTCCGGAGGCGCCAGTCTTGTTGATCTTTTCAGATCCGGCCAAGTCGACAAGGAAAAGCTGTCCAGTTTTGGATGAGCCAGTCTCCAGATTTCGTTGGCCAATGACAATGACGAAGATGGCATGAGATCTTGATGATTCTTGATTCATGTTTGTTGCAGAGGTCGCTCTTGCTGCTGCACCTGCCCTCATAACTTCAAACACTTCAGCCACTGTTGAAACATAGGCTTCCGTCAGCCCTTTAACATAGACGCCTCTATTTTTATCCTCGCGGATGGGAAGATTATCGTTTTGTGGCTCAAGCAAATCTCGAATCCTTTCCATGTAAATCTCCATATAACTCACTCGCACAGTGTACTCTATATTGGAGGGGCTAGCAAGGATGGAAGAGAAGATCCGTTCCACTATTCTCGGATTTATTCCTTTGCTCTCTTCAGCATCAATATCAGGTCCCTATGATGAATGGAGGTTAATAAGCAAAAAAAGTAAATCATGAGTTCAGAAAAATTAGTAACCAACCGTCATTGTATATGATTTTCCGGCGCCTGTTTGCCCGTAGGCAAACACAGTGCCATTATAACCTTTTAGAATATCTTTTAAACAATTAGAAAGAAAGAACGTTTTCAAAACAGAAAAAAAATCACAACGGCAGCTTACCATCAACGGTTGACTTGATACTGTATTCAAAGACTTCAGACTGTTTGCTGGTACTATCAAAGACGCGATCAAACGTAAACCGTCCCGAGAAATCGTTCGTCTGAGTTTATAAAAATAAAAAAAGTTAGAGCCAAGGTCAGTAGAACAATGAGAATCAGAGAGTCCTTGTACCTCTATTTCGCAAGTATCTTGGCCGACGGATTTGATAATGGAACCTGATCCACCTTCTTTGAGTTCTATGGGATTGGCAGGCCTGAATCTCGCAATGACTGTATTGTTTATTAGCTTTAGAACTGCAACATAATTTACGAGAGGCATTTACCTTTGATAGAATTTCCGACGCTTGCGGAATCAGCCATTGTGTTTCGAGGCGGGTGGAGAGATCAAAGAAATATATAAGACGCGTCGAGAGAGAAAGAGAGAGTCAGATACAAGCCCACCTTTGTGGGGGGGCTTGAGACCTGGTATCAAATAAATAAGAATGATAAATAAATAAATAAAAAACAAAAACAAAAAAGTTCCCAGAGATCCTATGGAAAGTTCCTTGGTGGATCTAAAACACGCTTCCCTGCCTCGATCCTGAGTTTACTATTATCCGTTTTACGCATAGCGGCGTGTTGGGCCGTTGCTACGCCAACTTGGGTGATCAGATAAGATTGCATCTTCAAACATTGCTAGTTCACAACCTCCACACTCAGTCATAACACCCAGTCGGTAGTGTGAATGTGTTCTTTATGGTCGGGTGACCAACCGGTATATCTTATCAGATATCTTGGCATTCCATTCACCACAAGGATTAAATAATCATTATAGCAATCCCGATCGTTATATGTATATAAACTGTCATAAGCCAGTTACTTTTATCTCCACCGGCAGCAAAAAAAACCCTCCATCACCTGTAATCTCATTGTTGTTCCTGTAGTCGGTTATATTCCAAAAAAGTGTTACATACATTACACACTTAATCATCATACTAAAATACAGTTTTCGGCTTGTCGTGGAAATAGAATGTCGATCTCGATTGGGACATTCTATTTTGTTTGGTCCCAACTGTAAACCTCATCTCGTTCTCAAAATTGAAAAAAATCCTGTCATTGGTATAAACTCCCCGACCCCACAATCCGGTATATAATTTCGACCTTCGGGGAAAGGTCCAATACCAAATGCCCCAATCATCGTCAGGAAATGAACAGGGTCTTACCAGGTTTCTGTCAAGACTGAGGGTATCTACATCCCGCGACCCGAGCCAAAGTCCGAAATCTTCCCCCAAAACACCAAAATCTCCCGGTGGTGGTGTACTAAGTGGTGGTTCATTATTATTTTCTAGTCCTACTCGACATAAACACCCGGAAAGGGACCCCCCATTACCTCCGGCGCCCCCACCAGGGGAGGAGACAACCACCCGCTCATCTTCAGTCTCGTCTCATGACACCGATGATACTCCGTCCAGCATTCGGGAGAATAACCAATTGAGCTCTTTAAATAATAGTGTTCAACCGACCCTTAATGGAAACATTGCGTCTCCAGATACTACTCCGACCTTGTCTAATATAGTCTCCAGCCCGAATCTTACCTCTTCGTCGATTGTTCTAAAACCCTCATCCGGCAATAATACTCCTTACGATACTCCCGACGAGTTCCCACACCATGACAATGGCAACGAGAATGCTCCTCAAAATGGAGATGGAATCCCAACTGCTCCTATGACAAAGGCTCAACAGGATTGGGAAAACAAAGGAGCCTCGGTGATAATTAGAAAGAATAAAGACTCATCCGGCAAGATCCATGCCAAGGTCGAGAAGAAGGGTGTCAAAGACTTCAAATTCGGTGAAACTCTTGGGGAAGGGTCATATTCTACTGTATGTATTGAAAAGGGAAAAATAGTTTGTCACTCCCATGGGGTTTGCTAACATCAGTCCGTCCGTCTAGGTGGTCCAAGCAACAGATCGGCAGAATCTCCATGAGTACGCTATTAAGATTCTCGACAAAAGACACATCTTGAAGGAAAAAAAGGTCAAGTATGTTAATATTGAGAAGAATACGCTCAATAGGTTGGGCAGTCACCCTGGTATCGTGAAGCTCTACTATACGTTCCAAGACGAGCACAGTCTTTATTTTGTACTCGATCTCGCTACAAACGGTGAACTTTTAGGTCTTATTAAACGGGTATGTCAGGTCATATCTTAAACCTTTAGAACTGTGTGTTTTCTTTTACTGACATGCATGTATCTGCAGATGGGAAGCTTGAATGAAGAGTGTACTGCCTATTTCGGCTCACAGCTCCTTGATACAATCGAGTACATGCACAAAAAGGGCGTTATGCATCGAGATTTGAAACCTGAAAAGTAAGTTTTTTCGTTCTTATTGTCGGTTTTGTTTTCTCTTTTCAATATTAACACAAATTTATCAAGTATCCTTTTGGATTCGACTATGCATATCAAGATTACCGACTTTGGTACCGCCAAACTAGTGGATGTACCAGAAAGTGGTGAAATATCCGATACTGATGAAATTCGTGCTAATTCATTTGTCGGAACAGCAGAATATGTTTCACCCGAGCTTTTAAGAGACAAATCAGCTTGCATGGCTTCAGATATATGGGCTTTTGGTTGTGTCCTTTATCAAATGATTGCTGGTCGACCACCTTTCAAGGCCTCCAACGAGTATCAGATCTTTCAAAAAATTATGAAGCTCGAGTATTTTTATCCACCGGGATTTCCTCGCATTCTATCTGATCTTGTGAGACGAATTCTAGTACTCGACCCGGCAAAGAGACCATCGATTCCGGAAATTAAGAAGCACCCCTTTTTCCAAAATATCAATTGGTCAGAACAGGCCATTTGGTCTAGAAAGGCTCCAAAGATGGCTCCTTATACTCATAAACTTGGTAGCAATGTGGTTCACCCCCCATCTTCACATTTACAAGCTGCACAGCGAAGCAGTAGTGCCGCTGCTGCAGCTGCTGCAAAGAAAGCCAGTGGAAACGTTACGAGTGGTGGTGCAGCAGCTGCTGCAATGGCCATGGCTAAAGCAAATCAAATAATATCTCAAGCCTCAAACAGTCCTTCAACTCAGCATTTGCAGCGACAACAACAGCAACAACAACAATCACACGCATTTTCGCAATCGCAACCAAATGTAAATACTTACATTGTGCGGCCAACAATGAACCACCGGGGTTCACGGTCCACATTACGAACAGTCTCCGATCAGTCTCTTCAAACTGGATTGCGGAGTAAGTCGATGGGCCAACAACAGCAGCAGCAGCAACTTCCAGGTTCGCCAGCAGTCTCAATAATTTCAGGTTCTCCTGATCAATCAAGAACAAGCACACGACACCAAATGCCATCTCCTCTGAAAGTTACCCGATCGATTTCCACTGGAGCAGAGCCCGAACCTAAGCCTCAAGTGACTGAACTGGCACCCCCGACTCAAACAGATATTGAATGGTCCTGGCTGTTTAAATCATCCAACGAGCGAATCCTCAAGGTCGGGTTGGTGTCAATAATTTCACATCCCCGACCAAAGAAGAGAATGTCGCAATTGGAGTCTACTCTGGAAGTAAGACAAAATGAGGACTATCAAATAAATAATCCCAAGCGGTTTTCGCGACTCTTCCATACCTCGAGGAACAAGAAACGATATGCAGTATTGACAAATTTTGCCCGATTTCTACTCGTTCCGACTGGAACAGCAAAGCGGGTGAAGGTAACAATCGATCTTATCAGTCCATCTGTTGGGGTGGCAGAACTTCCCTTCAGTAAGCGGAGTAAATCCGGAGCATTTCTAATTGATACTCAGGATCGAGTATATACAATCGATGATCCTGCAGGCACTTTAGAGTGGATGCGTGCAATCAGGAAAGCTGAGAGTTTAGGGCCTCATTTGAGAGCGACTTTTCAGGATAATAGCCAAAATGGTGATGATGACGATGATGACGATGATGATAATGACGACAACGATCAGTATCGAAATGGGTCTTCTGGAAATGGTAAAGATTCTCCATCTCAGGGAGCACTTACATCAAAAGGTGAGATCTCTACAAGCGAAAAGAAGCAAAAAGGCGATGCAGCGGCAGGTGACGAGGGTGATGATAGTAATCAGCAACAGCAGCTGGAAAATCCAGTATCAGTCAATAAATCAGAGTCATCATCCTCATTATCATTGCCCAAAGAATCATCTGGTGGACGTGGTAACGAGCGATTGTCATTCTTCAGTGGTCGATCAAATGGAACAAAAAAGGGAAAAAAGGAAAATAACTTAGGATTGTCGTCGGCGTTTTAAAACCCCTTACATTAGCATCGTGCAACAAAAAAAAAAAAAGGAGAGGGAGAGGATGGAGTGGAAGCGAAGGAGACCATAGTGCCTTCACAGCCCTCTTTTCTAAGGTTTGTTTTTTTATCTGCCCTCCCCCCCTCCTTCTGTGCTTTTAGCCCTTCATTTGGTGTTTTTTTTTTAGCTTCTTCTTAATTTTTACTTTCTCTTGACTATGACCTTCATTTCTGTCGTCTATGTCTTGACTACAAAAATTGTATTCTACGTTTGATTGAGTTTGGGCTCGACTCTTGCTCAAGCTCATTCTTCCACTTCTCACTCTGTGTTTTATAAGTTAATAAAGAAAATTTTATACATAAGCATATATGATTCGTTAGCATTAGTTTGTGTGTGTGTGGTAGTGTACATGTGAAAAAAAAAACTAAAGGTGAAAACATTAAACACTCCGCTTCCCCCCTGCACCCCCCGGTAAAATATTAGCTTAGGGGAGTCTGAATCCCACCGTCTTCAACGGAAGACTTGATTTTCCGTGGTCGACCACGACCACGACGAACTTTCTTTTCTGGCTGTTCAATTGAATGTTGTTCAGGCTGTCTGATTTTTCTTGGTCGTCCTCTGCCTCTAGATACTTTTGGTTGCTGTTGTTGCTGTTGTTGCGTTTGTTTATAGTCACTTGACAATGTGGTGGTGGTGATAGCGGTGCTGCTTCCATCATTCGGTATTGAGGGTAATGGAATTTTCCTAGGCCGGCCTCTACCTCTTCGAACTGGAGGTTGTGACCCATCTGGTTGTTGACTCTGTAATCCATGTAGTGATGGTTGTCGATGATGATGTTCTTGTGATTCCACCCCGGTGACTGATGAGTTAATACCAGCTCCTGTATTCGAGCTTATCGGTGGTGCAATCTCCATGGTATATATATATCTTTGAATTGGAAGAGTCAGTGTAGCTTTGGCAGTTTCACTCGAGGTTACTTATTCTTTTAATTCCCCACGACGCGAGGGAGTGAAGGGAGAAAAAAAAATACTACAAAATAATAAAAAATCATTATAAAGCTTCTGGGAGATTCCTATTTTAGGCAATTTTAAAAGGGATCTTTTGGGACTTTCGAATCTCTCGAAACCTCGAGATATCTTCAGTCCACGAGAAGCTGAGCAAGCATCTTCTGTGAGCTATCTAAAGAGTCTACGCCCGTTCCCGTAGAGGCATTAAATGGATATTGTACTACTGTTTGGTTTTCGACTGTCAAGACTCCACATGTAGTATGAATATGGAGGTAAACTTTGGCGTCTACATTTTTGCTACTGATTATTAGTTTGATAATATTATGGTTAGAGCAACGTCTGCTGTTCACAAAGGCGAAGATGATAGAGTAATAACCTCCCTCGTGCTCTTGTTCTGCGATGGGTGTGGGGAGCTACTAAGCACTTCAACCTGATCTTTTGCAGACTCAAACAATAACCCTTTCTCTAATGGGTTATTTGTTATGATGTTGTCACGAAACTGTTGATTACCCCTGACCCGTTTAGATGGTGATGGCAAACATTTGTCATTCTTCTTCTCCTCTCTACCCCTTTGTATAATATCCGAGATCGACTCAAGAGAAGAGCTCTCTGTGATAGATTGGTTTGTGATATTTCTTAGGGTAGTAGGCGATTTCAAATGATCACATTCGCTGTTATCTTCTTCGTCGCTCAAAGCTAGTCTCTTTATAAGTTTCGAGGGAGTTGGAGAAGCAGGTAAGGATTTCGGTGGCGGAGATACAGCCGCAACAACCCTGGCATTATCAATATCCTGACACTTTGTACCAACTTTCCTGGGTGATTTACTAAGAGACTTCTTATGTTGCGGTTTGTTGATGGCCCTGACTGAGAAAGATCTATTAAGTGTCATTTGTTTCTTGCCATCCGATGTAACTGCAAAAATATCCGTTTTGTGGACTTCCTTTTTGCTTCTTCCACGTCTCGCCTTGCTATTCTGTTGATTTTGTAGATATTTCTGATACTCTTTCCATGGTGTGGTGCTGGTATTCAAAATGCTCACCAGAACCAGTTCTTCCATCTCCTCTTCAAGGTCGAACAAATTCTTGATATCGAGCTTGCCATTGTCATCTGATTCTATTTGCTCATTTTTTTCAAACAATTTCAACTGCTCTTTGATGGTCTCCAATACTTGCTTGATATAAAACACGGTCTTTTCATCTAGAATATCACAAGGCCGTATTATAGCTTTAACATACTGCTCTCCGTGGTATTCTTTAGTTTTTTCAGGCTTGATGCGGAATTTCATGGTATCATCGCCCCCATAGTAAATATTATTCTTATCTGTTATTCTCAGTCGGTATTCAAAGAAATGCGTCACATATGAGCGGAGGAATTTCTTCGGTAGTGGATTCCAGCTCCCTTCACCTAGAACTCCCTGCTGCAGAAACTTCACTGTTTCAAGAACGTCAGGTATTTGGAATTCATCATCGAATCTCTTGCACGTATTTGATACTATAGGTTGGGTGTAGAGTTTCAAAACTTCTCTATTAGGAAACGATTCATCTAGCACAATAGACGAATTTTTTCTCTCAAATATCTTGTTTTTGTTTGTTCGCAACTCATCGATAAGTGATTCCTTCCAATTTTTAAGAGCAATCGGGTTATCCACCGATTTCAGTAACGACTCGCCATATCCATGCCGAGCTGCCCGGGTTGATAGGGTCATACCAAATCCTGAAACTCCTGAATCATAGTCTCCACCAGAAAAAAGAGCTACAAGTAATAATCCAGGCCAGGACAGGTTGATGTCGGATCGCTTGTATAGCCTTACTTTAACCATTTTCGGATTATTACTGGTTTTCCATCCATATAGCATATTATCACCACCAAAAACCAAGGTATCAGAATCTATAGATAATAGAAAGTCAACCAGCCCATGTTGCTGAAGACGAGCGCATTCTGCCTCAGCCTCTCCTGGAGCATTATGGACGACGAACCCAAACAATCGAATCAGATCAATTGCAAGTCTCGCTTCAGAAGACATATCGTCGGCAGTAGATATTATTTTCTTTCTTTTAAATTCTGGCCTTCGTGGCCCGTCCAACACAAACACAGGCTTTATATTATACCTTAAAAGGTAGCCTAGTTTGTAGAATACTGATTGAAGCATTTTGGCCTTTAGTGACATGCTGGCCCCAAAAGTCCGCCCAGCCATAAGCCAGATATTTAGATCTATGGCTAAAATAAGGGGCCGTCCTTTGGACTCATAGAATTGACTACTGAGCCGACCGAGTTCTTTCAGCACGTTAGCTATAAGAAGAAATGGTAAATGCCTACACTTTAAAGTCACCTTCATCTTTGCCTGAGCTTGAAATCTCATCCCACAGTCTGTAACCCAGATGGTTAGCAAAACAGATTAGTCAAACATAGACACTTGAAGCATCTTCTAACCCGTGAATCCCCATCCCATGCCACTTTTGTCACAGCACAAATAAATTGACGTTGTCAAACTCTGGCTTAAGCTGACAAGCATCCATTTATTTATTTACTCTTTGCCTGCTTGGGCCGAATTACTCCCAATAGGGAAGTTGTCAGGATGCCCCCTAATTGTTGCTGCTCATCGCGCTAACCACATTTTGGGGAATAGTCCATCTCGAATCATAACTACGAAATGCTCGCATCTTTACACACTACATTCGTCGAAAAGTAGAGCGCGCTTTGGACCCTGTCGAGTTCATTTTGCACGTTCAATGTTCTTCCCGTTCAACAGGTCGTCACATTGAAACATTTGAACAGCCTGTGACTTGAATGGGCGCAGCTTGTGTTTCCTAAACTGTCCATCGTATGCTATCTGGTAATTTGGATCTGCAATCAACCCGAATGAAGATCCGGGAGAGCAAAAGGGTGCTGTTAGAGCATTCGCTTAGCATTATCTTTGTTTTCTCTCGGCTTTAATATTCGCAACACCGAAATGTACATGTTACCCTGTTTGGCCTTTTTTTTTTTTTTTTTTTTGCTCCCAACAGATTATTATTATATCTGAATATCGAAACGATAGAGAAGAACAAAGATATTCTTATAACAGGCCAAAACGTTTCTCCTTTATAACAAATATGGTAAGCTTACTCAAACGTATAGACTGTTTCAAAATTTCGATCACTAATTGTTGTGTGTTGTAGAAAATAAAAGCATTAAGCAGGTCGTCAGACGTTTACTTACCGTCCAGAAGCACAGAGGGAGCTCGACTACCCAAAAACCTCAACCCTGAGCTACATCCATTCCAAAAGGCAAGAGAGTATACGAGAGCATTGAACGCAACCAAGCTGGAACGAATGTTTGCTCAACCATTTGTCTGTCAGTTGGGTGTGGGTCACCAGGATGGTGTATATGTATTGGCAAGGAATCCCAAACAGCTCAACCGAATGTTGAGTGGCAGTGGGGACGGGATAATAAAATACTGGGATATGTCGACTCGGGAAGAGATCTTTGAAACAAAGGCGCACGATGGGCTTGTCAATGGTTTAACTGTTACGACGGATGGAAGACTGCTATCGTGTTCAAACGACAAGACAGCCAAGTTATGGGACATCAGCAATCCTAGCGAGCCAGTCTCGACGTTTTTGGGCAACTATTCATTCAATGGAATGGACCATCATCGATCAGAATCAACTTTTGCTACTGCCAGTACTGGGATCGATATATGGAATGTTTACCGAGATAAGCCTACAACCACTATGAATTGGGGAGTAGAAACTGTCCACTGTGTTCGGTTTAACCAGACAGAAACATCTATACTTGCCTCTGCTGGATCCGATCGGTCAATTGTACTCTACGATTTGCGGACAGCTTCCCCCGTTCAGAGACTCGTGACTGCTCTCAAAACCAATTCGATAGCCTGGAATCCAATGGAAGCATTTAATTTTGCCGCTGGCAGCGAAGACCATAATATTTATACCTACGATATGCGAAAAATGTCGCGAGCTACAAACGTTCTCAAGGATCATGTTGGAGCAGTAATGGATGTGGACTATTCGCCGACCGGCCAAGAACTTGTCTCTGGGTCGTACGATCGCACGATTCGCATTTATCGAGCCAATGAAGGTCATTCACGTGATGTTTATCATACGAAGCGAATGCAGAGGGTATTTGCTGTTCGATTTTCGATGGATTCTCAATTTATTGTTTCGGGCTCAGATGATGGGAATCTAAGACTTTGGCGATCCAATGCTTCAAGTCGCTCAGGAGTAAAGTCTGTTCGTGAGCGGACTAAACTCGAATACGATGCGGCTCTTAAAGAAAAATACAAGCATATGCCTGAGATACGGAGGGTGGCGCGTCACAGACATGTTCCCAAATCAATTAAAAAATCTAGTGAAATCAAAAAGATTGAGCTCGATAGTATAAAACGCAAACAGGACAATGTTCGACGCCACAGCAAAAAGGGAACAGTTCCGTACGACAAGGAACGTGAAAAACATATTGTCAACGTCGCCAACGAGGACCAGTAAAGATATACGTTTTGGTTTTGCTGATTTTCTGAGTCTGTGTTGTACGATGATAAATTCATAAGGTAGAACTTTTTTTTTCCGCAGGCAGAGTTAAAATGGACACAATTCTATAGAATAATAAAACTACATTTTTTTGGAGTATTCGCCAGAAATAGCAAAGTCTCCTGCCTCTTATTTGATATTAACCGGGATGAATCGCTAAATGTAAAAATGTCAGTTATTCATCTTCAGCATGAAAAAAAAAAGTTTAGGGTTCAATTATACATACCGAGGGAAGCCGAACGCGGTTGAACTTGCTCCTAAACCTTTCAGAGACAAAGTCCATTTCAAGATGGGATGTCAGGGTGCGCCTAGGCATACACGAGATGCAGTGCTTAGAGTCAAGTGCAGTATCTAATGGATCAGCGCAGTGGCATCCAGGAGATATGCTCAAGCGAATTGAATACCTCTTTGAATTTGAACTTTCCTCACTTTCGTAAAGTTCGAAAAAGATTTGCGTTAAATAATCCAGTTCAGGTAAAGCATTGCGAGCAATCTTGGTTGGAATGTTGGATTCAAAGATGATATTTAGCAATGTATAGATATGCGACTCCTTGGTGAAATAGGTGACGCAAGCTCCAGAATCATCCTGCTTCATATACTCAAGATCAGATAAAATCTGTTCCACCAGAGGCAGACTTGTAAGAAGACCAATATCAAGTTTTTCATTATCCTCAATCCCATATTCTTGAGGACAGATATAGTCAAATAAAACTTTCACCAACCTATAGAGCTCACGAAGTTTTGGGTTAGATATTACTGAAGGCATTCTTGCAGATGATGACGTCTTTGTTTCCTCTGTGTTTGTAGAGCTTATAGGTACACCAATGATTGAGCTCGCACTCGATGGCGGAGGGCTTCGAACCCCACTTCCTGGAGTAGAGTTTCCATGTCCGCTCTCATACGAACAAGATGGTTCTCTTAATGACGGATTAGAAAAAGCTTCAGTAATTTCTTGCTCTTGGGTATCGGTAAAGACAGCTTCTAAAAATTGACGGTTGTGGAGAGCATCGAATTTCATCGTGTCGTACAATTCAGATATCTTTGACGGGTCAACCTTTTCGACATTTTCAAACTCTCCGAACAATTTATCCCATCGTTCCTTGAAGAGAATCGGAGTCTCTCCACAGCACCACCTGGATTGAAAAGTGTCTACATCCTTGGTTCGAAAATTGTCGTCCATGACTTTGCGATGATAAATCATGAGAGACACAACTTCTTGCATGACAAAAAAGGGCTCAGGCATCTTAGCTGGCCAAGTAAATTGAGGAGGAGGCTCTACTCCTCTTCGAAGGAGTGGCTTGATCTTCTTTTTAACCTTATCCATCAGCTCTTTAGCTGCATTGCTATCATCCAATAAATCTTTGCGAACTATCAAAAAGTCCGATGGTAATGTCTGAACGTCGAGGAACGCGCACGACCATATCTCTGCAGAAGCAATGACACGTCGTTCAGAGCTCGTGAATACCTTAACATCATTCAAAGTTTTTTTGTTAACCAAAAGAATATCCTTTCGCATTTGATCGCCAAGATCTTGAGCTTGATATCGGGCCGAATGGGTTGGTTCTCCTCCCCATTTTACAATAAGCTGAACTTTGTCTACATTACCGTTTTGCTTATTGAGCACAGGCTTGATTTGTACCTTTGTCCCAGCAAAGTCCATCTTTTTTTCAAGGGTATACGACAACTGCTTCAGCTTAGCAGGGTCCTCCTTATTCTCACGCATGGCCGTTTTAGTAGCTGTTAACACCTCGTCAAGAAGAGCTCGCTCCCGCAAAATCACTTCTTCTTTATGACCCTTCAATAGCTTTAAGAATATATCACTTTTGAAACTATACTTAAACTTTTGTTTTGGAGTGCGATCTGCATGTCGAATCACCGTCACAACCCCTTTGAGAACCCATTTTTGAGTCTTTTGTTCTTGGATAGGAGACATAATCCTTGAAGGTTCGGTCCGCTTTCGAAAGAGATAGACAGAGCAGAACATGTTTCGTAAAATCCGAGCACAGTTATCATAGTAATCATTGTTCTCTTTAACAAAAGAAAAACCATTGACGTCTATAACATAACTGGATCCATGTACTCTCAGTAAATCGAACCCGCATATTGTCTGTTTAAATGCTCTGCTTATTGTTTGGGCCATGCGCACCTCTTGCGGGGTCAAAGTAGTAACAAATCGGATTTCCTTGCCAAAGGTATTTCTCCGCACTAACCCATCGACGACTGGTGATTTTCGGGTTTCAGCGTGACAGTACGTCTGACCCACGGTATAGGCCTTAACATCTTCAGAGTTATCAGTACTCATGAACTGCTCATAGATGTAAGATCCTGTGGTGCGAATGTCGCAAAGATTAGGGTCATATTCAGATGATTTGTTTCCAACTTTACGGAACAATCGCCGTCCTCCACCACCCTCTTTTGAGTGATAATATATATAGACGTTGTGATCCTCCCCATCTACAGGTTTTTCGACAAAGGGTTTAGTGAGGCTCTTACCATCAACAATCAAGGTATTGTTATCATCGGACATGTGCCACTCAGGTTCAGGTACGGGCTTAACCTCGACGCCTTGCTCCCGAAGAATAGCATCTATGCCAGGAGATACGCGAGGACCACCATCTCTAGAAATTATAAGACGCTTCGGTGTAGGCACATGTGTCGCACTAAGTACCATTAATACCAAACGGCGGTCCCATAAAATCTTTTGCGCCACTAAATCATTAACAACGAAAGGCTTTCGGATCTCGGAGTATTTTATGGCTTTATCTAGTGGAAAACCGGTTGAGAAGAAACAAATGAGAAAGTCGCACGTGGGCCAATTCTCAACATCTTCGTCTAGAATGACTTTGTCACCAAAAATGATGGTTTCAAATTCGCCATTCTGAATCAACCTATTAAGAATAGCTCTACAGGCTTTACTTCGAGCTTTAGAGTCCATGGCACAGACACCGATGGTGCCTATTTTTTCAACCGGCTCTGTCTTGCCCTCATTTCTTCAGAGTTTCGGTTAGCTTACGAAGAGTGGAAGGATGGGGGAAAAAATTCAAAACTCACTTCGAATCGAGAGGTTTAATGGAAGGAGAATGCGAGTTATAAGGTCGAAGTGGAGCGAGATCGGGCGAATCGATAGGTGTTGGCATGTTGAAAGGGGATAGGATTTGGTCCTTAGTCGGAGTAAGGGGGGCCTTTTGGGGGCCCAAAGGTATTGCCGGTGGTGGTAAAATGCGATCCTGGTTCGCAGAACTCATTTATTCCTTGTACCTACTGATTTCCGAACTCCAGATCTTGTCCTCTTCCGCTATCTTTGCTTCTTGAAACCGTCTTTAAAATGCTGATCCCAGCTTGGCTGCTAATCTTTTCTCCCAACCAGAATTGTAATTCTCAATTGAAACCGACTCCCAACCCGGACCAAAGCTGGAACTCAGATCAAGCCAAACTTGAGACGGATTGTGAATCAAATTGCGGTCTCTGAAACCTTGTCCTACGTTCTGTATTTCTCGGTTATTCATGTTATAAGATCTTCTTATGTATTCTATATAAATGAAAACGCATCCAGTCTAATCCCATCCATCTACGATATTATGGTGGTGCGGCTTCTTTAAGCCCAATTAACTTAGGTTGTCAGGTTTTACCAAACCTAAGTTGATTATTTTCCATCGGGTTAGTGGCGTGGTGGGGCAAAGGACGCATGTGGAAATGTGGAGGATCACCCATAATTTTTAGAATACAGGGTCGCACAGTCGCCGTGCCTGAATGGCAAAGTCACCTTCCAAGTGTAAGGTGAGGGATGGCCGGATACGCCAACCTACTTTGTGGAGTGACTTCGATTTCTCCATGGGGTACATTTGTCAAATGTCTGGAACGGGAACTTAAAAACCAGGCTAAAGCTGGATATGGATATACGCGGCTGAACCAGTGATATTATAATCGGGACAGAACTGGACGTCAAGCTTGAAGTAGTTAAGGCACTCTCTCGTCACCCGACCCTTCTGGTGCTGTCACTTCCTGCCGGTTCCGAAAAGCTTGGCCCTTGAAAAATAACATTTAAGCATTTAAATCTGACCAAGTTAATATAAGTGCAACATAAGCTGGTCTTGTCAATATAACTTTCAATAACACAAGTTTTACCCAAACATCTTTTTTTTTTTTGACCTTGTTGGACTTTACTATCCAAGGGAATTTTCGAAGAAGACTGGGACTTATCATTCAATTAATTAGTATTGCGTCATGTCTGGAATTATGTAAGAGAACCTCCAGCCAACCCAAGTTACTGAATACAACAAGCATTGCTAACCTAATGATGAATATCAGTCCTCAAATTCGATTGAGAGCGAGACGAATGTCCTCGAGCAACGTGCTCGAACTTCACCGTATCACAGATGAAGACGGGTGGGGCTCCAATCCTCGAAAAGTTGCCATTGTTTTGGAAGAACTAGGACTTAAATGGAAAAGTGTCACTCATACGGTAGGTCTCATGGGAGTTTGGTGAAAGACAGAATGGAGAAGCTGACTAGAAATATACAATCAGCGTGCAGAAATTCGATCTGACACCTTCAAAGAACTCAATCCAACCCATACAGTTCCGGTCCTTTTTGACGGAGACGTTAAGATCTATGAGTCTACTGCGGTTATCGTCTACCTCACGAGAAAGTATGATGTCACAAACAAGCTCATGGATTTTAAGAATGAACAAAATTATGCGGATAGTTTAGCGTGGACTACAATTGAAGCCACCAATCTCTCACCCGCTTTCGCCGATTTTAAGGCCTATAGTTCAAAATCTCCAGAGCTCAAGCAAATTTTCTTGGAGAAACTTCTTGCTCAATACCAGGTCTTGGAAGATCGCTTAGCAGCATCAAAGACTGAATTTATTCTGGATACAGGCTATTCACTTGCAGATATTGCATGGATTACTTATTGTGATAAGCCGAAACTTCAAGCAATGGGTTTGAGCAAATGGTCAGACAAGTTTCCAAAGATTGACGAGTGGGTCAAGCGAATGTACCATAAGCCATCTGTTCAGAAAGCTTATGGTCTCAAATTAGAATAATTTCACATGGCGGTGTCACGAGTGTTGTGTCTATATTAAAGGATTATTTTGTTGTATTATCATGATTCATTTGGGGAACATCTTGTCGTAGGCAAAATATACTATATACAAAATATAAATCTGGGTGATTTGAGAAAGATCTGAGTTTTCATGCTGTAAGTAACCAACATTATAGACTTATATCCAGTTCGGCGACTCAATTCTTTACTACTGAATAAGTAGTTCCAGGTCTGTTAGCGCCCTGTTGTACGTGTTAGAGAAAGCTTCTTTGGGAGTCAGGTAAAAGTTAGTTACCCGGTCTTTGGGACAACCCCGATTTGGAAAAATTCGAAAAAAAAAAAAGTTCATTTCGCGGGAACAAGTCAAAGAAGAGATTTTGAAAGTAAACTACAAGTGAGCGACATGACTGATGGCGAATTGGCCAAAAAGAGAAAGCTCGGGCGAGAGGTTCCTCGGAAACATGCGTCTCGTATATTCTCTCCTTTTCGGGTAAGAAGCGTGAACAATAGTATGATTTCATCTTGTCCAGGAAAAAAGCTAATAATGCTGGGATTGCTCTAAATCTAGTCTTTAGGGCATGTTACGAATGGTTTGCCGTTTGCCGTGACGTCTCTTGGAAAAACATTCGTTATAGCTACAAGCGTCGGGCGGAATGTCCAGATATACGATGTATGTATATAAAAACTTATTGATTTGTTAGATGGCCGGCCGTATTGAAATACTGACGAGACCATCTTTCTTCACAGGCATCTAATCTACATTTACTCTTTGTTACGAGTCCTCAGACTCCCCAAGAAATAACTTGTATCCAATCGAATCGACACTTGACTTATGCGAGCTGGGGTCATTCATTTGGAATCTTCAACCGAGGAAGTCTGGTAAAAAGTACAGATTTGTCCATCATCTCTGACGATGAGCCCCCTATTAGCCAAATCCAAGTATTTGGAGAATACGTCTGTGTGGGGACTAGTAATGTCCTTTATGTTTATCGACATACCTCTCAACAAGATGTCGAGTTCTATACCTCTATAACTTTACCTCTTCACGTCGGAAATATCAAACAGACTCTTCACATGCCAACATATTTGAATAAACTGCTCGTCATGACGGATTCTCAATTGATATTGATCAATATTCGAACAAACAAAATCATTTTTACCTCTGAATCGTTTGAGACCACCCTTGAATGCATTGCAAGTGCGCCAGTATTGGATGTGGTGGGCATCGGCGCTGCGAATGGTAGTATCACAATATATAACATACGACAAGGGCATGAGCTATTTACTCTGAATGCAGGTTCCAGAGTGAAAAGTTTATCTTTTGAGACTGATCGATATCCTCACCTTGCGGTGGGCCTAGCAAATGGTGATATATACTTTTATAGTTTAAATTCCAAAAGACGTCTCTACACTTTAACGCAAGCCCATTCCCAAGCTGAAGGTGGTGTGTCGTGTGTCCATTTTCTTGCTGGACAGGCAATACTTGTTTCAACCGGAGGAGATAATCTTTTGAAAGAATTTGTGTTTGACCCCGCTGTTAGCACGTCAACTCAAACGATTGGGGCTCCACCAAGACTGCTGCGATCACGGGGTGGCCATTCGCTTCCTCCTACGAGGATTGAATTTGCTGATCCTACTGGTCACCATCTTCTATCTGCATCGAATGATAGGTCTCTTTGGTCATTCTCGTTACGGAAAGATGCTCAGAGTCATGAATTTTCCCAGCGGGAAACCAAAATCAACGGTGGTAAAAAGAATGCCGGCCCTACTGCAGGGCTTAAGGAGAAGCTGCCTGCAATCACGGCTCTAGCTTATCAAGCGACTCGGCAGGGAGACTGGGAGAATATATTGACGTGTCATAAAGGATTGTCGTATGCTCAAACGTGGGATGGAAGAAAAGGCCGAGCCGGGCGGTGGCATCTACGCACCATTGATGGAACCCAAGCCAAAGCAGTCTTCATCACAAACTGTGGGAATTTTGGACTTGTCGGTTCGTCCCATGGATCAATTGCAGTGTATAATTTGCAGAGTGGAATTCTTCGGAAAAAATTTTCTGGTCATTCCAAGGCAATAACGGGTATTGTTGTTGACACCTCTAATCAATTTTTGTTTTCAACTTCACTTGACGGAAATTTCAATATTTATGACTTCAACAAGAAAAGTTTGGTTGCATCTATCAATGCTGGGTTCCCTATAACCAGTTTAATTCACCATACCAGTACCGATTTAGTGGGGTTGGTTTTGGATAATTTTTCAATTGCAGTCATTGATACTGTAACGCATCGGACAGTTCGAGAACTTTGGGGCCACAGCAATCGTATTACGGCAGCAGATTTCTCTTCTGATGCTCGATGGATTGTGTCCGCATCCTTGGATTCATCTGTTCGTACATGGGATCTTCCGACCGGCATGTGTATTGATGCATTCAAAATACCAAACATTGTGACTGATCTCAAGTTGAGCAGAGACGGTGAATGGCTTGCAACTGCTCATGTGGAGGGGGTAGGGATCAGTCTGTGGAGTAATCGGTCTCAATTTCACCCAGTAGCAATCCGAGAGATTAGTGAAAAGGATATTCAAAGTATGGAGATGCCGTCTATTTCGGGTGAGTCGTCAGTGTCAATGATTGAAGGTGCTTTCAATGAGAATGATGAGAAAGATGCTCCTGGTGACATGGAGCTTGGAGTGTATAACTCAGTTGACCAGATTAGCAAAGACTTGTATACGCTGAGTTTGGTTCCGCAGAGTAAATTCAATACTCTGGTTAATCTGGAGCATATCAAGTTACGAAACCGTCCAAAGCAACCCCCTGCAAAACCCAAGTTGGCACCATTTTTTTTGCCACCGTCGGGGGAAGACACAGAAACAAATGGTAATGGTGACAAGGAGATGGAATCTTCATTACCAGAGGGTCCACGCGTGTCGGAGGTTATGGTTCGATCGCATATTCAAGCTGACATGGGAGTAAATGAATTCTCTCGTCGATTGCGCGCACTGAAATCTGCTGGGCTCAGTAATATAGATGCACACACTCAAGACTTTGTAAATTATTTTAAGTCTTTGAGTGCATCAGCCATGGATTTAGAAATCCGATCTCTGTCTTTGTCCGAAAATGAATTTGTCCTGTTTGTTCAGGCCATGAGTGACTGTCTTGAACGTAAAGTTGACTTTGAACTAGTGCAAGCATGGATGGGGATATTTCTTCAAGTACATGGAGACGAGATTTATCAAACCATATCTCAAAACACCCATGAATCACCACTTGTTGACGCTCTTCACCACTGGCAGAAACTCCAAGAATCTGCTACGCAGAGATTAAATGGATTAGTGGAATACTGTGCTGGCGTTTCCACATTTATTCGAACTCCATAAAATTATTTTGTACTTTTAGAAGATTAGAGGAAAAACAAAAGGCATCTAGTCTAAATATTACACATTCAGTTAGACGTACATATATATCTATAATTTCAGTCTTTTGACTTTTTTATATCAACGTCCTTTTCATTGTCACTAGGCAGATGCTTTCGTTTTTTTGTATCATTGGAGCCTGTTGCGCGAGCCTTTGGCCCCCAGTTTGGAGGAAGCATAGGGTAGCGAACGATTGCACTGGCTCGCTTTGGAGCAGTTTGATTGATTGTAAAGTCGATATAACTCACATCTCGGTTTCCCAGTCTTTCCAGCATACCAGCAGCAACCGAATTTGGTTTGATTTTATCTCTATTTATGGGGGATTGTTTATCGATCCATGCAAGCATGATGTCCCATATTACTGAAAATGGAGCGTCTGTCTTGATTGATCCTGGTTGAGCATGGGTTTCAGACACTTTATACCCAGCATTAACAATAGCAGAAGCAATTTTCGTGTAAGCAGGAGTGACGGCATGAAGACATGAAGCAACAAAATCTGGGTGGATATAGAATGCGACATCCTCCAACTCGTGCAGAGCCATAGTCAGCATCCCTTCGATACGGGCCAAAGTCCCATATGTTTGAGGATCAAGCGTTTTCCGTATTTCGAGCATCTTTGTTATGAATTCTCGACTGTGAATCCTTCCACTCCACATGGGCCCACCAATATGGAGGGTGAACCCGCAAAATTGACACTTGTTGCCATGTGGAGTTGATAATGGTGGTCCTGCTGCTGGTCGATGTTTATTTTCTCGGTCATTCACCCTCGTCACTTTAACGAATGGCTGCAAACTCACCGACTGGCACCCTGAGCATGTGTAGGTAATCATTGTGTTGTGGGCAAGGAATTTGGCCTTTGCTGGAGATGTCACGACTTTTACAAAGATTCGAACATAGAAGTCGATTGAGAGGCTGACAAGCGGTTCGATTGCTTTACCATATCGAGCAGCCGAAGCTGAAATTGCATGCAGCACAAGTCTAAGGGCAACCTCATGGGAGAAATCACTTTTTACGCTCAGCCCGCCATAGTTTGCGTAACACTTTTCTGGATAACTTCCCCCAGCCAAGACTGAAACGTCAGTACAAGTTACTAGTAGAAGGCCATTATCAGCAATCGTTTGTACAGCGGCATCTAAAAATGGAGCAGCTGTGCCGTAAGGATCAAGATCAATACAATGGACTCGGGAACCACCCCCAGCAAAACCTCGTTGATACATGACAGCATTCGCATCTGCTTGAGACGCTTGGACAATCTGTTCTACTTTGTTGTGTTCAATATTCCTCTTTATTGATGTAACTGCTGATTTCGATAGATCATTAGCAATAATACTCCGTATCATGGGTATCTCCTTTGCATATCGAATTGCTCGCAACCCCGTAGCAGAGAGGGCTTCTAATATATTTATGTAGGGTTGTTGTAAACTCTGATTATGTTTCTCTGTGGTGTCCTGGCCATCCTCAGTGACCTTTCCATCCTTGTCTTGCTTGGACCTCCTTTTCCTGCTATTATTACTGCCATGAGCCCTTTTGTGCTCAAGCTGCAATTCAGACCATGTCCTAATGGCAAGTACACTCAAATCTCGATTGAATTGCTGGACTGGATTGTAGAAGACTTGATTATCCTTGGGAAAGATGATCTCTGCCTTTCCCTCTGTGAATGATGAGAAACCAGTAGTCGAACCTGAATCTGCCGCAGTAGCCATGATACACACGTAAAAACCGGCAAAAATTAACAACCCCTCCGCGCCCCCGTTTTGTCGCTCTGGGTGAGGATGGAGAAAAAATGGACTTTTGGGTTCTGCTAATCCAAGACCTTTCTTTACCTTTGATTTTCTTTTTTTTTTTAAAAAAGATTCTAGTGCGGCTTGCGGCTCATAGTTGTTAGTTGTTAAAGGGAAATTGGGAGAAACCTAGTGTAGGTTGTCTGTTAAACTTCAGCTCAACTGCCTGTCTAGTTGTGGGCTTTAGGTTTGCTATGAAATGTTTCACAGCCATTATTGGTGTAACATAGGTAGGACCAAGTTTACGGGTGAGGTTTTGAGACTGTTCAATGTACTCTGATTGAGCAGCATCTTACCTAAAGGATGAAGCAGCCACTTGGTTCAGAAACTTGCGACATTCCGAAGGGACTCCTCAATCTTGGACAGCATTAGTATCGACAACCTTTAATCTTGAAAATATGTGTTTCTCACCTATAGCAGTAAATTACCCGGTTTCTACCAGTTTTCCTCTAACACTATGGAACGGCTTAGGGGAACAAACGGGCGAGACCAGAGCGGTTATTAAAATAAAGTACGGTGATTGTTCAACAAGTGATGATTTGAAAATGACACAAGGCACTTATTATTAGCGCCCGGTTGTGGAAATATCCTCAAAACTATTTAAGGAAAATGCAATAATTATATGAGACTAAATGATCCCCAACGTATATACCAAAAAAAAGAAAAAAAATAGAAAAATAGAAAAAAACGTAATTATATAAAAGTAGAGGTAGCCTGCTGTTCAGCGACGCGATCTTCAACCGTATCAGAATCGAGTGGTGGTTCATCTTTGGGGAGTAGTCCAATGTTTTGAAAGTAGTTTGCCATATCAGTCACAACATTATTACCATCTCCACTGGCAAGACTTGATGAAGGAGGTGGGACACCTTGTTGTCCAATGTCTCCTATATCACTAGAAGTAGCTGATCCTTTTGATATTGGGACAAGTGGATGATTCGATTGATCTTGAGATGCCCCGATCCCTGTTGTCGTTGCCGATGATATACCCTTGGGTGATGGTTTTGTCTTTGTTGTTGCCGTTGTAGAAGACATTCCCTGGGTCACACCAACATCATCTTGCGGGCCCGCGTGGCGATCAATGTCCGTGTCACTAAGGTCAAACAAACCATCGTAGGGTTCCTTGGGTGGTTTGGCGGACGAGCGTAGAAATGGAGATCCCGCTTCTGTGGGTTGTTCAGGGTCGGATGAATCACTCTCTTCACCATGATCTGGTCTGGTTTGTTGCTGGGGGGTCGAGAGGGTCTGTAAGGGATTGTCGTTAGCTTTATTACTGAAATTTTCATTGTATTCAAAGCTTTCTCTGTACCCTTCGACATCAGCATATTGAATAGCATCTTCCTTGACCCCTTCACTCTCTTGTCTCTTGTCGGTATAAGGATGCCAGAAATGCACGTCGACTAAATGCTCAATTACAGGCCAACCGTATGCATTTGAAAACCTTCTTCGGACTATGATATTGTTGTGAGCATCAGGTTCAAGTTCAACAAGCACTTTCCGCCACGACATATCTTTGTGCCATAGTCGTGCAAGTTTTTCTTCAAGTTTTGACGTATCTTTCTCAACTTCTTTGACTCCGTTAAATGTGATGGTGGACTTCTTCTTTTTCCGTGGGGGTGGAATATCTTCTGGATGATATATTCGATCGTGAATTATTGTAATTGGACGTTTCGAGGGATCAAGCAAAAAGTCCTTTTTGGGAGCGGGTGGATTCATAACTGATGAGGCGGCCTCAATTAAAGATGTAGTAGGAATTGCATCTCCCTCCAACTCGGCTATATTGGCATCTTCATCTTTGTTCTGTCCTTCTTTTTTCTTTGCTGTAATAGTTTGAGTTGCCTGCATTATTTTACTCCGATGTCTAGAGGAGCCAGGGGCATTCAAGATTGTAAACAAGGATCGGAATGGCCGTGCAAAATATGAAAGGGAACTTTCTGCCCCTTTACCTGTCGATTCTTGTACCTCTTCAGCTTGCTCTGCAACTCTCGGACCACCATTATCTCCATGGTGGTCCTCAGTTTTCTCATCATCAAGGCTGACTCGCGGTGACATGCAACTTGGTAGACATGTGGGACTATGCTTGGGTTTACGATTATGATGGTGATTATCTTTGTCGAGGAGGCCTGAATCAGAATGGGCACTGGTTTCTGAACCTGAACTATGAGGCAAACCTTGGCTATCCTTGGAATCGGGAGCAGAGGACTTGGGATCAGGATTTTCATCCTTGTCATACTTGAATGCCTTGTGGGGCTGTTTATGGCGAGCCTCTCGAGCTCTAGCCAGACCTTTCCAATCCAAATAAAGTAAACAGGAAGTGCGAAGAGGGACGATTCCATCGTTAATACAGTTTGCATATAATGTTCTTCGCTTGAATTTGACCAAGACTTCATGCGCGGGACTCGAAGGTAGAATTTCTAAGAGAGGTTTCTGGCCTGGCCTCCAGCTAAGACCAATATCTTTACCAGTCTTTCCAATAACTCCCATATCCAATCCCATTTTAACATAGCCAGGATTTTCATTGGTTACTCCAAGTAATGGGGATGTAAGGCATATGAAATTGATTGGTTCAATCTTTGTAAAAAAATCTGGGTAATGGGCCTGAATGTATGCAATTGCGTAAGTCTGGACGAGTCCACCGAGGGAATGACCAATAAATGATATCTTCTTCACACTTGGGTATCTGAGGGTAGTAGCAATGTATCGACCGACCCTAGTACCGAGATATTTGATTCCCTTTTCAGTATGGCCAGCATTATGGAAGAACCCTCTCACAACCACATTTTCTCCCGTGGACTCGGCAGCTTTATCGATTTTCTCCTTTAGATAGAGCATGTCGGCACTAGCATTCGAAAACAGACCATGGGTTACAACCACAAGGTGGGTATCTTTATTGTGTGGGATAGCAGGAGTATTCCAGATATCAAAAGTATCCTTGCGAATGACATGGACGGAATCACTCAAATAGGGCATATTCTCCTTTAGAGATTTGGCCATGAGAGCCTTGTCATGATTTGAATCTTGTGGGTTCCCAGTGGTCAATGAAATGTCGAATGTCACTCGGACCCCGTTTGAAAAGAGAATCTGGCTTATAACATCCACAGTCCATGTATGAGTCCTTGAAGTGCCGTTCAAGTGAAGGTCAGCCGAGAACTTTCCTCCCGCCTTGACATCCGGTTCGAAAAAGGGCTCATCAATTGGATCAGTCACCTTTTCAGTTTCTGAATACCCTTCGGGCCTTACGTCCACATAGATAATGAATGGTCCGTTCAAATATGCAGCCCTAAGCGGCAACATTTCTTTATTTGTGACGGTCAACTTGAGAACATTGCCGTGTTTGTTGTTGTTGCTGTCAATTGATGATGACGATGATGATGAGTTCTTGGGGGGCGTGTAACTGATAACATATCGGACAATCTGCCCCAGCTTAACCTCCCCAGAAGCAGCGTACAAAAGCATAGCATATGCTTGGGGAGCTTATTTGTATTTGCTATTTCCCCTTTTCTGCTTGTTTTGTTGTAATTTGCGCGTGTGAACTTTTCCCACAGTCACCACCGGTCCCGGGCACCAACAATACTGTACTGTTCGCGTGTTGGGACAATTGAGGGAGCAAAGCAAAACAGGGACTACCTACTAAGAGTATATACAGTATGAAGACCTTAAGACAAACGCCATATATATATATATATATATATATATATTATAGATGTATATGTTTATATATGAAATGAAGAACAAAATAAAACCCCTAAACATGAAAGAAGGAAAAAAAAAAAGACTACAAGATAAATATGAAAAGAAAGACACTAATCATTCTATAGATAGATTTTCAAATAGACAAGAGATACTTTCCCCGTAGTGATTTCTTCGGATACACTCTGCCAATATGGACGAGATATTTATGATGTGTAGCTTTGTTGATTTCAGTCTCTTTTCTGGAGGAATTGGCAATGAATTTGTCACAACGATTTTGTCAATGTATGGGCAGTCCTCCATTGCTTCCAGACTTCCATCCCCAAAGATTCCATGAGTAGCCATGACGATAGCACTTTCGGCACCGCAGTTTTTACGGCAGTGCTCAGCGGCGGCAATAAAGCTCTTGGGTTTATCTATTATATCGTCGATGATGAGTACTGTACGACCTTCGACATCTCCAACAAGGGTAATGGTCTTTTCACTTGGCTGATGTTGCTCATGAAATTCGGCTTCATCTTCATCGTCTGATTCAACAGCATCCACACTACCTCCAAGCGCATGGTCCAACCTTGAAGAGGTCGATAGCATGGAAGAGGCCATAGGATCTTCATCAAAGTCTTCTTCTCTTTGTTGTTGCTCTCGTTCCTCTTCCTCCTCTTCTTCGTCTTCTGCCAGAACGTGGCCTTCGACTAGACGAGCAGTATGGCAATCAGAAAACGGTCTGATTGGAGGAGTGCCATTATGATCAAAGGTGACTTCCTCCTCGAGTTTCTTTGCTACAGCTTGGATATCATTTTCGATTTTTTCGACACCTGTGGCGGGGAACCTGCGACCAGGAGCAAACGAGATGCGTGCTCTATCGGTATGAATGAGAGCAAAATCAATCTTGAGAGCATCTGCCAGAGATGTGACCCTCTTTGCTCCACCAGGGTTTTTCGAAACAACCACCGCCTCTTTCCATCCAGCAACATTGAGTTTGACCCAACGAGCAAGAGCTGGTCCTCCATAAAGATTGTCGACCGGTTTTGAAAAGAACCCTTGCATCTGTGTAGCATGGAGGTCCATTGTAATGACGTGGTCAGCGCCTGCCATCACCAAAAGTTTTGCAATCATTTTTGCAGTAATAGCCCCGCGATGTTTCTTCATTTTGCTTTGCTTAGAGTAAGGAAAATATGGCAAGACGGCAGTAACTTTATTGGCAGAACCTCCCTTACAGGCTGAAATCAATATAAGCATCTCCATGATGCTATCATTGACATTGCAACTCCCACTCTGAACAATATAGCAGTCTTCTTGTCTGACACTTACGCCGATTTCCACCGAGGTTTCGCCATTGGCAAACTTGGACAATGTACAGGGAGCAGGCGGTACCAGTAAAGATTCGCAAATCTGATTGCCGAGCTCGGGGTGAGATGAGCCTACAAATACCTTTGCTCTTCGCATCTTATCAAGCGCACGCAAGAAAAAAAAAAAAAAAAGAAAAAGCCGAGAAACTGAAACCTGCAGAAAAGAACCGTAAAAAAGATATAAAAAGTAATGGCCCAAACCCTTCTTTGTTCTTTTGTTGATTGCTTTTTCCCCTATCTTCTCACACAGACTAGACAAGGGAACACAATCGTAAATGGGAATTAGGGAAAAAAATAAAAAAAAAAAATTGGGAAATCAGAATCCCAACGGTAGGGTAATTTGAGACCAAGCTGGATCCCGAATGGGAGAGCATGTCTATGTACCGTACCGTACCATAGATTCTCTCAAGTGTTTTACAAGAAATACAGATAACTACGTGAATGCTGACGAGTTGCGATACACCAAGTGAAGTGGTGGGGAGTTTGGATGGAGAGGTGACGTCTGGAGGATTTACCAAAGTGAGACCGCCAAGGAGAAGGAAAAACCGGAATGGAAATAGTGGGTTCAAGCGATTTATATACAAGGAGCAATCAGTGCAGGATCATCTTGATCATCTGGAAGGGGCCAAGACCAAATTAAGTACGTCTTCATTTACAGGTTCAGTGGGGGCATTGGTAGAGTATATTGGACGGTTCAATCGTATTTCATGTATTCGATGTCTCGCTTTGGGGAAACCGACATCGACTGAACCGGCAATGTACCAGTTGGCATTACTGCTACTATTAATTGACATGTTTGGTTTGACCCCGTCCCAAGTGTCTGTGTGGGATCCTGAATTCGAAGAGAAAGATCTGCAACTCATGTCGAAACTTGGCATCAATGTCGTTCCAGAGATTGACTCCATAGACCCAGAAATCACCTTCTACTATCTGCCCCACGCTCCTGCCAGCCTCATCGACAGTGTCCTATCGAATCGGTATTCGCCAGAGATGATGAGCCAGGAACTAGTGGGTCCAAGTCTACCATCCCCACCTCCGTCCAGTCAGCAAGAACCACAAGAGTCTAACAGCCACAACAACAACATGACTCCGGTCTGGATGCTCACAAACAGGGTTCTAGACTATGCTATGGAAGCCACCAGCAAGCGGGAGATCAGTCAGAGTTACCCGGCATTGACCCGAGTGATTAACTGTGTCGAGTCGATTCCAGCATCCAAATTAGATCAAGATAATAATGGTGGTGAATGGATCTCATACGATCTTGAAAATAGACGCTCACGAAACCAGCCCTGGTGGCTCGCGTTTAATGACTTTAGCCTCCTTAGGCGCATCTAGAAATTTTTTTTCTTGATCTTGGCTTTTTTTCTGTTTTCAGTTTTAAATGATAACTTTCTAATGTATTATTAACAACAGTAAATATATATATGTGTATATGAAAAAAAAAAGGAAAGAATAAAGCTCGGCTATATTAACAGGTGGGTTGACAAAAAGCACTCCAATTTACCACAAAAAAGGGAAAAAAAAAAAAACACAAAAGAAAGATTTATGATTGCTCGTAGGTGTCCCAATTGTCGAGGATATTCTTGACCCGCGCACTGCCAGTCAAGTCATAGACATCCTGGAAGTACTCCTTTGTGATTTCAAATGGTTTGGCAGTCAAGTTGGGGATATATCGATCAATTAGATTGGCAGGTTTGATTGCTGATTTAGGGATCCTCTTCTCCAGGAATCGGTGGAAGGGCTTGACTCCATTGCGGAGATAGCTTGAATGGAACGGCACACTGATCCCCTTGAGCGGAATCACAGCAAATCCTCGTTCCAAGTCGATTGGTTGCGGTTTGGCTTCACTCTTGGCAGCAATCTCAGAGACAATTTCCGATAAATGTTCCCCGACTTTCTCCATGGGCATCGACTTGATGAGTCCGTCCAAATCGATCTTCTTCACTTTGAGGAAATTCAGTACATTGGTAAGAGTATCCAAAGCTCTCAAGTCACCTGCAGTAACGTATTGAGTATTTTCCACATTGTAGTTGACAATTTCCAATAACCATTGAGTCTTTTCACTGATAAAGTCCACCACGTATCTGAGAGCAGCATCGTTGAAGGAAGGAGACACTCTGCTTGGATTCACGGCACACATACCATAATTGGATCTTCCATGAGAATCTCGAGGCACTGCAACTTGCATAGTCATACCTCTGTAAAAGACAACATCAACCAAACTTTCAATTGGCATGACATCGCCTAATGAAGCAAGGGCAGAATACTCTCCCAAAGAGTGGCCTGCAAATGAGCTATTACTAGCAACCAACCCTTTGGATTTCATATCTTCAAAACTTGCCTTCTCCATCAAAGTAAGCGCTGGTTGAGTGAACTGGGTAGCTGACAAAAGACCAGTAGGGGATTTGAATGTGTAGGATGTAGAGTTTTCATCGATTTCTTTAAAGATCTTTTCTGCTCGAACTTTGCCGTCGGCATCCACACTCTCAAATATCATTGATGTATAATTGTGTCGGATAGCTTTTCCACGTTCACCACCAAAATACACGGTAAGTTTCTTGGGGTTATTCTTGACAATATTGATGATGGAGAAGCCAAAGTTGTTGAGGAAATGTCGATCTGCCCGATCCCATACATCCTTTGCAACCGGACTCGAGTTATAAAGATCCATACCCATTCCTTGTTCTTGAGATCCCTGTCCAGTAAACATATAAGTAGAAACGGGTTGGTCGATTTCGGCTTCACCCGAAATAACAGTCTCCTGTGTCTCCTTCTTGACTGCTTCAACCTTGACAATCTTGCGTCCATTGATCATACCTACATGGTGGAGATTGATCTCGATATCGTCGTTGGGGAGAACCATGCCAACAAATGAACAGGTGAAAGCACGCACTCGGGCAATATGATTTTCAGCAGCCCACACCTCGACTTGACTTCGGATAGCGGCAGAAGAGTACATTCCATGGGTGATGGTACCAGGCAAGTTGGCATATTTGGAAAAGGCTCTTGACACATGGATAGGATTGAAATCTCCAGATACATTGGCATAGGGCTCATTAGAGGCTGGAGCCTTGATTACAAGCTCGGTACCATTGTTGAGTGGGATAGCATTTTCAAATAGAACCGGTTGTTCAATGGTGGTACCCCATCGTTGGAGATAATCAATCACCGGATTGCCGTGACAAGTGCCTGCTTCATAATCGACAGATCCAATTTGAATAACCTCCTTGGTGGGTAACTCGAGAAGAATTTGCCCAGTGGTTTTCACTGATGAGTATACCTTTTGATTTCGATATGTTTCAACTGTTTCCAAACGGAACGTGAGAATCTTGTCCAGAAGATCCAGATCGGGATCGTCAAGATCAACCCATTCTTTGGCCTTAAAAACAGCCACATCCTTGCTGGTCTTGAAATTGATCTCAATGGGAGCTTCCTTCTTGCGTTGGAAAGTAGTATCAAAGTCATTGTAAGTACCCCTGTAAAGGAACTGGGAGACAATCTCCATAACGGGCTCCTTCTCTCGGTATAGAACGGCAGAGACTTCCACGAGTTTACCAGCATCTTGATTAATGACAGCGTTAATATTGGCTTTGGTAGAAACGACGTCACCTTCTTTAAGGGGAGCAGCGCCGCCCACCATCTTGAAACTGTTGGAGAGATGGACTAATTCCAGCAGATCCCCATCAATGACTTTGGGGAAGATAGCTTTGATGATGGCTTTCCATCCAACAACAATGGCAAAGTCCATAGGAGCATAGGTGACTTTACCAGGTCTTTCAACAAATGCTTCTCCCCGGTTACCAACAGCAAGAACAAAATCAGCGATATCTTTGCCCGTGACTGTAGCAGTGCCACCATTGATTTCAGCATCGACTTGTCCATATTCAAATGGTTCAGTATCGCCAAACCACAAACGCCAATAAAATCTCTTGATTCGGTCATTTCGGCTCTCGACAATCTCGTGGATGGGAGCAAATCCTTGTTCGGGATGATAATTGAACAAAAGGGGAAGTCCAACCGCCCGACCAGAGGCGGATCGCTCTTCATAAAGAGTCAAAGTAATAGTTTCACCATCCTTATCGATTGTGACGGTGGTGACATTTTTCCCATTGATCTTTTCAATGACTGAATACCGGGTCTTTTCGATATCTTGAGGGTTTGTGACTTGAACCGTCAAACCTGGAGAGGGAGCCAAGATGTTTTTCAAGGGGTTGGTCACATACTTGCGGCCTTGGACAAAGACACTGGCATTGAAAAAGGCATGACGCCATGAAGGAGTCGATCCACCCAAGAGTCTCAGCCAACTATCGACATCTGGAAGGTTTTGGGGAGCAGCAGACTCATCGAGTTGATAGAGGGTCGAATTCTTCTCTTCAGTGATGGTGAGGGTTTCAAAACTAAGTTTAACAGCAGGCTTAGCATCTCCAAAGTATTCAATCACAGGGATACGAGATGCATCTCCATGATAGACCTGCTTAAGTAGATTGGCAATATGACCGTTGTGAATACTGTCTAGGATATCTTTGACTGGAACGTCAATTTCAGTTGAATAACGGGCGGCAACAGGTCCTTGAAGAATACAAGTTCTCTGAACATCTTCACCGACAACAGCAGCAAGATCCTCCGACTGCCACAAAGAGTCCTTTTTGAAATAGAATTCAAAGTTATCGTCAAGAACAGGAACAAATGGTACCGGTTTTTGAGCACGGTTCATAGTAAGGTTCAAAAAGTAATCCTTATCTTGAGCATTGATAAGTTGAGAAGATGCCAATGGGTAAGACTTTGCGACTTTCTCAATAACAGCATAAGGGCTATCGAGCTCAGTAAAAGATTGAAGAATGGAGACTTGGGAGTCGTTGTGAGCAAAACGCTCTTCAATACGGCGGATAAAATTGCCAGTAAAGTTTCTCAAGGTCAAATCGATCCATCGATTTTCCTTTTTGACAAACATGAGTTCCACCAACCGGTTGAGAATCTCAATATAGGTCATATCATCGATATCGCAGACTTGCCCGTCACTCTTGCGGCCAAACCAGGGCTTTTGAAAGTCAGCATTGAGTTTCTTGACGATATAGTCCTTTTTATGAAGAAGAGCTGGAACCCGCTTAGCCTTGGGAAGGTTGAAGATAGTATTGTCGAGTTCGCGCCAAAACATTACACCGCGGGTTGCCAACTTGTGGATGGGTTCACCCATTTCAGACAAGACAGTAACAACACCTCCAATGGGACCCTCGTAAGACTTTTCCCATTCAGAATCCTTGACACCAGGAGCATCCTTGATGGCGAGTTTAGCACCATGAGAAGTATGAGCTTCCTTTGCAGTCATCATCCTGCTACCAAATAAGACACCGTCAAAGGGCATGGGGGGATGATCGTGGGTGACGGACCATTCACCAGTTAGGTAAGGATAAGTATCATCAGCACCACCGAACCCAGATCCAATCACCAAGATGATATTGTCACAGCGACGAAGTTTGCTATAAGTCTGCAAGATGGCGTAGTGGAAATCTTCATAAGAGTGATGACCACCAGCGCGACCACCAGTCCATTGAACAACAATAGGGAACTTTGGATTGTCCTTTGCAATTGAGATACATCTGTAGATGGCATCGATTGAGCCCGGCTTGAGACCCAAATATCGGAGCCCCAAAGTTTCAATGTATTCCTTGGCAACTTCGAGGGAGGGGACGCCAGCGCCAATGGTTAAACCCTCGATAGGAACACCTTTTGCTCTGAGTTGACGGAGGAGAGGGATTGCCCACTGCATCATGACAGGGTTGACATAGATGAGATTGACAGTGATGCCATCACCGGGGGTAGTATGATTTTCAATATACTCGAGGGCCTTTGTCATTCCAGGAGCATTAAAGTAACCACCACCGGCCAATTCAATATGGTAACCAGCATTCATAGTAGCAGCAACAAAGTCAGCAGGAACAGTTGTCGGGGTCATACCAGCAACCATGATGGGAGGCTGTCCAAGGAGACGAGAGAATTTTGTATCGACAAAAGTGTGGCCCTTTGAGTTTTTGATGAGTTTGGGGGAGAACTCTTGGACCCAGTTTTGAGCATAGACGAGGCTTGAAACTTCGCGGTCAAAGATTTCTGCCATGTAGCCGACTTCATTGAAGGAGCCTTCGAGAGCAGTAGCAATGATGATGCGGACGCCGGAGCCCTCTTTATTTTTGTGGGTGAGAACCCCAAGGCCGCTTGCGCCTCCTGGGCCGAAATCGAGGATATGGGTAGCTTTGCTGGAAGTAGCAGCTTGCCAGTGGACGGGGAGGTTTGTGATGAGATTGACGAGGCGGTCCAAAAGAGATTCAGAATCGGTGCATTCTGAGCGGAGATCGAGACCGGAGTAGGTGTCAAATACAGGGATAGCAAGGTTTGAAAGTTCAAAGGAGATTCCCTGCAAATCATCAAGGATGGTCTGAGTGGTGTTGAGGAGATAGGGGGAATGGAAGGGGGCGGTGATGGGTAAGAATCTGTTTGTGAACTTCAACTTGCGCTGGGAATGGGGGACCCTATTTTGATCGCCCTTCTTATCTGCCTTGAGTTTACGGAGGGAGAGATTGAGACCATACAAGGTTTGAGGTGGTCCAGAGACAATAAAACTGCGGGGCCCATTAACAAGAGAGATGCCGACGTGGCGGTTTTTGGGGAGATGTTCATTTGTGATTTTGATATGATTGTCAACCTGTTCTCTGGTGAGACTGTTGATAGCAAGCATGGGGGTTGGTCTTCCTTCGGCATGGGCGACCGAGTCCTGAAGGATGGAAGGGGCCAAAGCGGTTCTGGGGTAATCTTGCTGAGATCGTACTCCGATCCAGAACAGAGTGGTGAGAGCCTTTATAGTTTCTTGGACGAAGGAGTCCCAAGAACCGGAGGAGGCGATTGCGACAGCAGTGATGATGCCTGGTGGTGGTTAGAGATGTGCAATTCAAAAACAAATTAATAAAGAAAATAAATTAGAATTTACCTTGAGAATGGCCAGTAGCACCGGAGAGAATATCTCTAAATTGGCCAGGAGAAAGGCCTAGAACGGAGCAGGTGACAGCGTAGTGGGCAAACTGAGAAACAGCAATAAGAGGGAGGGAAGCAGGAGCATTCACCATATAGTCGAGATCTGGGGTTGTTTCTGGGTTTTTAAGCCACTGCATGAGATCGAGACCTTTGGGGAAGAGTTTGCTAGCACTATCATTTTGGGCCAAGACCAGGAGCTTATCGGCCCAGATTTGAAGGATATCTTCCAAAAAGGGTTTATATACCGAGTAAAGTTGACGGATTTCATCAAAATACTCTTCAGTATTACCTTGGCCACCAAAGATGGCTTGAACAATAGCCTTGCCATTCAGGCCAGCCTGAAGGAGGGCAGATTGGTGACTTCTGAGAGGTCTATTTGCAGCGAGACGAGCAGCATAGTAATCTCTAATAACTCCGAGACGTTTCTGATCCGAGGTATCTTGCAAATTGGTAGCCAAGACATGGACATCATTGCCGTTTAAGAATCTGAGCTCAAACTCGTTGAGGACGAGATTAAGCACATCGTCAAACTGGTTACCCTCCTCGTCTGATTTTTTGGCCAAGAACCCTAGAAACCTCGACAAGAGCTCAGCAACAGAGGCGGGTTCATGATCCCCAGCGAGTTCCTCCGAGGGGAGAGGGAGAGTAGCAAGAAACTCATCCCGGACCAGACTGGCAGAGAAATAAGCCCCGGTGGAGACCAGAAGAGTATAATCGAGGGGACCATAAGAAAGATTGAGAGGTCTCAGGGAGGCAGCAGTATGGGGAGTTGTAACCCCGGTAGCGGTGCCAGAAGCAGCCGAATACATAATAATGGTTGCCTACTACCGAAAAGGGGGAAAAGAGAATTGATTTCGTAAAAAAAAAAAAGTAAGAGAAAAAAAAAGAAAAAAGGACCTGTCTTTGTGGTTTTAATATATATATGTCAAAGTCCAACTGGGTGGTCCTCCCTTTTCAACACAGACAGAGAAAGGTGGGAGTGGGACAAGAGTGTTTGTGGAGGTTTAAAGTTCAAGACTAAGAAAGAAAAAAAGCTCAACAACTCAACAAATCCTCCCAACTAGAGAGAAGGTGGGGTTTTATCTGGGTGATATATATATTTATTATTATTATATACATGGTCCAAATTCGTTATACGATGTGTGTAAGAACTGTAGGCGATAATGATGATTGATATACTTCTGTTATGCAGTGATATTTGATGTTTATTCTTTCTTTCTTTTGTCTGTTAATAATATATCATTGTTTTCTCTCTCTCTCTCTTTATCTCCCCCTAATCAGCAGACCCATCTCTTTTAACTTTTCGTTCCCAACTTTTACTCGTTCGTTGCCATGCCACCGCCCCCCACAAATACCCAACACACCCAACAACAAAAACAATGCTTAATTAAGGATTTCCACTCCCAGAGACACAGAGAGAGAGAGAGAAAGGATTCCCAAACCTGCCAAAATATAATATAAGAACAAAACTGCTCTTCTTCTTCACCATTCCCCCCTAAACTACATAAAACAATAACATCTTTTTCTCTTCTTTCTTTCTTTTATCTTATATAAACCATGCGTCCGGAAACGGAGCAGGAATTGGCCCATTTGCTCCTCGTTGAGCTTCTGGCTTACCAGTTCGCTTCCCCCGTTAGATGGTACTATACTACTTCTTTTTGTTAATATGTAACTAAACTAACTAATAATTTTAGGATCGAAACTCAAGATGTCATCCTCAACGGCTACAAAGCCGAACGTCTTGTCGAAATAGGCCCCTCCCCAACTCTTGCAGGAATGGCCATGAGAACCATAAAGGCAAAGTACGAAACTCACGATGCCGCCTTGAATCTTCAGCGACAGGTCCTTTGCTATGCAAAGGATGCAAAGGAGATCTACTACATCCCCGATCCTGCAACCCTGGAACCTCCTCCTAGTGCTGATGCTCCTTCCAAGGAAGACCCAGCTGCCGCTGCCGCTGCTAGTGCGGCTGTTATGGATGCTGCTGCTGCCGCTCATATTCCTCCTCCCCCTGCTGCCTCTGCTGGCCCCGCTCAGGCTGTTCCCGACGAACCCATCAGCGCCCTCGATCTTATCCGCGGTCTCATTGCTCAAAAGTTAAAGAAACCTCTTGATCAGGTCCCCGTCCAGAAGGCCATCAAGGACCTTGTCGGAGGAAAATCCACTCTTCAAAATGAAATCCTAGGCGATCTCGGCAAGGAGTTTGGTGCTACTCCTGAAAAACCTGAAGAAACCCCAATCGATGAGCTCGCTGCCCAGTTCCAAGTCGCCTTCAATGGTCAACTGGGAAAACACTCCACTTCTCTTATCCAGCGAATGATCTCTTCAAAGATGCCCGGTGGGTTCAACTTATCCGCCGTCCGCAAATATCTAAATGAACGGTGGGGGCTCGGTCAAGGTCGTCAAGATGCCATCCTTGTTTTGGCCCTTACTGAGGAACCGGCTGCTCGTCTAACCGCAGAACCCGACGCTAAATCTTTCTTTGATACTTTGGCCAATAAGTACGCTGCATCTGCTGGAATTTCTCTTGCATCTGCCGCTTCAAGCGGCGCAGGAGGCGGCGCTGGCGCCGGTGGTGCTGTCGCTATCGATGCTGCTGCCCTTGAAAAGATCACCGGTGGTCAGAATCAATTGATTGAAAGACAACTTGAACTATTTGCCAAATATCTCCAAATCGACCTTCGCAAGGGTGATAAAGCATTTGTCGATCAGCAGGCTGCCTCCCAAGTGCTTCAATCTCAACTTGACCTCTGGCTCGCTGAGCACGGGGATTTTTATGCCTCGGGTATCGCTCCTTGCTTCTCCCCGCTCAAGGCTCGTGTCTATGATTCGAGCTGGAATTGGGCTCGTCAAGATGCTCTTTGCATGTTTTTCGATATTGTCTTTGGTCGCCTCAATGTCATTGACCGAGAAATCGTCTCCCAATGTATTCTTGTCATGAACAGATCCACTCCTCAGTTGCTCGATTTCATGCAGTACCACATTGACCACTGCCCCGAAAATAAGGGTAGTACCTATGCTCTTGCTAAACAACTCGGTTACCAACTCATTGAAAACTGTAAGGAAGCTCTGGGAGCCGATCCTGTCTATAAGAATGTCATGTACCCCACTGGCCCCCATACAACCATCGATCCCAAGGGAACTCTCAAGTACGAGGAAGTCCATCGCCCTAGTGTCCGAAAACTTGAACAGTATGTCAAGGAAATGATCTCCGGTTACAAGATCCCCGCCAAAGACACTCAAAAGACCATCAAGGATGACTTGTCCAAAGTTTACGAACTACTTAAAAAGCAACCTCAGTTTGCTTCCTCCAAAACCTCGGCTGACTTTGGTAAAATCTACCAGGATATCATCAACACTGTCGACTCGTCATCATCATCTAATCAATCGGTTGAGACCATCCCCTTCTTGCATTTGAAGAGCTTTGTCGATGAAAAATGGGAATACGACAACAACCTCACCCAACTCTACTTGGACAGTTTGGAGAAGGCTTCCAAGGACGGGGTTACATATAAGGGCAAGTATGCTCTTGTCACTGGCGCTGGTGCTGGTTCCATCGGTGCAGAAATCCTTCAAGGGCTCTTGTCTGGTGGTGCAAATGTCATTGTTACAACCTCTCGCTATTCTCGTCAAGTGACTGAATTCTACCAAGCTCTTTATGTCAAATATGGCGCTTCAGGCTCATCTCTAATTGTCGTTCCCTTCAACCAAGGGTCCAAACAGGATGTTGAGAAACTGGTCGACTACATCTACGATCCCAAGAATGGGCTCGGGTGGGATCTCGATATCATTGTTCCATTTGCTGCAATCCCTGAGAATGGTCGTGAAATCGACTCGATTGATTCAAAGTCGGAACTTGCTCATCGCATTATGCTCACAAACTTACTCAGACTTCTTGGATCCATCAAGACTCAAAAACTCGAACGTGGTTACACTACCCGCCCTGCTCAAGTCATCTTGCCTCTCTCTCCCAATCATGGAACATTTGGCTCCGACGGGTTGTACTCGGAATCGAAATTGGGCTTGGAGACTCTCTTCAACCGCTGGCATTCGGAATCGTGGGGGTCTTTCTTGACCATCTGTGGAGCAATCATTGGTTGGACTCGAGGTACTGGACTTATGAGCGCTAATAACTCCATTGCTGAAGGAATTGAAAAACATGGCGTTCGTACCTTTTCTCAACAGGAGATGGCGTTCAATATTCTTGGACTCATGACCCCTGCTATTACCAACTTGTGCCAAACTGGACCCGTGTTTGCTGATCTCAATGGTGGATTGCAATTTCTTCCCAAACTCAAAGAACTTTCTTCACAATTGCGGGCAGAGCTCCTTGAAACATCTGAGATCCGTCGTGCTGTCAGTACTGAGACTGCTCTCGAACATAAGGTGGTCAATGGAGAAGATGCTGAAAGGTTCCACAATAAAGTCAAGGTCAAGGCCCGTGCTAATTTGAATATTGAATTTCCCAAACTCAAATCATTCAAGGAATTGGCCCACCTGTCCTCGGATCTCAAGGGAATGGTTGATCTTGAAAAAGTCATTGTTGTCACTGGATTTTCCGAAGTCGGGCCTTGGGGTAACGCCCGTACTCGATGGGACATGGAAGCCCACGGGAAATTCTCCTTGGAGGGATGTATTGAGATGGCGTGGATCATGGGACTCATCAAGCATCACAGTGGTCCTCTCAAGGGTAAGCCTGGAGTTGCATATTCTGGATGGGTCGATTCAAAGACTGGGGAACCGGTTGATGATCGCGATGTCAAGGCTAAATACGAAAAGTACATTTTGGAACACTCTGGTATCCGACTTATTGAGCCTGAACTTTTCCATGGGTACGATCCTCACAAGAAGGAATTATTGCAAGAAATTGTTGTTGAGCACGACTTGGAACCATTTGAAACTTCAAAGGAAGGAGCTGAGGATTTCAAACGACAACAAGGAGACAAGACTGAAATCTTTGAAATCGAAGGCTCCGATCAATGGTCAGTTCGACTTCTCAAGGGAGCATCCCTATTTGTGCCCAAGGCTCTTAACTTTGATCGATTGGTTGCAGGACAAATTCCTACCGGATGGGATGCCCGGCGATACGGCATTGGTGAAGATATCATTAGTCAGGTTGACCCTGTCACTCTGTTTGTTTTGGTCAGTACTGTGGAGACCTTGCTGGCATGTGGAATCACAGATCCCTATGAATTTTACAAGTATGTTCATGTATCTGAGCTTGGAAACTGTACTGGTTCCGGTATGGGTGGGTTGAGTGCTCTCAAGAGTATGTTTAAGGATCGATTCATGGATAAACCTGTACAGATGGATATTCTTCAGGAATCCTTTATCAATACAATGAGTGCATGGGTTAACATGTTGATGCTATCATCGTCTGGACCAATCAAGACCCCGGTTGGAGCATGTGCTACAGCAGTTGAATCATTGGATGTTGGATGCGAAACCATTTTGAGCGGGAAAGCTCGCGTGTGTATTGTTGGTGGATTCGATGACTTCCAAGAAGACAGTTCATATGAATTTGCAAATATGAAGGCTACTTCCAATTCCGAGGTTGAATTTGCCCATGGACGAACTCCAAGTGAAATGTCTCGGCCTGCAACAACTTCAAGAAATGGATTTATGGAATCCCAGGGTGCCGGCACCCAAATCATCATGACTGCAAAGTTGGCTCTTGAAATGGGAGTCCCCATCTATGGTATCTTGGCCATGACTGCAACTGCCTCTGATAAGATTGGAAGATCTGTTCCTGCGCCTGGAAGAGGTATTTTAACTACTGCCCGTGAACGACGTGGGAAACTTCCAAGTCCCTTGTTGGATATCAAGTACCGTCGACGACAACTGGATCTCCGACGCCGACAGATTAAGGAATGGACTGAATCTGAAATTCTATATGTGGAACAGGAAGCTGCTGCTCTTGAAGGAGATGAAGAGACCAAAAAGACATACTTGGGCGAAAGGATCGAACATCTTAAACGTGAAGCTGCCCGACAGGAACGAGATGCACTCAATTCATTGGGTAACGACTTTTGGAGAAAAGATCCTGAGATTGCTCCAATGCGTGGTGCACTTGCGACCTGGAACTTGACCATTGATGATATCGGAGTTGCTTCATTCCATGGAACGTCGACTCAAGCCAATGATAAAAATGAATCCAAGACTTATCAGAGTATGATGGAGCATATGGGACGATCCAAGGGGAATGTGTTGTACTGTGTTTTCCAGAAATATCTCACCGGTCATCCCAAGGGAGCCGCTGGAGCTTGGATGTTTAACGGCGCTTTGCAAATGCTCAATACGGGTCTTGTTCCTGGAAATCGCAATGCGGATAATATCGATAAGAACTTTGTCGACTTTGACATGTTGCTCTATCCCAGTCGAAGCATTCAAACCGATGGAGTCAAAGCAGTTACCCTAACCTCGTTTGGATTTGGTCAGAAGGGAGCTCAAGCCATTGCTATCCATCCCGATTATCTGTATGCGACATTGGATCAAGAAGTTTATGAAGCATATCAAACCAAGGTTGCATCGAGATACCAAAAGACTTATCGATACTTCCATTCATCTCTTGTGCAGAACTCGATGTTTATTGCTAAGAACGATCCTCCATATGCACCTGATCAAGAGGGCACAGTTTACTTGGATCCTACTGCTCGTGTTGATGATAAATATTCCTATCCACGCAAACCGGCTAAGATCGGGCCCAGTAAGGAGACGGAAGAAACAGTTGCTAATCTCACCAGGGAAGCTACCAGTGGTACCAAGCATCCTAGAAATATCGGAGTGGATGTCGAAAGTCTTTCATCCATCAATATTGACAATGAGACATTTATAACTCGCAACTTTACCCCCAAGGAGATTGAATATTGTCAATCGTCGCCGTCTCCTCTCTCGAGCTTCACCGGCACCTGGTCTGCCAAGGAAGCCGTGTTCAAGGCTCTGGGAGTCCAAAGTAAGGGAGCAGGCGCTCAGTTAAATGGGATTGAAATCATCCGTGATGCAAAGGGAATACCCACTGTTCAACTCCATGGAGACGCAGCATCCGCCGCTTCCAAAGCTGGGGTCAAAAATGTTAAAGTTAGTATAAGCCACGATGACTTCCAAGCTGTCGCTGTCGCCGTCTCTGATGCTTAAGAAGAAACTTTTGCTATCCTAAAGTACATATAATTTGTATCCCCCATTTTTGAAATCATTTATTTTTTTTTTCCTCCTTCTTTCTTTTTGTGTCTTTTACTACTAAGGGTTATCTACTTTTTGTTTCATCTCTCAACCTGTTTTGCTTTAATAGAAGAAAGAGAGAATTATATATATATAATTAATGTGTTTGTCATTATACTTATTGTTTGTTTGTATGTATAGAAAAAACCCTCAGCGCGCCAATCTATGTACACAAACCACTGCTACTACTACCACTAGACCAAGCGGAGTCCACTTTCAACTCGACGTCTTATTACCACCACCATTGTTCTTGGCATGACTATTAGCTAAGCGTACTGCTTGCCGATGGTTTTGGAACCATATCTGCACTCTGCGGGGCTGCATCCCCAATTGCTGGGCCAGTTCTTCTCGCCGTCGAGTCGATGGATACATGGTCCGCTCAAATTCTTCCTGTAAAACATTAGTCTGGGTCAGACTTGCTCGAAGTCTTCGTCGTCGTTGGGCAAGATATGGCCGCTCTTGATGGATTTGTAGTCCTCCTCCACCACCACTGTCATCGTCCTCATCTTCTTCTTCGTCTTGTTCTTTTGCCATCCGAGGTGACGATTCCATCACTCCATCATTTCGACCTTGTTGGTAACTACTACTCGGTCGAGGCTTGACCCCATAATTATTTTCGCACCCCGTATACGGTGACATATTAACTCGCAAACTCGGTGATGACATTCCATCGCTGGTATTGTAAGTATTATTATTGTTGTTGTTATTATTATTGTGACTTCCCCCAAGTCGTGTCCGGGGAGATGCTGTATTACTTCTACCAGCTGCAATGTTGCTTCCACTCGGTATATAAGCCCCTCCATGATGCAGCGAGACCTGCGGCTGAGAATATAAAGCATTGCTCAATTGTTGTTGTTGTTGTTGTTGTTGCTGCTGCTGCTGCTGCTGCTGCTGCTGCTGAGCACTATAACTAGGCGGTGCCGCTATTGCTGGTACCATAGATCCCCAGTGACTCGCATATGACAGGATCGGCGCCTGATTCGGCAAGTAATATACACCTGAAGGTGATGTAGACGCATAGGTTAATCCCGACTGGTTACAACTGCTTGATTGCCCAAACCCAGGAGGTTGAACAAGACCACCACCACCACCACCGCTACTATTTCCAGAATTCCCACCACCCCAAAAATACGATAATTCAGTCTCATTACTGGTCCCTATCAAAGAGTTTGAATTATCATACCTGCCAACCAATGGCATCTGTGCACCACCCCTTGGTCGCTGATCGTACCCATAAACATACCGCGGTGGTAGTTGTTGTTGCTGTTGTTGGTCAGGTGGTAAAAACCCAGTATCACTACCAGATGTCGTCGTCGTCGTCGTCAACCCGTCATATTCATCACGACTACTCCTTGGTCTTCGTGGCGTACTCCCAGATTGATTGCTCTTCTTCTTGACAGAGGAGGATGAATTCTTTCGAGCCCCTGCCGATGAAGCCATTGCAAGATAATTAATACCAGATAATTGCCTATTGTGTCCAACACCAACACTATAGGATTCAGAGAAATTATCTTCAGATGGTAATGTACTCTGATTCAAACCATAATATCCTTTGACTTGACCTACATTTTCCTGGCATTGATCTTCATTTGCCCCTTTCCCCTCATTGATAAAACCAGATAGAGTCATTGTTGAATACAACCTCAAAGAAATCTTCCAATATACCTCTAATAAGTCAAACAGAAAAAGATCTTATGAATCCCGGTCTCTGCAGCCCTGTGTTTCATATATATAAGGTCCCACTGGTTTCACAAATGTAATAAAAAAACAAACAAACCCACGAGAAAGTTATTTTTTTTTTCAGTAATATTATCGCTGCTGTTTAACCCCCTCCTTTTCCCCAAGCCAAGTCCCCATATACACATGCACACAGAATTGGATTCTTCTTAGAAATAAAGAAGTAAAAAGGCAAAAGACCAAATATACAACAAAAAGCCCTCAAGCTGGTTTGGATAGTGTGTCCGGGGGGGTGAAGGGAAGAGGAGAGGGAGAGGGGGGAGAAAGGGGAAAAAGAACCGAATATCTCGCTTGCTAGCTTCGAGAACGTATGCTAATCATCATTGTGAATAATAAAATTCTAAGCATTTCGTCTCATTTAAACTGGGTGTGTGTCAAGGGGGGAGAGGGATAAGGAGAACCCCACATTAAATTCATGTGCGTTTCTTTTCGACACCAATGCAAACCGGATATACTTCTCAACTGGGTAACTCGAGTAGAGAGATATATGCATCACAGTTGGACTTTAGAGAAGAATAGATCAACATCAAAGAGTGGGTGATGTTTTCGCCGGGAAAAAAAAACACAGAAAAGAAAGTAATATGCATAGAATAGGGTATTAGGGATATAATTAGAAGAACAAGGAGATAGATGATAAGGTATCAGATTGTAATAGGATAAAATGAAAGGGTGGCTGGGGTATCATTCCTGGTGCCAAACCTCTCCTCACAGTGAAGTTGATATATACAAACTGGGAAGGTGAGAGGGGGAACTTTTAATGTTTGACTCATGCAGACATATTAGCCGAGCAAAATATCCCTCTTGCCCTTACCATGCTCAATTCTCGCTTGTGTCCACATGGGATTTGGGGGGTGAATCATTTCTCCTTTTTTAATATGATGAAAAAGTCTGGGGAATAAATGTGTCGAGGTCTACATAAACCCCCCCCCCGAAGGTGAGGAACTAACCAACCAACCCTTGGATCACTCCAAAATACAGAAAGCAGCCACCAGCAGTAATCGCTGGGTAATGTAAATACTAGACAGAACCAGTTATTAAAGTAGTTAGTTACCGTGAATGAACTGTATAGGCTCGATGGTGTTGGGTATATCTTCACCACCATGAATAGAGAGAGTTCCACCCATTCATCCCAGTAGCAACCTCAGATCATGAGCGATACCGAACACGAACCCAGGAGCCCTCCTAACCGAAGAGATGAACATTATTCTCGTCCGAGATCGTCGTCCCGGTCTCCATCACGATCATCTCCACGGAAAAGTGACTATCGAAGTTCTAGAGTATCGCCAAGGGTGAATAGATGAATAAACAAGACTTGAATTGTTTTTCACTTCTTTTGCTAATGCTCATTCTTATATCAGATAATGGTTCAAAATTTCCCCCCTTACGTCACGGAGGATCATATAAAGGAAATATTCGGCGTATATGGTCGTATATTTCGAGTGGAACTCGATATATCACGGAGTAAGTAGTAGGACATGCAAGAACCTTTTTTTATTTTTCCTCGTTGACTAACAGCCATAGGAATCCCTACCTCATTCATAACCTACGACTCAATCGACTCTGCTGAGGATGCAATTGCCTCCATGCATGGAGGTGATATTGACGGTAAAATAGTTGATGTGCACGTTATCCGCGCCTCGATCCCATTCGAGCGGTTACCTCCAATCCCAAAGTCCCGCCATCAATCATCGGGTGGCCGCCTTGAGCCTCGGAGACGGGATTATAATAATTATAATGACCAATGGTGACGACACACCAACATTTCACTGAAGGAAGGGTGTCGGCAGGAACCGTGTCGGCTCTTGCCAAAAATAATGTACAGTAAATATATATCTATTTTTGAATAAGCATGACTTTTTTCTTCCTTTTTATATATACAAGGTGTTGCAAGAAGAAAAAAAAGTACACCGCTTATGCAGGATACAACAACTTGGGAGTCTTTCCAAGTTTGTAGAGATTTGAAGTAACAAGGGGGAATGCGTCCGGATCGTCTTCAGTAACAGTTATTATCCGGCCCCGTTGATTGTTTATTGGTCGGCATAACCCCGATAGAGCCATGAAATCTTTTGCAAACATGCATGATTGCCAACAAAGGAGATAGACTCTAGTTAATCCTGAAAACTCCAATCCACGCAGTTCACTTAATGAGACAAGAAGAAAATCGACCGGGTGTGATTCTTTATCAAACAGATTCCAAAACTTAACTTTCTCTCCATCGACATTCTTGCAAATTGTACCGTCACTCATTAAATCCATAAAAGTGGTTGTCTTGATTCCATCCTCTTTAAGCTTTTTCTCAAGTTTGGTCTTGGACATGTACTCTGGAATCACAATGAGTCCTGGGGTTCTTGCATCTTGATTCCATATAGTCTTGACACACTCTAATATTTCATCTGGAGGCACTGATGTATGTGCAGGCGGCCTTGCCCTCAGCAGCTCAACCTTGCTATTGTCAAACGAAAGTCTTGTAGCCATTTCAGCGTCGGATGTAGGAAAATCGAAATCTTTTACATCCTTTGGCTGCTGTCTGTCTTTATCCCATGCCACAATATAGTGATCCACCAAGGGTGAAAAAGAAGAACTAGATGAAAAATCTTCCTTTCTCATCCCCACACGGAAAAGCTGCTTTTCTGTACTCCACTGCTTATCCACCACAAAGTCTTTTAGTCTTTTATTGAGTCTAGATGACATAAACGCCATCGAAGGAGGGAAATATGCAAGGTTCTGTTGTTCTTGTTGGAATCGACGGACCTGGAGTACATGATCTACCAGTGTGACGCCTGGCGGGGTATGGAGTGCTCTCTTTCTTAGAACTTCAGGACCCGGATTGTCAGGTAGTATATCGAGAATGATATCTGCTTCGTCGATAATTATAGTTCGACAAGCAGCAAGGTTCACCGAATCTCTGCTTTCAGAAGCGAATATGTCCAGCAATCTTGTCGGGGTGGTCACTAATATATGAGGATCGTTGTCTTGTGATAGAAGGGCCTGTTGTCTATCTTCAGTCTCCTGGTCAGATCGGTAGAGAATTTGACAAACTTTCTCCATTGGGAACCCGTCTTTGGACTCTGGATTAACCAACTGACGTACTTTTTCAAAATATTGCATTGCCAACTGAGGTGTAGGGACGATAATCAAATTTGTCAACCCCGGATACCTGGTAGGGAGTCTTGTTTGTGAAAGGGCATAAACGAGAGCTGCAAGTGATTTCCCAGCCCCTGGGGGAGCACGCGCAGATACTGCAAATCCCATGTTTAAACAGCCTATAATAGCAGATTGGAAATAGTTTGGTTTGTTACCAGGAGGTAATACTCGATTCAGTGATTCAATAACAACCGGTTTTAATTTTAGGCCCTAAAAGTATCACCAACGCTACGTTAGTTTCATTCTTGATATATACTTCATCTCAAGCAATTCCCCTTACTGTCCATTTGTCGATGTTGCGTAAAACTGCGTGGTACTGCGAAAGCGAACCATTCCGAGATGTATCTCCAGCAGGGCGAATGATTTGGGTTCTATATGACCTCCTTATAATAAGTGACTCAGCCTTACAACGCCAACACTTGATTTTTCGAATCATAAACCACGGGTTCAGAGGAAGTGTTTTCGTTAATACAATTCCCTCTCCTTCTGACTACTTCTCTGATATCTTAAAAAAAAAAAAAATGAAAACTCCCAATTCTTCTCCCAAGCAATTTTTATACTGGAGATGAGTTAGTTGTGCTGGAGGAGTAATTTCTACACGATGTACAGACGGGCAACGATTTGAAAGATATTTGAATAGAAGTGGAGATATTGTGGCTGTGTGTAGACTGCGATATGCAGGAAAAAAGGCAGAGAAAAAAAGTTACTTAGTATAAGGAAAAAAGTACGGTGAGGCAAGGCAGGTAAACAGGCAGCGCTACGGGCATCTCATGCGTAGAGATACGCTCTAGGTGATTTAACTTTTCTTCAAAAATCAAATTAAAAGATGATAGCAATGGTGGGAGCATATTAAGGGCCCGATGATCCGCTTTTGGAACTATAAGGTGCTCACATCATTTACATGTCTCCATCGCTTCTACCCAAACGTAGAAAAAACCAGATTGACCTTATAATAATACATCATACCATTGAGGCATTGTCATCGGCGGAGCATTTAACGCAACACAATTCAATTGAAAAGATTTGCATATGTCTTCACGAGCAGTAAGTACAGTAAATTAAACTACGTCGGTGGAATAAATTCGAGGTTCGCAGGTTTTGGCAAGTCCCAAGTTACCCGGATCAAACTGGTTTCCCCAAGTTTGCGGCTTAAATCAAAACTTCGGCAATAACAATCGGGTCAACCGTTTGATATATGACCACTAAACAGGACGATATTCCCCTGAAATACTGATATTTCATGTCAGAATCAGTATGGGAAGAGGTTTCAACACCTGTTATAGCCTCTGCTAGTGAATTACTCCTCAATGAACCAAATCGTGCTGTTCTGCCTCAAATCATATGGAAATTGTCTACTGCTGTCTTTTGGCTCATCTCCTTCATCAGTTATACCTTGCCCTCTTGGGTGATAGCTCTCCTCGGGCTGAAGTTTAGCATCACTCTTTCGTTTAGCTCAATGTAAGGAACCCCAAGTTACATGTTTTCTTCTTCACTCATCTGACATTGTTTTCAAGAGTTATCATCTTGACCGTACTCATAGGCATCATATACGGCTATATTCGCTATCGGTATCTTACTGTTTACTCTCGGCTCCCTAAGGAGGTACATCGAAGAGAGCCAAAGCTCGATCTCTTCCAGGAAAGTCAGAATGATAACACCCAGAAGCGATTTTCAACATACTTGGACGAGTTTCTTAGTGCAATCAAGGTGTTTGGATATTTGGAACGCCCCGTCTTTCACGAGTTAACTCGTCATATGCAAACTTGCAAATTGAGTGCTGGGGATACCATGGAGATGGACAAAGAAAGCGGATTTTGCATTGTTGTAGATGGTGCTGTGGAAATCTATGTTAGATCTGATAAGCGAAGTGACCCTCTTATGGATAAAGAGAAATTCGACCTCGGTTCATCTGATGATTACCAGCTGCTCACTGAAGTTCGTAACGGGACTCCTATGTCTTCACTTTTTTCCATCATTAGTCTGTTTACAGAGAATTATCGAGACAGTACCAGACCGTCGTCCGCCACTAATAGAAGTCCTGTATTCAATGGGGAGGCCACTCCTGAAGATCCATCTAAAGCTATCGAGATGTTGCAAGACTTGTCAGACTACCAGACTCCCCAGCCTCTCAAGCAGGAAGTCATTGGTCGTGCCCGAATCGATTCCACTATTGCAATCATACCTGCTCAGGCTTTTCGACGCCTCAGCAAAGTATATCCAAAAGCAGTGGCTCACATTGTGCAGGTCATTCTTACCCGATTCGAAAGGGTAACTTTTCAAACGGGTCATTATTACCTTGGATTGACGGATGAAATCTTAAAGCCTGAAATGCTTCTAAATCAGCAAGCTAAGCATGATCTTCCTCACATTCTCCCCGAGGGTGCTATCGAACGGCTAAAGGACCGTTTTAGGCAACAGCAAGAAGAAGAGAGAGATAGAGAAACTGATTCAGAGGAGGATGACGATAGCGATTTTTTCATGCTCGAAACCCCAAGAACAAAATCTAAATTAATACAGGGAAATAATGAGCACTCGCGGCAAATTTTTCTTGACTCTAGGTCAGCCAAGCATCCTGGTGATTTAATATCTAATGTTTCTCTTTTAAGAGATACAGATAGCTCCACAATAGACTTTGATCAAGACAGTGGTGATACTAGTAGGCCATTATCCCGCTCAGGCGACTCAAAAGCTTTTCTGGATATTGAAGATGAAGATTCCGCTATTCGACGAGCCATTGTCCGCTGTATATGTCAAGCATTAGGAATCGACGATATTTCAAATCGCAATGAAACAGTTTCACTACCTGGAAACCGTGTTTCTTCTCCTATTGTGGACAATGACTACTTTGCTGCTAAACATCGGACTTCTTTCAGCAGCCTTGGCGGGTCTAACATTCTTTCTTCTGGATTTTTTGAGTCTGCTTCACTGACAGATGATGACTCGAGCGTCTCGACAACCCCTGCCAATAAACATTCACTCGAAGTGGTTCAAGGAGAGCTACTTCATGATCTGGAACTTGTGTATTACAAGGCAGGCACAACTATTGTGGAAGAGGATGGCAAGAATCCTGGTCTATTTTATGTGATTGATGGGTTCATTGAAGTTTCATACAGGGACAAGCTCGCCCGAAAGAAGAGATCTGTATATACAATTGGACCTGGTGGGATTGGAGGTTACTTGGGCACGACACCTGGTTACAAATCTTTTGTCACCCTGGAGGCAAAAACCCCTCTCTATGTGGGGTACCTGCGGCGAGACGTTATGGAAAGAACATTGGAAAAGCATCCTCCTGTATTGTTATCGATAGCAAAGAAACTTACAAATCGTTTGCCGAAACTCATACTGCATCTAGACTTTGCTCTTGAATGGGTTCAGTTGGACGCAGGCAAAGTTCTCTATCATCATGGCGATCACGCTGACGCTATATACATTGTCCTCAATGGCCGTATCAGATCAATGACCGATACTTCTAAAGGAAAACAGTATGAAGAATATGGCCAAGGAGAAAGTGTTGGAGAGCTTGAAGTATTAACAATGACCAATTACGAATCTACTTTGCATGCTATCCGTGATACTGAGTTGGCAAAAATACCTCGGACTCTGTTTGAAAGCCTCTCTCTCAAATACCCGTCGATAACTGTTCAGATTGCAAAGATAATGGCGAGCAGAATTAGAAAACTTGCAGACCCGTCCGAGGCTCATGATAATCGATTACTGCCTCATCAGGGTAGTACTAAAGTTAACGAAACAAGTCATTATCGCACGGTTGCAGTGGTCCCCACTACAGAAGGGTTACCGGTGGCCGAGTTCGGTCAACGGCTTTTCACTGCATTTGAACAGATTGGCCAGAATACTATATGTTTAAATCAAGCAAGTATTTTGACTCAACTTGGTCGACATGCATTCAACAAGATTGGAAGACTCAAGTTCAGCGGGTATCTTGCCGATTTGGAAGAACGATATCAAACGGTATTATATCTTGCCGATTCTTCTGCCAGTTCCCCTTGGACGCAAACATGTATATCTCAGGCAGATTGTATCTTGCTAATCGCTGCAGCTGAAAGTGATCCATCGATTGGAGAATACGAGCAGCTCCTTTTAGGAATGAAAACAACTGCCAGAAAAGACCTTGTTCTTCTCCACCCTGAAAAATATGTACAGCCAGGTTCCACCAATTTATGGCTTCGGAATAGAATATGGATCAACTCTTATATCCATGTGCAGATGGATTTTCGAGCTCCAGAAGCGCCAGTGACAAACATCTCTGCTCTCAACCGACGAATTTCCAATATAAAGAATAAAGTGCAAATTCTTCAATCGGGAATCTCTCGGTATGCCTTGAGGCGAGGCAGGCAAAATCAAGTTGGAAATTTTAGCAGTACAAACAAGAACGATTTTTGCCGCTTAGCACGGATTCTTTGTGGTCGGGCAATAGGTTTAGTTTTGGGTGGAGGCGGAGCCAGGGGAATATCTCACTTGGGGGTTATTAGAGCTATAGAAGAGGCTGGTATTCCTGTGGACCTTATTGGAGGTACTTCAATCGGGTCGTTTGTCGGTGGTCTCTATGCACGAGATGCCGATCTAGTCCCCATCTATGCAAGGACTAAACAATTTGCTGGACGAATGGGCAGCTTGTGGCGGATGGCTTTGGATTTGACCTATCCAGCAACATCATATACTACAGGGCATGAGTTTAATCGGGGAGTATGGAAAGCATTCGGGAACAATAAGATTGAGGACTTCTGGATAAAGTTCTTCACCAATACAACTAATATTACCCATTCGCGCATGGAGGTGCACACTGAGGGATACGCATGGCGATATGTTCGAGCGTCCATGTCATTAGCAGGGCTTTTACCCCCAATCACCGATCAGGGAAGCATGCTGTTGGATGGTGGATACGTGGATAATCTCCCAGTTCATGAAATGAAACGGCAGGGCGCTGAGGTTATATTTGCAGTTGATGTAGGTAGTATTGATGATACTACGCCAATGAATTATGGAGACTCGTTATCTGGTTTGTGGGTACTCTTCAACCGGTGGAATATTTTTTCCCGCCAACCCAATGTACCGAGCTTGGCAGAGATTCAAGCACGCCTTGCTTATGTTTCATCAGTTGGGGCTTTGGAAAAGGCAAAAGAAACTGATGGATGTGTTTATCTGCGTCCACCTATCGATCATTTTGCTACCCTTGATTTCGGGAAATTTGATGATATTTACCGAATAGGTTACGAATATGGCAAGAGTTTCTTTGAAAACATAAAATCATCTGGCAATCTACCTGATATTGCTGGTTATGTTAGCAATCAGACCAAGGGTAAATCCCGTAAATCTCTTACCCGTCGAAATTCCGTCTAGATGACTTGCTTGGCATAATTCTTGACAAATAGACTTTGGTCATTTCATATATATATATATATATATATAAAGCTAGTCTCAAAACGGCCAAACTGAGAGACAGCCTTGTCAATCACTACGAATCACTCGAATATATTTTCGCCGCAATGGTAGATTTGCTTTCTATTTTTCTATCCCTTTTTAGTAAATAATGACTCAAATTAATATTAAATCTCTTCGGAGCAATCCGCTACCCCCTCCCCCACTTGGGCTAGAACGGTTGTCAAAAACAAAACCTATTTTATCAATGCTGATAGATCAAGTCCTTGCCAGGAGTCAAGCACCCCCAAAATGCTTTGACAAATTCTTCTTGATCCTGACCAGGGCGTAAGGCAAGGTAAACTCTCTCAGTCAGTGCAGGAGTCCACAGATTGGGTACTCCCCCAACTACTCTTCCGCCTGCTTCCTCCAAAATCACCCACCCAGCACATACATCCCATGCGTAACATCCACCTTCCTAAATAGAGCAAAGAAAAAGAAAAGGTCAATCTTGCAGATCAAGAAAAAAAAAAAAATCCAAGATCTCCCCGCCTTCATTAGTACTTACCCAGTACGCATCCAATGTGCCACTGGCCACACAACATAGATTCAGAGCCGCTGAACCCATACTTCTAAACCCCTGAACCATGCCTCCATCCTTGGCAGCCAGTTTGGTGAATGCTTCCGTTTTAGCTTCAAAATTATTACCAGAACGATCAGTCCCCCACTCAATAGCAATCAATGCATTTCCAAGGGTCAAAGGCTGTTCGGTTACCCTTCGAATGGGAAGCTTTTGGCCATTAAGGTATGACCCTTGACCAGAAACACCTGTATAGAGATGTTTTAGGTGAGGATTATACACGACTCCTACTTTGGGATGGCGATCAATTGCAAATCCCAGTGAAATACAGCTGTGAGGAAATCCATGAATAAAATTGGTTGTTCCTAATGTAGTTTTTGTCAGCTAAGGCTGGCCCGGACACTAGAATAACACATTTTGGCTTACCATCAATGGGATCTGAATTTTGACATTTCATTATTAAAGTCTGTCAGTTAACAGGCTTATATAAAAAGAACACGGCGCCAAAAGAAGGCACAATTTCTACGATCCAACTAAGGATTTAAAAATCACTCACCGACAATGAACGTAGGCTCACTAGAAAGTTTAGTCTGACCAGGAACATAGCTTTCCTCACCCATGAACCTGTAGTTTGGGTATTTTTGACTAAGTCTCTCGCATACCAACTTCTCCACGGCTTTGTCAATTTGTGTCACAAGATCGACAGCTATGAATAGCACGACTGAGTTAGCATGATTATTACATCATGAGAGATGTTTCTATATGTTGTCATATTTACAATTCTTTTTATCATCGTAAGCAATTTTGCCAGTATTTCCCTGAATCAAGTAGCCTGCCTCTAAGGCAACATCTACCAAAAAATCTTTGATTTCGTTCAGATTATACGACATGTTTGTTGAGAACAAATCAATGACACTGGTTGATTTGTTCATCCTTTTGATGGCTAAATCCACGTGCGGCGTGAGCCTCGCTGCAGTTTTGGGAAAGTGGGTTGCTCCCAACTCGACGCGCCGTCCTGTGGGTGGCATCTGCACTACGCTTGTGCGCTCACAGAGAGAGAGAGCTAGATACAACCAGTCTCGGCTTATAGAGCTCAGTTATTGTGTGGACGCATTGTAATGACCCGTTCGATGCCATCCCTGAAGCGTCGATGATAATGTTTTCTCTTGTGGCCTTCCGATATCCTTTTCGAGGTTTTACAACTGAGCCAAGGACTCGATTCCAAAATTGACTAATTCGGACTTCATATATCTTTATTTGATCTCCTATACCCCACTTTTTATCCTCTTTTACCCTTGTGTTTAATTTTATCTCGAGTCTTTTTTTGGCCGGCTGGCAACACTATACATGGCTGCTGTCGGCTCGGCATCGTACGAATCATGCGTGAGTCTTGTTGGGCTAGCTGTAAAATTAGCAAAACGATCTACACTCTTTGAAGCTTAAGGTTCATTTATATGCAGCTTTGGCGAAAGAGAGGAGACTAGGTGTTGTGTTTGTCTAGCTAGCTGGCAAAAGGGGTCTTGAAGCTATGTAGGGGAATTGGCAGAGTCAACACGCCAGACTTGTAATTTCTTTTCTGCATACAGCTGATATCTCTCCATGATGATGATGACGATTGCTGAGCCCATAGATGCATCCATATTTAATATGAGCCCAATTTGGAACAAATCCAGTCCGGTTTCTATTTTTTCTTTATTTATTATACATCCATATTTATTCCCCTTCTTTAATATTCTCCTTAAGACTATAGGTCTTTGCTCGTGGGCATGTTACTTTTTCTCTATTATACTCAGTGTCTAATACTTTGATCATTTGATCATGGAGCCTATCCGTGATAATTTGACTCGGTCTGCAAAAGACCTGCCGAGAAGTGAAGCCTATTCTTACTCTAATTCTCAATTGCTCCCTGAGCCTGACAGTAGCACTGTTCAGCAAGTGACAGGTTTGAGTGATCTCTGCTCCGGCTCCGCGGGCCAAGTTTCATCCTCAGGCAGTTCTTCTTTTCCTGGAGATTTGGGTTCTTACAGTAGTCATTCAGACCAATTGAATCGAGTACTTAGTTACAGATCTCGGCCTTCTTCTGCTATACCTGGGCTGCCTCTGCCCTCTCAACAGCAACCGCAACAGCAACAGCAACAACAACAGTCTCAAGAAAAACAATACCATCAAACTGGTGAAGACTCATGGCTTGGTGGTAATCATGCGAGTCATTGGTATTACCAGCCGCAGTCCACGTATCCTCCCGCAATCTATCCATCTCAATCAGATGTGATGAATTATTGTGCTTATCCCCCTTCCTTTAGTCATGTTTCTCTTGGCGGTATGGCGGGCAACACTCCTCCTGTGCACCCATGCCCACAATATTACCAATCGGTTCATTCCCATTCGGAAGGATCTCCACATCCTATGCAGCTCCCTTCTGCATCATCAGTTGGGTCGGGCAATCTTGTAGCTCTTTATCAAAATGGGTCTACATATCAAATGCCCGCTATGCTTCAGTCTAGTAATAACGAATCTTTTCGCCCGGGGCCGCCATTGCAATACCCTTACGATAGTTCGAACTTAGCTAGCAAAAGGGACGCGGCAGTTCCGAGAAGTGAGCATCGGGCCCATCTTGCAACTACAACGTCTACGGCAGCAGATGTTTCAAAGAGCAAATTGCCGATATATGGTGGGTCATCTTCATCACCATCAAATGTTCTTCCATCAGCCAGAGTAGTAGGGCCGTTTCCTGTGTCTCGTAAACGAGTTCGAGCATCACCGGAACAGAATTCGCGTCTAATGCAGGAGTTTTTGATTAATCGATACCCATCTACTGACACGCGCATTCAATTGGCAAATGAGCTAAACTTGACCCCGCGAAAGGTCCAGATCTGGTTTCAAAACCAGCGGCAGGCATGCCGTATTCGCCAAAGCGAACATCGTGCAACTACGCTCCAGTGAGGTGTTTCTTACCAGTTTTTTTCTTGTTTGTTTTTTTCTTTTTTGTATACTTTAGACACTTCTCAACCCTACCTTTGGATATTTTTTGTTTTTTGTTTTTTGTCTTGTTTCGGTTTTGCTTGATTTTAATTTGATCGAAAAAAGTAACAGAATTTTCCCTGTACTAGACGATAAATCTAATGAAAAGAATATCTTTCTATATAGTGATATTTTGTTCATTCAATATTCACGGAAGGAAGAAATAAGAAATTAATTTATCCCGCATTACTCTTTCAATTAAGGAGAAAGGTAAAAATAAAAAATAGAAAAGCACTTAAGCGAAGAATATTAATTACGTTTATTCGTCTTCGAAAGGTAAAAGAAGGAAGAGAGAGCAGAGAAGGTGGGCGGGAAGATGGCTTGCCGCTAAGGTAGCATTCTAGTCTCACATTTGGTAGGGACAGAGAGTACTGTATGTGTGTATGTTTGTGTGTAGAGTCATTGAGAGTGATGTGGCTCATGGGTGCGCTAGGTAAACAAATAATATTCAAGACCACTGCGCCAGTTGCATGGAATAATTTTTGAGATCCAGTTGCTGGGTTCAGGGCTCAATCATTACCATAATTAATTTGCATCTACCTACAGTATGGGAAAGTAGACTGACGAGGCCTATTTAACTTTTATTAAGGGTCGGTTTATTGGAAATAGTTGATCAATCTTAGTTTTACATTAAAAATACAGGTTATTAATTGGGTAATTTAGTGATCCCATATGGCGGTAGGCCCTTGCTCGCTATACTCATCTTTAGTCAGATATCCAGAATCTATTGCCCCAAACCCGGTTCCAAATACTTGGTGAGCACCAATTTCAGCCCCTAAAAACCCCACATCTTCCCACCTTGCTCGCTTCCAACCAGACATGTATTCAGCAATCTTTCCCGATTTTATTGTAATAGGAGCCTGGGAATGTAGGGAATTAGCAGACATTACCGATTGTTGCAGCCCGCTAGCACCTGGAAATGCAGGTGATGCATACCCAGATGTAGAGTAGCTGGCTGGTACATCAGAAAATGTCGATGTCTTGGTCACTAGAAAATGCTCGTGCAAAGCAGCCAATACTGCTTCCTTGAATCCCTTGACCAATGCTCCCCGGCCGACAATACACAATCCACCCCAACAATCTTGTCTCCTGGCTGGATCCTCCACATGTGAGATAGCAACTCCCACATTAAAGGCAATTCTCTGAATCACGTCTTCACAACCTTGGAACCGTTCATTCCCTATCGATATCTCCTTTTCTGACTCAGGGTCCCAAAAACTGTTGTTCTTCCGTTCAACGTTTGGCGCTTCGTTCCCACCTTGCTGTTTTTCATTTGGCCCTCGTAAACCAGATTCGATTAGCTCTTTGGCATTGTCGGCCGATACAATCGCCGCAACATTGAGCACTCCCTCCTCTTCACTTTCTGAAAGATGATCTGCATCTGGCTCACCAAAAAACTTTGTTCTGATGTCTTCATCAATGATGACTTCGTAAATGCCTGATTTCTTTAAGTTCTCACACTGGGTCAGACTCAAGTCCGGGAGTATTTTGTGAATATTTTCAGTTATGGTCTGCCCACCGACCGGAATAATCACCCTTGCCGATTCGACAACTTCGAAATCTATTACTGGGGTGATAGTCGTAGTTGCCAATCCAACATCTACAACGCACCCGCTAGAAAATCCAAACCCAAATACAGGCCCAAGCGCTTCAGGCATAATGGATAGGGCTGGAACTTTAATAGATTGGAAAGCATACGATGTTATATCCTCAATTTGGCTTGTACTCCAGCTACTTCCAGTCACAAGATGCAGAGGGGCAAGATTCCCAGGTAGGAGAGATTTGGTTGTGGCCTTGTAGATTAATTTCCTAAAACACGACGACAAATGTTAATTAGAGAACAGTAACAGAAGCTTTCACACAATTTGACTTACAATAGGTAGCATAGTGCGTGAACATTGACAACTTGGCCAGCTTTGATCGGCTCTATTAAATAAGGGTGCTCATCTGTTTTGTGAGATGAGAACCGAGCCCTGATGCTAGGAGCAGCAGCAGCAGCAGTCTTGGAAACTTCTTGCTCCTCCTTGTTGGGTCCAGGCCCAAATAGCTCATTGGCGTCATCTAATGGTGTATTGGCATAGACTTGGGTGGGAACGATAATGTTTGGTGGAGTAAGTGTCTCTTGAAGCCCAAGTTGAACAAAAGTTGTATCCGATCCCGGCGCTATCACCTATAAAACACGCGTCAGATAATATATCAGATACAGATTACTCTTATAGAGAGACAATAATAGGTTTTACCAGAATATTTTCATCGCGAAATATCGGCATCTCCGTCTGGGGTTGTCACAATTTATTATTATTTTTCTATTGGTTTTGTGTAGCAGCTACACAACTGCATCGCGATGCCCTCAAACTCCCAGCAGAGGTCGGTGTTGGACTGAACAGCTCCAGAGCAAAGTAATCAAAAAACAGATTAAGCGCATTATTCTGGTTTATTAATACAATTATCATCGCTTTTGGCAATTTGACTGTTTCTAATGTACAAAACGTAGAAGTAAAAGGGATAAGCAATCGAGAAGAAAGAAGAAGACACAAAATGCTTGAAAACGCATACAAACGAAAGAAAAGAAGCAATCCCGGTCCAATCTTTTATGCAACAAGGAAGTCAAAGTAAAAAGCAGAAGCAAGTTATTAGTAGTATTATGATATTATGCATCGCGCATCCTGGCCATGCAACGCTGACATTCAGATTCTGTCAGTCGTCCAATGTACAAGCAACGAGACGACAAGGCTTGATCAAATTTGATGGTCTTAGTGTACGATTTGCTCCAACTCATGTACTGCATGAGCTCCTTGACAATCTTGGCGCATCGTCTGTATCTGATGACATTGACTAATGGTTCCTCGTCAGGACCAATACTGCCATCATCAGGATCAGCAGGAACACTTGCTGGAATTTCATTGAGAGCAGTCAGGTCGGCTAGATAGACTCCAATAAATGGTACGCACCCCTTCGCCGCGACTGCCTTATCAAGGAGTGCTCGCAATTCCTTGAAATTTCCCCAAGGAGATGCGAGACTGGCCAGGTGCTCAAAAAGTTTCATATCCTCCTTGGGCATATGCTGCCATGTGTTTGTTAAACGTTCTATCCTCACAGACGATAGCGCCAGCGTGATCTGCATGAATGTCGGCAAGCTCGTCAGTTCCAAAGCCTCCTTTGCGATATGGATAAATTTGCTCATGGTCATGACCCGTTCATTTAAATTGCGGGTAAGCAGTATCTCAGACACCACCCAGTCAGATACCTAAAACATCATAATTATTAGATCAAATACAAAAAACAAAAAGAATGGCACACAACATACCAGATTAAAACGGGCGACAGTGAACTCGACACCATGGTTATGACCTTCAATTATATACTGCAGCCAATTGTCACTTGTTTGCACCATGTGTTCCCAGTTCTTCCCGATAAGTTGGAGCCAATCTATCTCCAACAGGGCGTCCCGTTCAATCAAGGTCATCTGCTTGGCAACGTCAAGCGATGAGTACCGCAAGATAAATGGGATGTGTGAATCCAAGCCGAGGTCAAACTCTATGGAGACTATATCACTTGATGAGGAGTTATTATTATTATTACTATTATTGTTTGAATCCCCGTGCTCATCGCTTAGTCCATCGGAAAGTGAGCCATTGACTCGGCCTGTGCATCGAGAAAATGGCTGTCCGTAAAGTCCAGAGAAAAAATGATTCATATTCATACTCCGATCGGTCGAGTCTAATATGTGAGAGTCAAATAATGACTCGGGTATGCCTGTTTCTAAATCTGCTCCCTTATAAGTGCCCTCCAGTTTCTTTATTGTGACTTCCAGGACGTCCCCTTCAAAGTTTTCATCAGGTATTTGAGCAAGTCGTCCCAGAATATCAGCATTAATTCCTGGAAGTGGACAGCGCCTACTTGCTGTCCTTGGATCACTTGAGCTGTTGGATGGGGACGGTAAGAGATCAATCGAATGGTCTGTCGACCGGCTGATGTGGGCTGTTAGTTTTCTTGATAAAGCTTCATTCACTGGGAGATCCAAAGTTGAAACGGTTTCTAGATCATTCCGGCTGTTCCGGCCTGATATATCATCACTTGCTCTTCCACTCTTTTGATCAATGGTTCGATCTTCATATACAGCGTAGCCATTCTCAAAAGCTGAGCGGTCAACATGGGATCTCAAATCCTGAATGCTCCGCCTCTTTAGTATATAAGGGGTGCCGTAGTCTGGAATTACCATGGCAGATCTATTGTAAGTATGATCAGACAGCTCAGAGTCATACGACAGGTAGGATCGATTTGATCGGCCGTCACTCATGGCACGCCCGTGTTGCTTGTTCACATTGGAGGGAATACGGGCCCTTTGAAGGCAAGCAAAGGAACCACGACCGTCATCTGAGGACAAATTTCCAGTGGCGCTTGTGCTACTACTTCTGTGATTGGCATCGTGGCCAAAAGACGCAGCAGATGCCCATGCATCTGGGATATAAGTAGATATCGACGTTGTTTCGCTCACAGCTATCCGTGATAATTCTCTCAGTCTTGTATGCTCGTCATTATCGGACTGCCCGTCCGACATCTGATTGGCGTTCTCATTACCATTTACCTCATGATTGTAACTCGTAAAATCTATTTCGTCGCCTTTGGCAGTATGAGAAGAGGAGGCCGTAGCAGCTATGTTCATTCGGCTGATTGATGAGGGCTCAATGTTTTGTAATACAGCCCTATCGCTAGGTGATGAGCAGGACATATCGATAAATGAATTCGCAAAAATTTCGTCCGATGGAATGGTTACATCTGGAGACGCAAAAGAATGTTGTTCATTTATTGGAATATTTTCTTCCAATTCATTAGTAGTGTTGGCAGGCAATTGTTCATGTTCTTCTGCATAGTCATTTTGAGTGTAGTCCGGTACTATGGACGGTTCCGGGGGGTTGTCCTCAATTAGGCTAGGATTAAGACACAAATGTACCATACGGTCGAATTGGTCAATTGTCCGTGCAGTGAGAAGATCATAGCGGTCGCCAGTCACATGGGTATAACTCGTATTATTCTGATTTGGCTCTTCTCTGCTACTGAATGCGAACGAACCATGCCTTTTCTCAAACTTATCTAGAATGTCTGACATAAAAAAATGCCGAGATCTTGATTTTATTGATCGTAGGGACTGCCAAAGCAGCTGTAATGGGGCATTTGGCTTTGCCTCCTGAGTTTCATTGTCCTTGCTTGACGAAGACGGATGTGATGAAAGTTCGATCCGACTCACATTTGGGGAAGATGGTATTACTGTAGTGCCATGAGCAAAAGATTTGACATGGCCCGAGTTTGAAACATCTGGTTCTCTCTGGTTTAGTACCGAGCGATCGGCAATATTGTCTCTCAGAGAGTGCCGAGAATTGTGAGTCGGCACATTTTCCTTTTTGAGCGATCCGATACTCCCCCCGGGCCATATTAGGCCAAACATGGTTCCAGTTGTCGAAGTTATACTGCTAACAGGGAATTGCCAATACCTTGAGATTTGTCTCATCCAGCAATCATTGATTTGGAATAAAATCTGTTCGGCATGCCTAGTTTGACTCGACATGGGCAGTTTAGAAACTCGCTTCGAGAGAGCTTCCATATGTTTGCAGAACCCGGTCCGTAAACGCATCGAGGGAACAAAGTCGTCAGGGAAATAATTTAAAAGCCAGCATCGAAGAATGACAAAACACCGAACGAGGACAATCCGGTACTGCTGCGATCTTTCCGACTGAGGCTTACACGACTCCGTTATTGCATAGGTTATCCGAGTAAAAAGCCAGGACAAAAGGGTATGACTGTCCAAAAACTCGCGGAATATTAAAAGAAAATCGGTTAAAAATGAGTAGTCGATCTTGGAAGGGGACGTCAAGTATATGACTAGTTCAATTGCAAGTGCCGCTACCGGGGACTTGCCATCACTGTCCAAATTTCTATGAGTATCCGATATCTTTTGATTGATCCTACCCCAGCGTATCCTGCGTGGGGAATTTGTCGAATACAGGTTCCGGAGTGAAGAATCAATATCCTCTCCCCCACTGCCTGCAGGATTCGGCAGAACCATCCGGATACCCTGAGAGTTCCTCGGTAAGCTTTAAAATATGGAATATTCACCTTTTGTGCAAGAAAAATCTCCAAAAAAAATCCTGTCCTAAATGGTCGATGCGTTTCCCTGTGGATTTGGTGGTTGCTATTTACTTTCTGTTAAGGTTGGGACGTTAGGGGGGTGGATGGAGCGTGTATATTTTTAGCGTGTAAAAAAGAAAACAATGCGCTAATGACGTGTAACGTGCCAAACTTTAAATACGGTGGAGAAAAAGGCGTATTAGTCGAATTAAGTTTTATTGATTATATTCATCCAATGTAGGCGCGTGCTAACAGAAACAGTGTTTACTTAAAGGCACTCCCCACATTACAAAAGGAACGTAAATTACAGGCCACATTATACATATTGACATCACCAACACAATCAAAGAAAGTCTATAAATATCAGGGAAGAAAAAGAAAAGGGGTGTAGATTAGGGGAGGAAAGGGTTATTTTTCTTGTTCCCGTAGCCAAGAATATAGTGATCAAGCGAAAATCCAGCACTTGATCAAACAAAAAAAAAAAAATTTAAAATTAGGAAAGAAATAAGAGTAGTATTTATCGGGGAAGTTTACCCTCTGTTTGGGCTTCTTTCACTTTCTCAAATACTTTCAGCATTTTGCGTCTTGCACCAAGGGCGTTGACACCACGAGCCTCTAGTCCGGCATCATCAAGTTGGACTAAGTCTTTCCAGTCCATATCTTTGAGCACATCGGTATATTTGTGTAAACGTAGAGTCCTTAGCCAAGCAGATATGTTGTTTAGAAGGTCAAGATCAATGATATCTTCGGCTGGAGGCCTAGACCGCTCTCGAGGCCTCTCGCCAGTCCCACTCCTCGCTGGACTGTTGACACGACTGGAATTAGGAGAGTTTGTCAGACTGCCTTGACTCATCTCTCGACGATGCCTACTAACAGATGCCATGCCGAGCTGGCTGCGAAGAGATGGACTACAGTTATTGAGACGAGTCTGACGAAGACTGTCACTAAATTCAGACAACTGAGGACTGACGGCAGACTGCCAGTGATTTGTTGTTGCTGTTGTGGTGGAAAATTCCTCATCAGCCCCCGGTGAGACATGCTGCTGTATGGGTCTATTATTATTAACAAGAGGTGAAGCAGTATGAATTTGGCTGCCAGCAGCGACTAGTTGAGATCTTGGGACAGACACCAGCTGCCCACTGCTATTATACAGTAAGACCGTCTCCTGAGACTGACCAGAGTTAGACAATGTAGACCCTTGCTTGCCATTGGATTGGGTTGGAGTAGAGTTAGACCCGCCTGCGGATTTGCGGGTAGATGATGATGAAGGCCCCCCTGTCCCATTAGAAAGAAAATTATTTCGACGAAATTTCGCGACATCTGGGTCCAGAGTTACTACTGGAGATCCAACGGAACGGGTTGACCCACCACTAGCGGTTTGTAGAGCCGAAAGTTTATAAGCAGTGCTATTGACCAGCATGTCTGTATTGTCCAAACCGCCGGAAAACCCAGAACCAGGATTTTCGGGCTTGGAACCAACTACAGGATTATTCCATACTGATGATGAGTTGTCAAAAGAATATGGGTGGTCCCCCGTGACGTTATCGTTGACAGAGCTTGCTGTACCATTATTTGAAGGAGTATCATTGATATGAGGTGATAACGGAGGGTTACGCCATCCTATGTCAGCGGACCTTGGTCGAGAGATTGTTGCAGAAAACTGATTATTCCATGGAGAAGCAGGCGCAGCCCGACTTGATAAGAGAATTCCAGCAGCTGAGCCGTGTATACCACCTGATCCAACAGCGTCATTACCACCACGGACGCCAGAACTAGCCCGAAGAGATGAAGACCGTGAAGCGCTAGTTGGACCTCTATCGGGAGTGAAAACACCAGAAGAATATAGACTAGATTTTGTTTTTGGAAGCAGACGGGAGCGATCAGTAGATTCAGGATTATTATTTCTGTCACCAATGACAGAAGAAAAAGCGGAATTGCGGCCAACAGACCGGTTGAAGGTGGGGGAAGGCTGATTCAAATTGAGAGCTTCATTCAATCTAGATTGCATTGCCTCCTTTTCAAAGCTGGCGGGAGAAAGAACAGCAGATAATGGGTCGGATTTGGCAAGCTGCTGTAAAACGGCAATCAAGAATCGAATCTGCACTGGGGAGGCATGTTGAAGTAGGGTGTATAAAGCGGCAGTTTGTTCAGCTTCGTTAAGGATTTGGAACCATTGCTCAATTGAGTTGATTTCGGCTTTAAAGTTGGCATCAAGGCTCGCTGTGGCCATTTCTTCGAGGGTTGACTGATATTCTTCGAGGTCTGCGAGCCACTTTTCCGTGGCTTTATCCATTTGCTCATAGTCTGGATTTGAAGAGGTGTGCTTTAAAGGCGTCTGGGACATTACGTCCCCGAGCGGAGAGGCTCGGTAAGCCGGCGACGACGAAGAATCGAAGTCTGCAGAAGCATGGTAATGATGTCCAGAGCCAGCAGGACGATTCCGACTTAGGGGATTGGCGCTATGAGGAGGTCGAGATAAGTTCATGTCTAGTGAGAGTGGCAATGTTAGTAAGAAGAGATTTATTAGAAACAAAAAGTAAAAATTAGAGAAAAAAAATAAAAAAAAAAAAAAGGAAGAGAATTCAGTCCGCAACCACTTGATCTCGGTGTAATTTTCGAAAAAGTACTCACAATAGTATTGAGAAAGACGAGGATTGGATGCTAGCAAGGAAATGATGAAAAATTAAAAAAATTCAAAAAAGGCAGGGGTAACACACAATAAACGTGTAAGTCTAGAAATAAAATCCGCTTTGTAAGACAGAGCAGCAATTAATTGCTAATCTATCTAGACACACGAGTAACGCTATCAGGAAGAATTAGAACGGAAAAGAGACGCTCAGACAGGCTGTAATATTCCTTGTTCTGCTGTCGAGTCTGACAATTATTAATGCCGGTTACACCCAACTGGGACCGGCCGGAAGTAAGGGAGATGACAGAGGGCCGACTAAAACCCAATTATAACTATACACAAAATGGATTTCTTTATACGTAGACTCAACGAGCGAGTGCAAAAAAGGCTAGAGATGAGTCTCTTCTTGGAAGATTTTAGAAATTGTTGAGGGTTGAGTGTTCCACGACACAGGGAGGGAATAGAGAAATGGGTCCCACCAGCCTAGACCTTAATGAGCCTAAACTTTGACAGTCTTCCCAACTGGGACCAAACACGTCGTTTTAATAATATATCTCAGTTTATAAGAGAATAGTAGCTCATTTTATTGAGCCATTGATACAGGTTTGTGAATCTTATATCGTTGATATGGGATTGTTGCTAATGCTGTCTTTAGAAAGTTTACACAAAGATAATGTCTTATGGCTGATCAATTGGCTTCAGAAGGCGGTGGTCGCGTGAACCCGTTACCGACCGGGCAAACCTCGGACCGTGAGAGTGATTTCCTTTCTGATAACGAAGAAGAAGGATCGAATTTGTCAGATGAAGATGATATTGGTGACTTCTTCAGTGATGGCGATAATGATGATGATGACGATGATTTCAATGATGCAGACTTTGCCTTGGACCCAGCACTGAGGCCTCGCAAAGAACGGTTATCTTCGGTTTCAGAAGGAAGTGAAGCCTCGGAGGCTAGTGAAACTTCGGGGATTGATCTTGATAAAGAAGACGAAGAGGCATTTTTGAAATTTTTCGGTGACCTCCGTGACGAAAATGAGCCCAACAACAATAATTCAAAACAAATGCTGGATGCTGGACTTCCTGCTCCAATGCCCTCTGTTCCAGTCAAGAAAACCCGCGGACGAAGGGCCCGCGCTGACCTAGAACCTTCCGAAGAAGTTAAAGGGTTGTTGGGAGAAGCTAATCAAGAGTTTGCCATGAACAACCTGGCAAAGGCCGAAGAGATACTATCGAATGTTATCAGAATTGATAACCATGTGGTTGCCGCCTGGAGAACCCTTGGGGAGGTCCATATGGCAATGGGGGATAGGGTCAAAGCAGTACTTGCTTGGATCAGTGCCGGCCACTTGAAACCCAAGGATGCTGATCTATGGAGGCTTTGTGGACAGATTAGTCAAGGAATTGGACTGCGGAATCAGGCCATCTACTGCTTCAACCGAGCACTCGCCGTCAATCCAAACGATCTTGAATCTCTATATGATCGGGGTCTTATGTACAAGCAAATGAATGAGCTTGTTAAAGCTTTAACCGACTTTAAAAAAATACAGAAGCTTCTTGGGAATAATCCCACCATAATACGTGATATTGCTAATGTCTATGTTATTATTCATCAGACGAGGCAAGCAGTCGATCTTTACGAGGACATATTAGCAAATGCCATGAAAGATGACCAATGTTCCAGTGAAGCCAACCCCACAGGTTATCTGGAGAAGCGCGCCGAACTTTTTGATTTTTCTGAAGTTAATATTCTAGCAGAGCTATACGGGAGCATTAAGGACTACTCTCGTGCTGTAAAACTCATCAAACACACAACCCGCTGGCTTCATGGCAGAGAAAATGAAACCTGGTGGGACTTGCTGCCTGACGATTCAGAATTCGACGATCGCAGAAAACAAAATAAACAATATCTCAAGGTGTCTAACCGGGCAGCGGATGAAGCGTATTTTCTTCCGTTGGACTTGAGGGCAAAATTGGCTCTTTATAGGCTCAAATTGGGTGAAAAGGATGAAGCTCTTTTACATGCAGGCTTCATTGCTAGAGAAAACGTCAGTGAATGTGCCGATCTTTATTATGCAATTGGAATGGCTCTTCTGGAGGCTCGCGAGTACTATGTTGCTCATGAATTTTTATCTCAACTCACCGATACCTCCGACTATGGTACTCCACGTCTGGTGATGTCTCTAGGCCTATGCTATAAGAGTCTAGAAGACTACGTCCAGGCCAAGGAAGCTTATAGTTTTGTTGCTGAAAATGCAGACCCTCAAGTATATGGGGATCTTGATCTTGATGCCCGCATTGCTTTGGCGGAAGTGTATGAGGCAACCGGTGAAACGGACCAGGCCATGAGAATAGTTTCTGATGCAGGACGGATGCGACAACTCCGTGCTCAAGTATCTCAGGATAAATCTAATAAGCAAACATCGGATGAAGACGATTTGAGGCACCTCCCATCATTCATCGCGAATACCCCAATAAAACCGCTTGATTACGAGAAGAATACTAGAAAGAGTTCTCGACGAATAGACTTATCTGACCTTTCGCCTGAGCAGAGAAAAGAGGCAGAAGAAAGGCTGAGGGAAGAGAAAAAGGTCATGGAGGAAAATGCGACATCAAGCGTGCAACGGCATTTTTCCGTAATGGAATCGTCTTATTCCTCAGTAAAGAGAGGAGATTCTGCGGCTATTGGCACATTTCTTCGAAGTGCCGGTATCCTAGTCGACATGTTTAATAGCAGTCGAGGCCGAGGAGCAACTGTGCGGCGTCATACACCTACCGCCAGCCACAGAGCCAGCAAGATGGATATAAGTGAAAAGATCCAAAATTTGACCAATCGAATTAGTCAGAAACTTTTGGTCTCAGAGGAGGGTACCGAGATTGACCCCGGAGAGATGTCTTGGAACAAGACTGATAAATTTCGCGGACTTACCGCTGAAGAATGGTTCAAAATATTTATGGAATACGCCCTGGTTCTTGCTCGATATGAAGATGTTCAGGATTCTTATTTGGTTCTCGACAGTGCTTTCAATGCTCTTGTGTTTCGTGAAAATAAGGAATGGGAACGGGTTATGGCTCTTGTCCGAGTATCATGTTGCCTTATAACTAGTCCTATCGACTATGAATCTCTCGTAACGGCTGTCCGGAACTTGCAACATCTTATACCTTTTTCAGTTGATTCTTCAAGGTTATACTTGGCTTGTCTATCTTCTGGTGATAAAGCTATCCAATGGTTTACTGCAGACAACAACCAAAAGTACTTTCTTAGACAAGTCAAAGGAGTTGATTCTATAGTTCACAACATGCAGATCAAGGGAGCGGCGAAGTTTAATAGAAAAGGCAGCAGTCTCGCCAACAACTCGGAATCGACTGACCAACAGACAATGTCAAGGTCGGCATCTTATCGATTGTCACCCGAATCAACTCCTGATCGTATAGACGAGAAGGCTCCTTCTGAGCTGCAACAGGCGGATCCTCATTTATTGGCACTTTACGGCCAGCTTCTAGCAATATCGAAAACACAAGTTGGCGCCCAACTCTACTTTGAGCGTGCTCTCGAGCTGGTCCCCAAAGAACCACTAGTTTTGTTATGCATGGGGGTAGCACATCTTGCTCGAGCGATGAAAAGGCAAGTTCTCCATCGACACCACCAAATTTTCCTTGCTCTCAGCTATCTGCGAGAGTATTATAATGTGAGGACTGGGGGAGACGCAAACAGTGAATCCAAGGATGATATTGGGCAGTTATTTGAACTGCAGGAAGCAGAATACAATATGGGAAGAGCATACCAAAGTTTGGGTTTGCCGTCATTGGCAATAATCCATTACGAGAAGGTGCTGGATACCAGCAGAAAGGCAAAAAAAGAAAGCGACAAATATGATGACACTTACGATATGGCAAAGGAAGCTGCTTACAATCTCCACATTATATATTCTCTGAGCGGCAATGGTGCGCGAGCAAGAGACATAGTGGATGAATTTCTTGTATTATAAACACATTATGTATCTAATTATTTACTTTTGCACGTACTGTACAGCATGCTGTAGCTGTTGTTGTTTGTTGAGAATTACAGCCCCAATCCAACCCACATGCAATTCGGTTGGTCTGTGTTTGTGTGGAGGTTGACAGTTGCCATGACACCGAAGCAATCAATTTTTCCTTAGTTGTGCCTCTCTCTGTGTTTCCCCCCCCTTGCAACCCAAAGGTGGGCTGCCGGTGAGTGGATACACTTTGTCCGCAGCAACGCAACACAAAACTGCAGGCTTTCTTCTTCCCTTTTTGCCTTCCACTCCCCACCTCCTCCCGGCGTACAAAGGAAACCTTTGGCAGCAGATAGATTTGTTATTCTTGTGCTGCCCCCTATTTCCCTTACATTCTTGGTGAGTTTGCTTTTTTTCTTTTTCCTTCTTATTCTATTTTTACATATGGAGGGGGGAAGTCCCTTGTTTGATGCAAAAATTCTTTCTCCATTCTGTCTTTGTCTGGTTGGTCCCTTCTTCCGCTCCTCAAATCTTCTATTTTTCTATGTTTCTCTAAGTGGTCAATGCGTTGTTACAAATTGAACCGTATCCGTTTTGGTGATGGAATGCTGTGCCGTGGTCGTCTCTAATCGCTCGGATGCCATCTTCCTTTCCCGGGGACTGGACGTGACGGGTGTGAGGTTTTTTTTTTTTTAAATATCTTGTTTTCATTCGTCATTATGTCAATCCATCAACGTTTCAAACAGGTCACCTTTAATGAAAGATTTTCATTTATTGATGGCGGCGTTCGGGTTGATGGTATCTATCTTGATTGGCGCGTGGGGCAAGGGATTCGCTATATTTTTTTCTCAACCAGACCTCTCATTAATCAATCAATCCATCCATGAAATGTTAGGAGTTGAATTTAGGCGCTCTTGATTTTTCTCAAAATCTCATTTCGTCTTTATTCGACTGCGATTTCCATGTCTGTGGCGTGGGATAAGCAATCTAAGCAACTGGCAACTTTGCAATATGCTACGGCAGGACCGGTTTGAAATAGAACGTGTGTTTCTTACCTCTAGTATCCATCCCATTTTGTTTGTTGCTCTTCTATAGGTGTTTATCGTTGTCGACTAGCTCGCCGTCACGCGAATCTTTAGCGATTAGAATCCAGCAGATAAAAAACATCCATGGCATTTTGATGGATTTGAATCACATTGCTTTTGTTTAACTAACCAGAGCTCGCTATTCGGGATGCATAAAGACTGGATCAATCAGACAATTGACATCATTTCAACCTTTTTATAATAACCCTTGAAAGCTAACTAGTATTAGGACATTTTCTTTCAGTATCATTGGGACGAGGGCAATTTCAAGTGTTAGATCGCTTTGTATTTTGTCATTTCGAGCTTGTTCTCACAAAATAATATTTGCAAATGACGGAAAATGAGGTTGACCTCGAGTCCATCATTGACCGGTTATTGGAAGTTCGGGGGAATAGACCAGGCAAGCAAGTCACGTTAGAGGAGCATGAAATAAAGTATCTATGTACAAAGGCTCGAGAGATTTTCATCCAGCAACCCATACTTTTAGAACTTGAAGCACCTATAAAGATTTGTGGTGATATACATGGACAGTATTATGATCTTTTGCGATTATTCGAATATGGTGGATTTCCTCCGGAAGCAAATTATTTGTTTCTAGGAGATTATGTTGACAGAGGCAAGCAATCGCTAGAGACCATCTGTCTACTTTTAGCCTATAAGATTAAATACCCAGAGAACTTTTTTATTCTCAGAGGAAATCATGAATGCGCATCAATTAATCGTATTTATGGATTCTACGATGAATGCAAGAGGCGGTATAATATCAAATTGTGGAAAATATTTACAGATTGCTTCAATTGCTTGCCCATAGCAGCTATCATAGATGAAAAGATCTTTACCATGCATGGCGGTCTATCGCCCGACTTGAACTCTATGGAACAAATACGACGGGTTATGCGACCAACTGATATTCCAGATAGTGGCCTCTTGTGTGATCTTTTATGGTCGGATCCGGACAAAGACATTACCGGGTGGAATGAGAATGATCGGGGAGTATCTTTTACATTTGGACCAGATGTGGTATCGAGATTTCTTCAAAAACATGATATGGATCTCATTTGCAGGGCGCATCAGGTTGTTGAAGATGGGTATGAATTTTTTTCAAAACGCCAATTGGTGACATTATTTTCAGCACCCAATTATTGTGGTGAATTTGATAACTCTGGTGCTATGATGAGTGTGGATGAAAGCTTGTTATGCTCTTTTCAAATCTTGAAACCTGCTGAAAAGAAGCAAAAATATGGATACGGAGCAATGGGTGGTGCAGCATCTCGTCCAGTAACTCCACCACGCAAACCGAAGAAAGGTGGAAAGTAATTTATTTAACTTGTCTTTTCCTTTTAAACTGCTTCTACAACAACAATTACGGGTACTACAATGGTTGGAAGGTTGCGAAAATGAAAGATATAATGAGCGCTGTTTGTTTTGTCTTCAATTAGTCATGGTCGATAATCTGTATACACAGGAAAAGAAAAAAAATTTGACATGTTTTTTCCATCTAAATTTTCATACATTTCGCGTTCCTGTTCATGGTTCTTTACATTTTTTTTTCTTTAACCTCCTTTCCTTTCACCGTTTAGTGTCTTTTCCCGCGAAATCTACATTTTTAGATGGAAGGCATTGACTTGATGAAACTCCTGATTCTATTGGACAAGCAATCGATCTTAATTACTGCACTGTTACTATTTTTCCATTTCACCCCTCCCCCCTCCCACCCCTACTATATATATAAATTCCTTCGTTATTTTTTTTTTTATTTGCAGAATTACTTGTTTGGAAGTTGCAATCTCTGTTTATTTTGCTTGATAATATTAAATTAAAGAGAAACAAAAGAAGAAAAAAGACGTGCAAATTATTTATCAAATATATCGACGACACGGTTGTTACGTAGGTAGATTGTGCAATACTTATAGATTGTGTTCTCCATTGGATAGTGTAGTGAGTGTATCGTGCTCTTCTCACATGACAGTTGGGAGAGGAGAGGAGAGGAGATGAGATAAGATAACGCAGTTTTCTGTGGTGTTGGAAGGAGGGAGCCTGCAAACCCTAACACACGTCACACAAACACAAACACCGACGCAATGTTTTCCCAACGACCACCAATACTGCAGTACCATTGATTGATATTGGAGGTAGTGCTAATCCAAACAAACTCCATCTAAGATCAACCACAACAATGGCCAAGTCCAAGAATCATACCAATCACAACCAGAATCGAAAGGCTCACCGAGTAAGAAAATGATTTCTTTCACTAAATATTAAACTAATGTGTTACTGACAATTTGATGTTTGAATGTATAGAATGGAATCAAGAAGCCCAAGAGTTTCAAGTACCCAAGCCAAAAGGGAGTTGACCCCAAATTCCGACGAAACGCTCGACATGCTCTCCATGGTACTCAGCGGGTTTTAAGGGAAGAGCGAAAGGCAAAGGCTGCTGCTGCTTCAGCTTAGATTCTTTGCGTTTTCATTTTTCAACTGAATCGACGGGAAAAAGAAGGAAAAAATAAAGAAAAAGTATATATATATAATGAAATACATAATGTTCTTTCTGTCAACAATATATAAGCGTCATCATAGCAAGGAACGGAGCTGAATGGGTGTAACGTTCTCCTTGTATTATTATTCAAAGTCATCATGTCTTGATACGCACATATGTCCCACAACCCAATCCATTGTCTTTGTCACTGTCTCTGCCACTGGTCCGATTGGATATATGATGAAGTACAGGATCTTCGTAGAAATATGTAATTGAAGTATGTGACATTATCTACAATGAAGTCTGGCATCCACCCTCATGCACTTACAATAATGCTCGCCCATGAACAACTATCTCATATTGTCCTGCATGACTGTGTGTAGTTAAATCTACGGTACTATATTGATTGTACTTGACTGTACTGTAGAGATGGAGACGGAGTTGGATGGATAGCTTTGCTAAGAGTGTTGTTCCCAACTAATTTCCCATTTAGGAAAAGTCCACTAAGTTTTTTTTTTTTTCTCCTCCTCCTCTCGATATTTTTTTCCTTCGTTTTACGCTATTCTTTGTACGAATTTCTATACCTGTAGAAGAAGGAGATAGGGTTATCAAAATATGACAGAATTAGTGGATTGGAGGCAGGCTGAAAAGGCGACAAAAGCACTACTCAAGCATTTGGAGAAGAAAGACCAAAAGAATCCATCATCCAAGAAACCCAACCTTCTCGAGAGTGATCCCGATTCATCTGTCCACAAAACACCAATATATGTGGTTGTTTCATTGAAAAAGTTCTTAACAAGTCAGCGAAGTTTAAAGCCAAAGCTAATCCAATTGCCTCACTCGTTATACGATGAGAATGATACCGCCTGTTTGTTTGTCAAGGATCCTCAACGGATTTATAAGGATGAGCTTGAAAGCTTAAAACCACGGCTTGAAAGAATTGTAGGGGTATCTAAACTCAAGGGCAAATTCAAACCATTTGAGGCTCGACGGCTTTTACGAGATACCCATTCTTTATTCCTGGCCGATGACCGAGTGATCCCTTTACTCCCCAAACTATTGGGGAAAACGTTTTATCAATCTACCCCTACTATGCCCATAGGTATATCTCTTTCGTCTACCAAGGGTTCCAAAGACTCTGTTAGTGTCAAGCACGTTGAGGGAGAAATCAAGAAATGTTTCCAATCAACTTTCTTTGCTCCAGCTCCAGGTACATGTTTCACCATCAAAATTGGATACTCTACATTCTCTCCGGAGCAGATTGTTGATAATTTTAAAGCTGTGGTTGAGGCATTTGTTGGTGTCAATGATGACTCTACTACTACTAAGCGCAAGCCAATACTCAAGGAGGGAGAAGCAGGACTGCAAAGTCTCTATATAAAATCTTCTGACTCTACTAGTCTCCCCGTGTATGTGTGTGACAACTTAGTGACGGATGGGTCCCAAGACATTCTTACCCCAGAAGCGGCTGCTAAAAATCAAAACAAACGGAAAAAGAGATCCGAAGAGACATCTGAATCTAAGCAAGACAAGAAGAGGACTCAGGTTAGCCAGGAGGAGCAAGAACCAAAGTCCAAAAAACCAAAGAACAACAAGAATAAATCTGCCAGTGGGGTTCTTTCAAAACATAAACTCAAGGCAGTTAAGGCAGCTTAAAAGTGGCGAGGAGGTTAGTTTAAGTTTTAGTGCCTCTCGTGTAGTATATATGTTTTTCAGCATTTTTCTTATCATTTGTTTTTGTTTTGGTTGACATGATTTTCTTAAATATGGTGGTTTATTCGGTAAATGCAATTGAAATTGGCTAATCGTAAATTGCTAATCAGCGGTAGTAATGTCACAGTGGTTGAAAGCATGTTTAGAAAAGTTCTAGACTCATCCTGTGTGTGAGCCGCGGGGAAGAAGAAAACAAGGTACGAGGAATACGTAAGACATATTAATATGGGGGATGCGTGTGGGGTGAACTCAGTGACAAACAGTTTTGTAAGTTTATTAGTAGCGTTGAACTCATTATGATTACACGTTCTTTCTTCACATAGCGACAAAAGCGTATTCTTTTCCCACCCAAATCCAATCTTTCTCTAGCGCTTGATGTGCCGAAACAGGGTACAGTGCTCGCCCATATAGAATAGTGATTTTCAAAAGTTTAAAATTTCGGTAATAATGAGTGTAACGGGGGGTGGGAGACTAGCCCAGTTTGTATTAGAGAAGAATATGGTAGAGTCCAGAAATGTTTCCACGCAATAGAAACATTGCAGGGTCAGAAATACAATACAAAGAAAAAGGAGCCAGTTCTTATTGATAATGTAGAGACTTATTTAATTAAATCAAGATAAATATTTTTACGCGTGTGGGTAGTAATGAAACTAGAAGAAAGAAAAATAAAGACCCGGGAGGTTGACCCAAAACAGTCAAAAAAATATAACCAGTATTTTGTACCATTTTTAGGGTCAATACCCCACAATAAGTTACCAGTTCGAAAGGACTAGGCTTCCCCACAAACAGTATCAATTTTTATTGTTTATCTTAAATATGGGCATAGTATCATAATACTAGTGTGCCCTATCTAAGCCATAAAGGCAGCGGTGAGGAAAAGACAAGAAAGTACTGCAAAGTACCCCATTCCAGACCCAACTGAGGAAGAAGCTGCCGAATATTGGCCTGAACCACTACCAGAGCTACTTCCGGAAGAAGAAGAGTTGGAGCTGCTAGAGACGAGCTCAAGGTTGGCGCAAGCAATTCGGGTAGTGTTGTTGAGATGGACAACAATTGAGCGATTACCAATGAAGGCAACATTGTCTGGATTGGTGGACAAATAATCGTCAATATAAGAGGTCTGGAATGGACCACTAGGGATGGTTCCCCATTTGCCGGCCAGATCACCTATTTCGTCCGTCTGTGGGTTGCTGGGGTCAGCAGGTGGTGAATCACCGCGCTGTACAAAGTTAGTACCGGAGATAATCACACTAGAGACCAAATATATAAGTACCTGATAAGGATCTAAGTGGCCACCTGTAGCAGTGCAGCTACCATTCACTGGGACTTTACTGACATGGATATGGTACAGGAACGGAGCGCCATAAGAAGGAAATCCGTCAAGAGATACATTTACAGCGACTCCTGTGCCATTTTCCGGGGTTTCAAACGAGACATATCCATTCACACCATTGGGATAATCGAATGTGGCCTTGTAAGTGACTCCAGTTGGATTATCAGTCGTGACTGGTGCGTCTCCTAGTGCACCGGTTACAGCATAGACACCTGAAGTGCTCATAAGCACAACTGCAGATGAAACGAGTGTAGAGAGACTGAAATACATAATTTTAATTGTGAGAAAGAAGGATTATGTCAGAGGGGAAACAGACGCGGTCTTATATCACTTTTTTTATGGTTACGAATAAGATTTCTCTCCTGAATTGTTATTTCCTAGTCCAGAACGCCAATGGAAACGTAGCTACTATGCATTTTCAGCCCTTCGTCTCTAAAGTTTTATCCTTTCATGGAGTTTTTTCTGAACAACACTGGGTAAGATGCCTGTTGAGGAATAGGTCATTTTCCCCGGTTGTTTTTTAGGGATAAAAAAAGATCCCCGATTTGGTTAAGGTTTAAAAAGATCTTCTAAATTGAGTTTAGCTTATATTAAGCTTATCAGATTATATTTTTTGATCCTTGCTCCCATTCAGGATTAGCTTTGTTTGCACCCTACCCTGCCCAATTGGGGTCGTAAGTAGTATGTGACAGGTTCAAATTGTGGAATCCAAGTCAACAATTTAAACACGTCCGTCTCATCTCCGCAAGAAAAACCGTCCAGTATATTCATTATGGTTTAAAACTAAAAGGACAAGTCGGACAATTTGCATGGCACCGTGTAAACAATGTCATTGTAAACACAACATGTGGATGAACTGGAGTTGGAAATCATCTTCACCATGAGTGAGCCGTCTAAAAGACAGACTAGTGTGGGTGGTGGAAACCTGTTTTTATGATGAGTAATATGAGTGACATGTGTGCATGCGCCCTGACTGCGCATAAACAACGCTTCATTTGGTTCAAGTACTAAAACAAATCCAATCAGTCACACATCTGGCAAATTCTGTGAGAGGACTACCAACATTGTCCGCCGTCTCGAAATGAGCATAGTAACATTTTTAATATCATCAATGCTGCCGGTCCGGTTACGTTAATCTATATGATTTCTAAAAAACAAAAAGTGAAACCAATGAAACTAAAGGATACAGGATCAACTGCACAATGAAGGAATTTTTTATCTCTACAGAATATCTATACTTGACCCCTGTATAGACGTGTACCTACACGTGTTTAGAGAAAGTCTCTCTTTAGAGAAGGTGTAGGGAACTCTGATATATTGTCTAAGCTTTGATTTAGACTTATCTGATAACAACTTTAATATTGTTGGCGTGCGTAGTGCAAATTGGGTTAGGGGCGGCTGAACTAGCAAAACAAAGCCCGTGTGCCCTGATTTTCAAGCTACTGAACTAGGCAATCCAATCATTATTGTAAGTTTTTATAATTCGAAATAATACATGCAACTCCTATCACGTAAAGGGAGCCATTTATCAGGGGTTAAAAATCTGCTGTTCCCAACCCAAAGAAGCATCATCTTCTGGCAACAGGTTGTCGTCGATTCCTATGCTGTAGTTATCCATGATCCTTATAAATTCCTTTTCAGGAATATGCATATGTTCACCGTCGATGGAATCGAAAAAAATGCGATGCTTTATATCGAGCTCTGCCAATCCAATCCAGTCTTGCCTGTATAACTGAGTATCTTTCATGTCGATAACCGTGCCCGAATTGGGATTAAAGTCATCAAACCACTTGATTTTTGGTCAGTAAGATAGGGGGGGTAAGAATCTTAGAACAACAACAGCAGACTCACAGCACTGTCTCGGGGTATCAGAGTGGCATCTTGATCGAACCGGATCAGAACCAGTTTATTCAGCTGAGCAAAATTCTCGGCGTAGGTGGAATTTTTGTCCTCTATTCCTTCATTATTGATGTCTGCCAAAAATTCTGAATGCTCTCTGTACTTATCCAATTCGCGAGGATCCTAAAAAGCCATTAGATTGTTGCAGGAAAAAGAAACACCAATGTCTCTGTGTACTCGCCCTAAAATATTGAGCTTGAACGATATGGGTCTGAGCCCATTTCGACCAAACTTGACCTATAAGAAGCCTATTGCGTCGCTTACACGCAGAATCTCCAGGAGAGCATGGGATATCTGCAATTCCAAAGTGAGGAGATCCAAACGTGACCAAATTTCTGATTTTGGGAAAACCATATCGTTCAATGTAACCTCTTAGAAACAATCCGCCTTGAGAGAACCCAATAGCATCGAATCCATCTGCCAGTTCTGGAATCTCTTTTAGTTCTTGGTACACGGATTCAATCTGTCACATTCGTTGTTAGCTTTAGCGTAGCTTAGATACAAGACCATTTTGAGGTCAGTCACCTGAGCATTAACTGATCCCCAAAGACTTGCAGTCTTATCAGAATCTTCATCTTGCGAGAGCCGGATCGGGTATACAAAACTTCCTGGCCGTCGTTTTTGAATCCCTGCAACAACGTGCTGCATCCCGTTGGACAGATAACTATCCCCCATTCCGTGCCATATAACGACAGGAAACGAACCCTGTACATAGCTAACAGACAAGATATAGATTGTAATAAGGGTATATAAATGAACTGAAAACATTCTTGAATTGGTTTCAACAACCTCGTCGTGGGCTGATGATGATACCACGATAAAAAGGGGAATGGTGAAGTTTAGATCTCAACCTCAACGATAGTTGAAGATATTTTCATTTAGATGTACAGTATTCTAAATTGTTGAGTTATGACCTTCCCTCCAAGTAATCGGGATGGATCTGACAAGAAGATCCCAAAGCGTTGTTGGTTGTGTATTCTTATCGACATCCCAGACTAACGCCCCACACTGATTTTGCCTGATGTGCAACGCCCTTACAAAAGCGAAGTGCTTTCCCTCTCCGCTGCAATTAATCTCATAATGATAAGAAATTTGGAAAAAACATTCGTATCTTATCGATAACCAAAGAACGGAAAAGAACATTTATACACAAGACAATTAGAAAATAAAAGACATACTCTCGTCCAAGTTTAATCTACAAATAAAAACATCAAGACATAAGCCAAAAACAAAAACAAAAAACAAAACAAAACAAAACAAAACAAAATAACTTCACGTAAAAACTCATTATACGCAACATAGAATGTCAAGGATAACGGTAAGGACACAGGGGAAAGATTGAAAAACGTAAAAGTGGGGGTATCACTGAATACTAGGAAATATGAACTTTGCAGAGTAGAAAAAGGAAGAAAAAAAAAAAAGGAGGCAGCACTTAATCCTCCTCAAGAGTGATGACGCATGGCCTGCCACACGTTACCACATTATATAGAATAGTTTGTTGTACCGTTGGCTATACGGCCAATCGCCCTGTTGCTGTAGCGGTTGTAGCAGCAGCGACAGGTGCTCCAGCCGCTGCAGTTGCGACCGATGACCATTGATCAAATGTTTGCGAACGCATCGCTGCCAGAGGCCGCGATGGTTTCTCCGTCTCTGTGCGTGGCTTAGCCTTAGGAGTGTGAGACTTGATATCACTTAACCCGTCAGTTGAGTCTAGATTGGCTAGCCAGTTTGGGCCGCTTTCTTCCTTAAGGGTCTCCATCCGCTTTTTGAGTTCAAAAGTGTTGAGTCGTCTTGGTTCATCCCGTACCGCTGGCAAGTGACCTTCAAGGACTGGAAATGTTTTTAAGGTATCATCAAGCGTGACCGTCTTGTCCGAGGCACTGGTGGAGCTTGCCTCACTTAGTGGGCTAGAAATGCTATCGGCCACTGGTGCCAGTGCAACAATCCGTTTTTTGTTTTTTGATCTCACAGTGGGTTTTATTGAAGGGGCGAAACAATTGCCAGAAGAAGAAGAAGAAGAAGAAGAAGAAGAAGAAGGAGAAGGAGACGACGAAGAAGAAACCTTCGTGCCTGACGCATTAACTTGCCCTGGTATCTCAGACAAGTCATCCTGATGCTGTGATGAAACCTCGACAGGTTCAAAAGCTGAATTCGAGGAGGGTTTATTTGACAAGGGGCCAGAAGGTAACGAAGATGCTGCTAGTTTAAGAGGCCGAGCCACAAGAGATCTCTGCTCCAATAAACCTGGCCCAGAATTGTCGATCCGGATATCATAATCAAACCCAGGAGTCGCCATTCGAAAGAGGTTGAAAATTGTCACCCGATAATTGGGCCGTTCTCTGCAGAAAGGATTATTAATAACCCATATATCAGAGATAGAGCTTGACCCAGTAACACGAATAAGTTCATCTGGGTCTGTGAGTTTATTTTCACGGAGGTCCAATCGCTCCAAACTAGGAAGATTCTCAATTCCAGCCAGAGAAGAGATTTTATTCCCACGTAAGTTTAAGACGGCAAGAGATTTGACAGGTTGGTATATAAAAGTCCTTGTAGATTCAATGAGATTATGAGCCAATGACAGTGACCGCAGTTTTGTGAGGCATGACAGAGCAGTGGGGACAGATGTGAGGAGATTTTTTGATAAATCTAAAGAAGTCAAATTATCGGCAACTGGCAAGAAAGAAGGACTTGAAATGCCTGATAATCCATTTTCGGTTAATGAGAGATGTCGCAATAGACGCCATTTAGATTTTGGTAAATCAGATACAGCAATTGTTGATGCTGAGGAACACTCTGAAGAACTCGAATTGGATCTACCGAGAGGTCTAGCAGATCTTGTCCGACTAGAGGAAGATGAGTTTTGTCGGCTGGGGAAGTGTGGTGATGACGTTGATGAGGAGGCCGAGGAAGAAGCAAGAACTTGAAGAGATGGTTTCTGGCCATCGGGGGCAAATCCAAGTCCACATGGAGAATCAGAGCTAGGAGATGAGGCACTTATTTGACTTCCTGTGCTACTACCATAGACGACGGGATCCTGAGAAGCTCCTCCAGTAGAATGTCGTCTACTAAGGGTGCCCTCTCGAGGTCCAGGAATGGTATTTGAAATACTTTTGCGTGAGCTTCTAGGTGGATATTGATGGCGCCTGGCAGATGAGCGTCGTCGCTGCTTTTCCATATCATCTAATACAATTGCATATAATAAATCTGCAGGGTCTTCAAGATTTGTTCTCCGTACAACCAGAAAGCGAACTCGTTCAGACAGATGATCCCATCCATAAAAGCTGTGAATATCGATTTCGCTGATTTCTAAAGCCATCAAGTTCTTGAATGCGGTCAAAGGAACAGCGGTATCGAAGGGGTATTCTTCAAAAGTTTCTATTAATCGTGCCTTTGGATCTGGAGAGAGTCTGAGACAAGGAATCTTGGTAAAGGCAGAATAGATATACTTGAGGTCATCATCGGCAACGTATTCTTCTTTGTTGGATAACCCAACAATATTCCACAAGGAGCCAATACCAGTAACATCTGCTATACCCGACATGACACTTCGCACAGATGATACAGATCTAATTGACATTGCATCAGAATTAAGGTGTCGATTGGATCGATGTCCGAGGAACGAGACATAATTCACGGGACTATCGAGGCTATGCAAGGAGTCAATTCTGACAGACATTGGTCCAACAGATAAGCCGAGCTCTTCAAACCGGTGGAGGAGATAAAAGAGGTGATGAGGAGTCAAAGATAACCGTGCTCCATTTTTGGGAGTGCCAGTAGATAATGAAGGTTTTTGTTTATCTCCATTTCCAGATCTTCTGCTGTTATTATCGTTATAGCGGCTATCAGAGGGTTTGGCTAATTTTCCGGTAAGCCGGTCTCTACCTCGTGGTCGGACATAAGCCAAAATAGCGTTCGCAAGCTACGGGCCAAATGTTAGTAAAGACACGCAATAAAAGATATTTCCGAAGAATCAAATCAATGAGATAAAACTAGAAACATACCTGTCGTTCATTTGTTTTGATAAAGGCTGATAAGTTTTTCACGTAGACATCACCTTCAATTGACTGAGCGTTTGTCATTGTGCATCGGAAAAATCAAAACCAAACAATGCACGCCGCGCAAATAACGGCTCGGTTGAAGTCTATCTAAGGAGGTTGGTGAGTTCCAGACGAAGTTTCTTGTTTTCTTGTTGATAAGCCCGAGAGAGAAGGATACAGATGTCGTCAACGAAAAGGAGGGAGAAAAGGAAAAAAAAATTCACTGCTGGATTATAAATTTATAATTATCAACCCCCAGGTAATTCGTATATTTAGAGCACTTGAGAGCGTGAGGGGAGGGAGGAGACTTTTTGGCGCTGTCTAAATCCTTTCTTATTTTAGGTTCTGGATTGTATAAGCGGGCAAAATTGAGGATGACTCTCTTTGAGTTTTGTGGTCAGAGAAGTTCATCTGTTGTTTTGTTTACTTCTAATCCGTATCCGATCAACAGAGCCCCATTGCGGAAGTCCCAAGGAACATCAAATAATTTATACTCTAACACGTCAGACTTAAAAATTACTCTTTAGCCGGGCTTTATTAATTAATATCAAAACTAGTTTTTTGACAGGGTGATTAGATTTGTATTGTGAAGTTTTTTTTTTTTCTTGGCTGCCATCGTGACTTGGGCCGCTGCGGTCATATGTTTTTTTTTTTTTAAGGCCAGCACACACATAATATTTCTTCTTAATATTTTCGATTGCGTGTCCATATGTTATAACAATGTTATAACTAAGGGTGTTTAAAAAAGAGAAAAAAACGTCTTTAAAATCGTTAACAAATGACGCAGCACCCCGGAGCCCGTGATATTGAAACTTCTTCTTGCGGGTTTGGTGAAGAAGATGTGCCTCGAGACTTGGATGCTACCGTTGCTGTGGAGTAGGGGTCATCAACTGGTGGGATTGATCCCCATATCGATGGTAGGCAATAATCCGGGTGTGATTGTGCATATCCTATAAGCCTGAGAAAATACATGTATATAACAATTAATAAAAGTTTTGTATGACCCCTCAAATAACTTGCCTTTCTTACATTGTAGCTGCTTCAGATGCAGGGATCCGAGGACGATCTATACTCTGCTTGAGAGACTTATTTGCCTGATTGATTCGTTGCAATCGCACTTCTTGTATTAACCGCCTCTTTGAAACCGGAGACGCCATTATTCAGTAATAAAGGTCCTTGTGTCGAAAGAAGATAATACTCGAAAGGAGGATGGTGCTCCATGTTTTGTGCCAGGCACCCTACAAAATCTACTACTCTCTGTTCTTTGTCTGCCCTGGACAAAGAGAATGCTTGTGCGGCTGCATGAACAAAGAATCCATTTCTAGCAAACCACAAAATACAATAGCGCGCGGCTCGGATTTTTATTTTTTCCAGTCATTACCTAGCTTGGCTTGTTCTGTACCATAGTTGAATAGATTGTCTAGTTATGACTATTAACCTATTGAGCTCATACATTGTCATCTTTAGACAAAGGCACAACTTTACCGCATTTTGTAAGAAGACAGTAAGAGGCTCAGACATCGGAAAACTCGAGCCAACCTCTCCAAGATCTCGTCCCTTTGGACCCTTACTACAACGGAGGTCTGTATTTATTTGCGGGCCATGTATTGAATCTTGTACACATATCAAAAGCTAGCGCCAAATCTACATCTACATAGATAAAGATATAGGTTGACTGGTGTAATGACAAAATCGAGAGAATCACCGCTATCTAAATATGTGTTCTAGATACGCTGCTTGTAATCACAAATGTGCTATCGATGCTTGATAGACATATCCAGTATATACAGTTAGACATTACCCATTATATAAGAGAAGGCGGTTGTAAGAGTCGTCTAGCAAGCTCAACCTGACCAGTATAGAGATTACGCAGAGTTTTGTGCTGGGACCCTTGTAGCTTAGCCTAGCAACAACAGGGAGGAGAAAAAAAATTTCCTGGAAAGCAGCAGGAAGGGAGTACATCAACCCATCTCTCTACACACATTTGAGGCTCCAGAAGAGTTATTGATTTAGAGAGAATCTGCATTCTTTTGATTCATTATGCCTCCTTTGATTCGACCCGAGAATCTTCTCAAGGTAGATATTTTGAAAAGTTTTCTCACTTGATTTTTTTTTTTTTTTTTGGCAAGCCAAGCTAACTCGATCTAAAGCGCGCCGACGAGCTCATCGCTGTTGGACAACCAACTGCAGCTCTTGAGATCCTCCATGATGTGATCTCTTCTAAGCGGACACGAAATGTTCCCACCCAGGCTCTAGAAGCAATCATGCTGAGATTTGTAGATCTCGCTGTGGACCTACGCAAGGGCAAAATCGCAAAGGATGGACTTTATCAGTACAAAAATGCCACTCAGAATACCTCTGTTGCTAGTATCGAAGTACGTTATTCAGTGTTTGCACTATTGGGGTTTTTTTTTTTCCTTCTTCGCTAACCAATTCTTTCTTGTTGTAGCTTGTGCTGAAACACTTTATAGATCTTTCAGAGGCCAAAGTCACCGAGGCTCAAGCCAAGGCGGAGAAGCTTACATTGGATAATATCGATGATCTGGAGGCAATTGAAACTCCTGAAGACATTCTTCTTTCAACTGTCTCAGCAGAGCAGTCAAAGGATCGTACTGATCGCGCCGTCGTTACCCCCTGGCTCAAGTTCTTGTGGGAGACTTATCGTACAGTTCTTGATATCCTTCGGAATAACGCAAGACTTGAGATAATGTACCAGTCTGTCAGTGATCAGGCTTTCCAGTTTTGCTTGAAATATTCCCGCAAAACAGAATTTAGACGCCTTTGCGAATTACTCCGAAATCACCTTCAAAACGCTGCTAAAAATGCCGGCCACCCAACTTCAATCAATCTCAGTGATCCTGATACTCTTCAACGACATTTGGATACTCGATTCACTCAATTGAATGCTGCTGTCGAACTGGAACTATGGCAGGAGGCGTTTCGTTCAGTAGAAGATATCCATACTCTGCTAACAATGTCAAGACGGCCAGCCAAGCCTCAAATGATGGCTAATTATTATGAAAAGCTTGTACGCATATTTCTTGTCAGCGGTAACCTCCTTTTCCATGCTGCTGCCTGGAATAGGTTGTATCAACTTTTGAGGCAATCAAAGTCCACCCCAGAGTCGCAACTTAATCGAGCTGCTACTTTTGTCTTACTCTCAGCACTTTCAATTCCAAACTCTGGATCTTCAACTGCGTCAGTATCTAGCCGAAATCCTAAATCTTTGGTTTCTGTCGATGAGAATAAACACAAGAATGCTCGTCTCACCGTATTGCTCGGCCTCAACACTCCCCCTACTCGTGCTGGACTTTTGAAGGATGCCTTGTCTAAAGGCCTTTTGGCACGATCCCACCCTGGTGTACAGCAGCTATACCAGATACTAGAGGTCAAGTTCCATCCTCTCAATATTTGTGCTTCAGTTGCTCCGGTTGTCGCGCAACTTTCAGAGGATTCTGATATGTCCAAATATTTCAAGTCTCTACACCAGGTAATCCTTATTCGTCTCTTCCAGCAATTGGCCCAGGTGTATGATTCCGTCAAGCTGGATTTCGTTTTGAAATTGGCGCAGTTCCCCGCTCCATTTGAGACATCTGTTATCACTATTGAACGATTTGTCATGACAAGTTGTCGGAATCATGATCTTTTAGTCAAGATGGATCATGCTGAGGGCCTCGTCAAATTTGAAAGTGATCTATACGGAGGTTTAGATGGCTTGTCTGCAAGTGGTGGCAATGAGAATGTCTTGCAATCTAGCCCCGCCGAAATTGTCTACAGTCAATTGTCGCGGGTTGCCAACACTCTTTCTTCTACTCTACTAAAAGTTGACGAGGAATTTGTCGCCAAGCGTGAAGCTGCCAAGGAGGCCGCTTTGCGTCATGCTATACCAGGAATCGAGGAAGAGAGCAATCTCGTTAATCAAAGGCTTGATATTATTAGTAAGCGTGAAAACTACAGAAAAACAGAAAAGAAGAGAGCCGAAGAAGAAGAACAGCGGGCTCGTCAAGCTCGCATTCAACAAGAGCAAGCTGCTGAACAGAAACGTTTAGCTGAGGATGCTCGGAAACGAGAGGTGGACAGGATTCAAAAGGAACAAGAGGCAATCCGCGCTAGTGAAAACAAGAGACTGGTTGAAGAAATTCTTTCAAAGGGTTCAGTCAAGGTGGATATCAAGGAAAATGTTGCTGAGCTTGATGCCAACAAATTACGAACTATGCAACTTGAGCAACTTGAAAAGGAGAAGAATGATCGCCAAGAGATTATGCGAATTGTCAACAAGCGGATCGATCATCTTGAGCGTGCATATCGCAAAGAAGAGATACCACTACTGGCAGAGGACTACGAGAATCAAAAGAAGAAAGACCGCCAAGCACATGATGAACGCAAGAAGGCTCGACGAGAGGCAGCTAAACGCCAGCATGTCGAACAACTTGCACTAAAACATCGACTGCAAAGAATTTTGCCCCAATATCTTGCGTTTAAAGAAGAGGTTGGATCCAAACGCCAAGAAGAATTTGAAGCATTAAGACAGGAGGCTCACGATTTGCTTGAAAAGGCAAAACAAGAACGAATTGCACAAGTTCAACGTGAAGCGCGACGAGAGTTGGAAGAAGAGCGTGCTCGTCAGCAAAGTTTAGCAGAAGAAGAAGAGCGTCAAAGAAAGGAGCAAGAAGAGAAGGAAAGACAAAAGAAAGAACGAGAAGAGGAGCTGGCACGGTTTGCCCAAGAAAAGGAAGAACAGCGGCGTGAATTGGATGCAAAAGCTGCTATCCAACGTAAAAAAGAAGAAGAACTTGCGGAACGACGGCGGCAAGAAGCAGCAGCCAAGCAGGCGGCTCCAGCAGCTCCAACTGCGGAAAAATGGCGGCGAAGAGGCCCTGCAGCAGCAGCACCAGCAGCAGGTTCTCCGCCACCATCAAGAGAACCATCCAGTTCGGGCAAGTATGTACCTCCTACTGGGCCTCGGCGGTTTGCATCACCTGTTTCAAGATCCCCATCGAATTCTACGCCTCCATCAAATCCCCCAGCTACTGCTAATAAGCGAGGAACATATCAGCCAGGTATGTTTAGAAAGATGCGGGATGGACAAAATAAACAAGAGGATAAATAAGCAACAGCTGAGTTGCATGTAACTAAAAAGTTTCGAATATTTTTATATATGACAAGAGTCATCTTGTGAGACATATCTGCCATTGTGCTTAAGGAGGAAAAGACGAGGAATTTATGTTTTTGTTATTTTCATCGATAAACTAGTAATGAAATCGTATATTAACATTTCTGCTATGGTTTTTTTCTTTTTTCTCACGTATGTGTGGGGGAAGAATGCACCACTACTAAACTGTATTTTTTTTGGATGGATGAATGGAATGGGTGCGGCTATGGAGACTAGTAGTAATGTGAGCTATTTAGAAAACAAAATACGGGTGGCTCTGTTTTAGCTAGAAGAATCAAGGCTATTTTGGACTATAAGTACGAGGAAGAGTAAACATGACGAAAGAGAGTTTTTGGGGGGGAAAAAACCAGCCCTGTCTAATTTGGACATGCATGCATCGGCAATAATCATTTTCTATCTATGGGTAGTCAAGTCAATCAAGGCAACTCAGTTCCGAGATTTTCTACTTGCCAGGGTCGTCGGATTGGGCTTGTCCCAGCCAGGCCTTTAATTTTAGCTTAAAGGGACAAAAGGATATTGTTACCCAAACAGGAAATTACTGGGACTAAGTGGGATGCTAGTAATAATCTAGGGTGAGGGTCTCCCCTCAACGTGCAAGTGTGGGACGCGAAAGAAAAAAAAAAAAAAAGAAAAAAGAAAAAAAATTGCCCCCAATAAAAAACCCTCTGAATCTCATCAAATATTCAGTTTGCAATTTACTCCCCTGTGTGAGGTTTGTGCCGAGGTGGTTCTTTACTCTTGCTCATAAAGGGTATTACAGTCATTCACTCCCTCCGTCTTTGTGCTTTCTCCCTCGCCTTGTCCATATAATTCGATTGGGACTACTCTTTAAAGTATCTTCTCCTTGTGGGTAAGTCAGGTTATCTAATTTTTTTTTCTCTCTCTTGTCTTGTTTCACACACGCTCTGCTCTTATTGCCGCCGCCCGGCAACTAAGGAGGAAGTGTGCTCGGGTTTTTCTTTTATTTTTATATAATCCACCAGTATCTGGTTTTTTTTTTTTTGGATCGGTCTATCTAACTCTGGGACTTTCTTCCTTTTTTCTCGGACAGACATCAGCAAGTGCATTGTTGATTATACTATACCTACTTCTTTCCCCCCCTTTTCTTCCAGATCCAGACTCGTCGCTATTCATTATGTCCATTGCATTATAGGATAACGAGGCCTTCTCTGGCTGTATACTTTTTACCGAGTGGTTTTTCTTTGGTCAGTCCGCTCTTGTGGGCTTGTCACGCTTGAGAATCTGCTTCAAAGTAAAGGACAAATTTCCTTTTTTTTTTTTTTCTTTTCTAATTTTTTAAAATATATCTGGGATATATACTATACCCTTTGAAAATAAGAGATAGAATACCTCAATAATAATGGTTGCTGGCAACGCTCAAATAATGGCCAATGTGGCTCCTAATCCAACTCTGGAGGCGTCTTTTTGCAAGCGCAAACTCAATACTGGCATGACAGATTCTTCACGCTGTTCATTGCTTACGCGCATGCTTTCTACTCCTTCAGATCCCGGCCATACCACTGGTACATCTGAACATTGGACTTCAGATTATCATTCTTCTCGGACTTCTACTCCTACACCGCCTCCTTCGGCCACTTTAGATCATGCACCCGTGGGTATTCTACAAGGCTATGTCTTACATGAAGGTTCTGGGTACGACACCACTTCCACTGCTGATCGTCAAAAATCCGCACTCAAGTTTGTATGCGAAGATCGTGACAGATCCACCACTCATTCAGAAAGAGATTCAAGCGATCATGGTGGAGATGGCAAATGCAGATTTGGTCCCTTGTTGAAGAGTCCCATCACTGGTACGCGTGCATCAATTAAGAAATGGGCAATGCAATATGGTTCATTGGCCAATGGCAAGACTCTTTTTACCAAACATCCTGGAGGAAGAGCTGCAGATTTGACAATCTTGGATACAAGTTCTGATGATGCATCCGAAGATGATGACGATAATAATAACGACTTTAGTGACGATGACGAAGAAGAAGATGATGACGATGACGATGGCAAGCATAACGTCAATGAAATTGAGCAATCTACTCCAAGGGCATTTGACGACTCTGATTCAGATGATGGGAATGCCTCAGATGATGAGGCAGGTTTTGACTCTTCGGACGGAGAAGAGGAAGATTTTTTTTCTAGCTTTGTGAAGCAGGTGGATCCGCCAATCGCCATCAGGAAAGGTAATCGTCATCGCCAACTGTCTAACAATGCCCAATATACTGAATTTGGCCCATCGACCCCTCCTCGTCGGCTTTTACCAGATAGTACGGATTTTGTCTGTGGCACCCTTGACGAGGATCAACCGTTGGAGGCTGCTTTCTTTTGTTCAAAGAGATCATCAGTTAAGAGTGACATGACGTTGGCGTATGAAATTGATCCATCATTTCCTGATGATGATGATGACGCAAGTGCTGAAGAAATGCAAAATCTCCCTGGCGAGACCGCCAGGCGCGGACGACAGGCTAATTCAAGAGATTACATGTCCACAACAGGGAGACCAGAGTCTATAAGAGACTTATCAATGCGCCATCCTATCAGATACTCTGTGCGGTCGACATCTCCTGCTCCACTTGCCAATAAAAGACATCGGGGTGCAATTGACATTGTCAAAAGCTTGGAGAATAATAATAATAATCATAATATACCACGTTCGAACCACCAGTCTGTTTCTACATCCAATTCTCATCATAGTGAAGAGGATGAGACTGGGAAAATAAAAAACAAACCAGCAGGTGATCAACAACACGCTGTGAGGTCATATGATGGTCGGCGAGGTCTTCGGATTAGAGTCCAGAGCGATGATGTGTTGCATAAAACTATACGCGAAGAAGATGAGTACGTAGTGATGGATCATGCTCTTGAACAACAACAACAGACGACAACAGTGATGGATATTGACAGTGGTAATATTCCATCACCGCCTCGGGAAGACTTAGAAACCACCCGGGTCGTTAGCATATGAATTTGTTGAAGTGCATGTGTATTATTTTTCTTTTTGCATAAAGTAGGTTCTTTGGCACGCAAAGCCTTTTTTTACTTTTTACTTTTCTTTTTTATTCCTGAGAAAGGTATGGCGTTCTGTTCTTTTTTTTTTTTTATCCTCTATGTACGAGTATTTGGCTCTTAAATGAAGTAGAAACATGATAACCATTGAATTAACTATGAAAATTCTACCTTTCTATTCTATATAAGTGAAACAGTCGAGCTTAGTGTGATGTGTGTGGCACAGTGTAAACCCCACGCTACATGGAGTTTGAAAGAAGTGCCCGTAACAACACCATCATCATCAAGTGAAAAAGTGCAACTTATTTTCATTTTCTCTCCCCTTGTCAGCCGCATTTGCCTCCCACAATCAAACCATACTCTGGGTGATTGATTGACTACGAGCAAGAGTGGAATATTATATATCACAATGTGGATTGTCAACTGGTGTAAGTAGTAGTAATTGTTACGAAAGTCGGTGAGAGGTTTCAGGTCTTTAAGCATCCAGTGCATTTGTGTAGCTCGGGGATGGGAGATGCTATTGAACCTTTTGAATTGATTTAGAGCATGGGACTGGGGCGACCTTTGAGTATATATTTGTCTACTCATGGCGCGCTCTGTCTTCTTTTTTTTTTTTTCTTTTTGGTGGTCATTTTTTCGCACCGTGCTTTGCCCTTCACTCGATTATGTTGGCCCGATCCTGAAGACGCTCCCTCGGATTTAATAATTTTACTAACAAGAACCATTTCATAGTCTACGACGTTCTTGCCTCATTAGGTCTGCTCAATAAGCATGCAAAATTGCTGTTTCTCGGGTTAGATAATGCTGGAAAGACCACACTATTGCATATGCTAAAGGTTTGTCAGCCCCAAAGATCAACCTTATATACTCTTTTTAAGCTAACCCCTCCCAGAATGACCGTCTAGCCACACTGCAGCCAACCCTTCACCCAAGTAAGTTTTCATTTGCTTAGGTATTGGTGTTAGTTTTTTCAAGTTGCTAATTGGTTTTTTTTTTAGCTTCTGAGGAACTTGCAATCGGTAATTGTCGGTTTACAACTTTTGATCTCGGGGGACACGCTCAGGCAAGACGTTTATGGAAGGACTATTTCCCCGAAGTGAGCGGAATTGTATTTCTGGTGGATGCTGCAGATGTTGAGCGGTTGCCCGAGTCCAAGGCTGAACTCGACAGTCTTTTGGGTATCGAAGAACTCTCCAAGGTACCATTCCTTATCTTGGGTAATAAAATTGATGCCCCTGGAGCTGTTTCTGAAGATGAATTGAGAGCCGCTCTTGGTTTATATGATACTACTGGTAAAGGCAAGGTACCTCTTGAAAACATTCGTCCTATTGAAGTGTTTATGTGCTCTGTGGTTATGCGGCAAGGCTACGGTGAAGGTTTCCGATGGCTCAGTCAATACGTGTAAATTTCTCTTTTCTTTTTTTTTTTTGAAACATTATATCTCTATGTAATGGAGGACAAAATTACGCTAGCGTAAGTTATTTCTATTGATCGTATAATTTCATTAATCAAGCCATAAAAAAGGAAGGCTCATATTTTATATGTACACATGAATTTTATCTCTGTTTAAGGAGAGGCACCATTTCGAGGGCTTTATCGGGTCGATTCTTGTTAAACACGAAAAGACCTTGTAATTGGGCAGTAGAGACATGGGTTTCGAGGGCTAAGACAGCATTTGTGAATTCTTTTGCAGTGACTTTATGGGGCCCGACTTGTTTACCGATATGCTGAGCGATTTGGTGGTGGGATTCTTGTGCTTCCTTCCCGTAGAATCTATCAAACATTCGTTCAATCTGATATGGACTTGCCCAATCAATCAACCATTGAGCATCGACTCTGCCAGGCCGAATCAAGGCAGGATCTAACCGATCCCGATGATTGGTGGTCATAAAAATAATCCGTTCTTCACTGCTGGCAACCCCGTCAAGTGAATTAAGAAGACCAGAAAAAGTGACTCCAGATTGAAATCCCTTCTCCTCGGATTGTTTGCGTGCATTGAAGGCGGCATCGATATCTTCTAATAACAAGATACTCCTCTCTGGAATGTGATTCATAAGATGATTGAGCCTATCATCGGTCAAATTCGCTTCAGACAAATTCAATATACATATGTTGTAATCGAGATATCCTGCAAGTGCTTGGATAAAACTCGATTTGCCTGATCCCGGGGGTCCGTATAAGAGATATCCTCGCCTGTATGGGATACCTCTATCATGGTACCAATTTCCCGAGGATAGAAAATCCTCCACATCTTCGAGGATTGCTTCCTTGATACCTTCATCTAAAACCACTGAACTCAGTACTCTTTTCCTCCTTGGCATCCCAAATGGCCTCCATTCTGGTCCCCACGACGTATACATGACTGTTTTACCCTGCTGCATGGTCACTGCAAGTGATCGGGCTTCGTCTAGTAGTTCTCCAAAAACATGGCGATCTCTGTATAAAGTGGTCAACTTGATTGTCTCAAATGGAGATCCATTGGTTAGATCCATAAGTCTTCCGCTTCTCTCCCTACTAAATCGTACAATAGCTCCATTATACAACATCCAGTGAGTCCCTGGACCTGGAACTAGATTGAACGTAGCAGTCGCACTCCCATTATCATGTTGTTTGTAGATGGTGTTGACGGAAAGATGATGTACTCGATTGAACATGCCAGAGAACACTTTTGTTAATCCACTCGGCTCATCTTCTTCTTGCGGGGTGGGTTTCATTGAAACCTGTTGCGATGATGATCCACCACCACCACCCATGCTTTCAAGTTGCCGCTGGTATAGTTGTTGTTGCTGTTGGTGTAATTGTCGCTGGTGAGGCCCATTTTTAGCCATCCATTCAAGTAGCCAGTTGTAGGACTTGTCCTTGGAGGGAATTTCGAGATCTACAAGCATTCGACGATAAAGCCAGTGGCTACCACGGGTTGTAATCTGACGAAGGTAAGCCAGACCTATTCCAAGCCCCATCAATCCAAACCCTGCAGCAAAATACTCGTTTCCCCCGAGAATTGCATTTAACCTCGATTTTGCACCACCACCATTCTTGTCGATACTTTTGTCCACAACTAGTGTCGGGTTCTCGGGGGCATCGGGCGCTACTACTGTAACCGCCTCAACACCCGAACTCCCTCCGCCTCCTTCAAATCTAACAGGACCAGACGCAGGTACGGGATCCTCGTCTTTTTTGGCCATACCGTTACTCTATACTTTGAACCGGGTGTAGTTTTTTCCCAAAGTGTTTCTGGTTTCCAGCTGCGGCTCACCGCTGCGGCGGGCGGCTTTTTCCTAGTTCACGCGCGCGCGCCCCACGCGACAAAAGACGCGTTTCAATATACAGAAGCTACCACACATTTTTACCACCTTGTCTCTGAAACACGGATTAAACAAAACATGTTTCGCAGACCTCAAAGACGACGATTACTAGATGAACGGAGAAGTAACAATGTTTTCAATGGGGGAGATACAGCTATGTTCAAAAAGGGAGCTGGAAACTATCCTACTCGGCTCAATATGTACTTGGAACCTCCCTTGGACGAAATGACTGTGGATGAGTTTGAAGTGTGGGGACTGGACCGACTAAGAGTATTAGGAGAGCTTGAATCTTGCATGTTTCGAAATAAGACTCGCAAGGAGACTGAGGCTATTGTCAAACCACTTGTGGACAAGTATCTGCCCCTGAGCTCGTCGACATCAAAAGGCAGCGATTGTCAAATAGAAAGAAGAAAAGATCACTACAGTCACTTTATTCTGCGTCTTGCCTTCTGCCGATCACCCGAGTTGAGAGCTCGATTTGTCAGGGTTGAGTCACTGCTGTTCAAGATTCGGTTCGGATCGGACGACTCTGGGGAACGACAGACATTTATAAACTCTCTCAATTTTGACTGGGATACAGTCAGTGACGAGGAGAAACAAGCGCTCTCATCTGAGCTATGCGCTGCCTGCCAATTGAAATCGGTTGAGAATGAATTCTTTTTCAAAGTCGACTTTGAGCGAGTAGTAAACCTTGTTGAAATGCGGCAGGTTTACCTACGCCACGGTAAAGCCTACGTGCCAAGCTCTCAGCAGCAGTCATTAGTCTTCCTTGAGTTCGAGGCTAGTCTTAGCAAATCGCTCGAGGCAACAGCTCGCCTTTTACCCCGTCTAGATGAAGATAATCGGCTTATACCAATTCTCAATCATATGGCAGCAGGATTCACTGAACCAGAATACAACTCCTTTTCTAGTGGCGATACAGATGAAATAACCGCGTCACAGGTCGATTCCCTTGTGGGTCACTTCCCTCTGTGCATGCGGAATCTCCACATGTCACTCCGCAGAGATCACCATTTGAAATACTTTGGCCGACAACAGTACGGTCTTTTTCTCAAGGGAATCGGTCTTAGCGTTGAAGAAGCACTCGTGTTTTGGCGCAAGGCGTTTGACAATATTACTGACGACAAATTCAATAAGGACTACCGATACAATATTAGACACAACTACGGGCTCGAAGGAGCAAGAAAGAATTATCAACCTCTAAGCTGCCAAAGAATCCTCCTTGAAAACAAACCGGGACCTGGAGATGCTCATGGCTGTCCCTACCGACATTTCTCGGTAAACAATCTAGTTGCTGCCCTCAATGGTATGGGAGTAACTGATCCCGGGGTAATAGCCAATGTTAAGGAAGATGTGGCAGCGAGTCATTATCATGTGGCATGTACGAGGGTCTTTGAGTATACACACAGATCTGCACTGTCCAGTCAAGGATTTTCGGGAGATCAGGATCAGACAATTACACATCCTAACCAGTATTTTGCCCGTAGCCTCCAGTTGTCCCAAAAGCCCAAGGTCGAGATTGCTATGGAGGATTAGAAAGATACACCGGTTTTTATTTTTACTAACCGACCTGTCTCTTGGCTGTGTACATTAGAAAACGAATAGTTTTTGTATTATTGGATGCTCTTTTTTTAAATATAATATCTCATACAATCATTGCAGTTGAAGCATTAATACTTTCGTACTATGTGGGAGCAGGGACTATTAATAGACCACAGACCAATAAAATAGCAGGGTTGAGTGAGGTGTGGACACACAGACATACAAACAAAAGGTCTACAGAAGACAAAAGAACAAAAATCACAATCAATTCAAATTACATATCATAATAATAACAACAACTCCAATCAGCTGTCTACTAGGTCAACCTGGTGCGCTCCTTCACCAACACTGTTATCGAGTTTGGCCCAACGATCATAAGCTGGGTGGGTTTATCTAAGTTTTTGTCGTCATCAACTCAACTTTTCTCAATCAAAATATATACAACATCGAGCAATGGCCGACACCACCGAGTCGTCTAATTCTGGTGAACAGCAATCCGCAGACCGACCAGATATAGCTGCTATTTATGTCGATTCATTATTTGGGCAGGCTGAACCCCACAGACCACCTTCGATACAACGTAATCTCCAGAGCATAGCCCAGCAATTCCCGACCGGTAATTTAGCAGTCATATTTTTTTTTTTTTCAAATGGAGACCTTGACTAACATGATGAGAATCATTCTAGTTATTACATTGAGTTGTGCTTCAGAATTAGCCCGCGTGCTTACCCCTATGGAACAGCCTGGCTGTCGTTGTGCACTTGCTATCTTCTTCAGTACTGGGCACAGTAGTTGTGGAAATTACAATGTGAGCCATCAACACCAACAAGGAGAACCTTCTAGTGCAGACGAGCCAGCTCTGCTCCTCAAGTATTTAATTGACTTTATAGGCCCATTGGTTATACTGCCAATCGCAATATTGCCCATTGGGCCCGGCCCTTTTTCACAAGACAAAGAAGACCCCGGGCTAATATGGGTTAGACGTGGTGCTGTGTGCGCTATCGGGCCTGAAATCACCCCTGAAACTGCTCGCAATATGTATTATCTCACTTATAGTCGACATCAGCGGTTCATATTCCCCAGTGCTCCGGAATCGTTTAGTCCCGCTCAAAAACTTAAGGGTCTCAAGGAATCAATCACCCTACAACCTGAACGGAAAAGCTTCATGGATTGGATAGACGACAGGAGGGTCAATGTTACTGCGGATAAAGTATTGAATAGTGTAATTATAGATTATTGCTCCATCCCTCAGTACAAGTACGACTATACGGCCCCATTGAAGGATTCAATTGTATCGCTTGACATTTCTGAAAAACGCCAACAGCAACTGAAAGAAATGATCAATTCTCGCAATTTCAAAATATGGGAAATATCAAGTGATGAACAAGTATGGTGTGTCTACGATATTCTTTCTACCGTTTTAGAACTTCCGCAAATGGCGCCATTCAGGTTAGCGCCAGGAAAGCTGTATCGCCTTCTCCTCCTGATCCGATCCTCTTACAGGCCCTACAATTTCTATCACAATTTTCGCCACGCCGTCGACGTTTTGCAGACAATGTACATATTTTTGAGCCAGAGTGGACTTCTATCACCGGTTGAAGAGGACGGTCAATTTGGAGATCCAATACCCCAAGATTCGTGCCTGCGATTCCTTCGTCCTTCGGATCCTCTTGCACTCCTTCTTTCTGCCCTAGGCCATGACACGGGACATCCCGGGGTCACAAACTTATACTTGCAAACCAAACGATCTCCACTTGCTCAGCTATACAATGACAGATCAACCTTGGAGTCTTTCCATTCAGCTGTATTTAATCGAATACTCGGTATACATTGGCCTGCTACTCAAGATACCCATATTCGAGAAATGATCATTGACTGCATTTTAGCTACTGATATGGCTAAACACTTTGATTATGTAAAGGAATTAACCCAACTCAAAACTCGTTTAAGTGACAAGCAAAGTATAGCCTTCACGTCTCAACAGGAAGGAGTAAAGATAAGGAAACTTGTTGGGGCCCTTTTGATGAAATCTGCAGATATCTCAAATGTGACACGGCCGCGCGAGATATCTCAATTTTGGGGTGAGGCTTTGCTCAAGGAAACAGAACAGATGGAGGCCATTGATAAGACGTTTGCCGATAAACCAGAACAGTCTGGTCTTGATACCGAGCCGTTTCTTCAAGTCACCCTTGCAAGTGCTCACCGCGATAGCCGAATGAGAGAACTTTCTACAATAGAAGAAAAATCAAAACTTGCTGAATGCCAGATTTCGTTTATAAATATGTTTGCTGACGGGCTTTTTGAAATCTTGACTGGTTTAATACCAGATCTTAGCTTCACAATCCGGCAAGTCCGTCAAAATAAAGCAGACTGGATTACTTTTCAAAAAGAAATAGGCAAGGAATAACTGAGATGAATATATTATTCTATACCGAGTTGACTTATGTACTTTAGTCTCATCGCTGTTTAACTATATTGCTTTTGCCGTTCCTTTTTTTTTTTTTTTGGGTAGGGAGTTTAACTAATCTAAGCAGCATGAGCTGCTTTAAAGAGGAGCTTTTCTTTTTTCTTTGGTTTTTTTCATCGGACGTGCATGACGTTGTTGTAAAGAACATAGGGCGTTTATTACTTATTAATGTGAAACTATATCAACTATGCCAATATGCTAATGGATAAGATCCCATTGGGGCCTTTAAAGTTTATTTTATATTGAAGCAGTGTCTTCTTTTTTTTTTTAATCATTATCTCCTTTCATCCTCGACAAGGTCGAGAAGGGCTTCAATCTTTCCAAGATCTCTTTCCACAATCTCGGCCCAATTCTGCAAATCTCCTAATAACTAGTTATATAGAATAAGTGTAAGTATAATAGAATGAAAAAATCCGGATTCGAATAGATTTTACTTGCATTAAGCTTTTTTTGACGCTTATCAAGGGAATCCTGCAACTGCTTGGTTTTTTTGACTGCGACAGTTCGCTCCGTGCAAAGTTCCTTGACCTGCCGAGTGATGACAGCATCATTCTCGTGGATCGAGATCATCCTTTAAAAAAACATTCATGAATAAGCTGCAGCTTAATGAGGAACTGAACAAGGCGTGGTCCATACTTTCTTGTCTGCTCTTGGCTGAGAGCATCTCCAAGCTTAACTAGTTCACTCTTGAACTTTACACAGAGTGGGTCGTCTCTTGACAGAACTGTTAGAAAATAATGGTCACAAATACAAGTTAATATCAGGACTCACGTTGAGCCCATTATTCCCGACTAAATTCGTAGTCATTCATCGAGCTGGCAGTTCCAGAATGCCTTTGCCTGTTACCGAAGAATAAGTTATCTGATCCTCCTGCGGCTCCAACGTCGCAGAGATCTCCCAACCTAGTCTTTGATTAGTGAGGCGCTCCCCATCTCGACAAAATATCATTCCATGTTTTCCTTGTAAACTTGTGAAAACTGGTTAGGCCTGAACTTTTAACTTGTTGTCTCTTGTTGCGGTAGTGGCCTTGTTGAGAATTGGATTGCTGGATTAGGTCAAGACTTTTCCGGAAGTTTGTCGGCGGTTCCCTGACATGGTCCACGTTGCTGACGTGCTGGAGACGCTCAAGCTTCCACCAGATGAAAAGTCAAAGATCTCCTCGGTATTTTGTAAGGGTAAGTTTGTAAACGTTTACTCTTGGAGAAAATTATGAGGCTCTATTCACGTAAATCGGACTTACTGCCGCTAACAGTAAATATACAGGAAGCATTGTCTATGTGGGCCTATCCGATGGATCTTTGCTAGTATATATTGTTTCAGACCTCGACCGGGCAGACTCAAAACCCCATGCGTCCCTTAAGAATTCGTATCACAAAATAGTCCGGCGAAGTATAGACCAGATTGGCTACATCAAGAATGCTGGCATTCTATTGCTCTTATCTGACGGTTATGTGCATGTTTTCGATGCAACTTCCATGACTTCGGAAGAGCATCTTTCCAAAACCAAAGGTGCTCATATTTTTGAGGTCTTCTCCACAGTGGTTGGCTCGTTAGCGGAGACTTCATTCGACAAGCCAACTGCTCAAAATGGTACCAGTCACCAGCGCCGGCAATCAGCTTCTTCGGTAAAGAACAATCATAAAAACAGTGACTCTGTCAATAAAAGTGATCACGATAACACTGGCAATACCCCTTATGCCTTGTCTCGCCTCGTGGTGGCTTGCAAAAGGAAGTTAGTAGCCTATGAATGGCGGGACTCTGAATTCAAGTCCTCCAAAGAGATTCAAGTACCCGATCGAATAAAGAGCATAGCATTCCTAACCCCTGATCTCGTGGTACTTGGGCTCTCTTCTGATTATTGTACCGTTGACGTCACCTCAGGAAAGTCATCTCAGGTTTTCCCATTGTCGATTGCTCCTGGAGCAAGGAAAATTTTAGCTACTAGCAACAACTCTTCGAGCGGAGTTGCAAGCTATATGGGGCTTGGTGGCCGGAATCCGACACCCCAATGTGTTCGACTTCATGATGATGTTGTTTTTTTAATAAAAGGTACAGCTAGTGGCTATCTCACAGCGAGAGGAGAGTTTCTGAAGAAATCTCAAATTTCATGGCCCAGTTCGCCAGAATTGGTAATTTTTCGATACCCTTTTTTAATGAGTCTATATCAGGATGAAATTGAGTTGCGAAACCCTGTAACTGGGTCTCTTTTACAGTCATTTCCTCTAATTGAACCGGTGAAAATGGGCTCAGGCAAACCGACAGCAATTTTTTCTGGGAGACAAATATGGAGATTTCGGATAACACCGTTCGAAACCCAAATAGAGGAATTGGCCAAGAAAGAAAATTTGGATGAGGCAATTTCCCTGCTTGAGTACCTCGAACCTGTCCTCGTGAATGATAAGGAAGAAACCTTACGTAAACTTCGAATAGGCAAAGCAATAAAACTTTTTCATGATGGGTTGTATGAGGATTCAATCCTCCTTTTTTCAAGCATTTCTGCTCCTCCAGAAATTGTCTTGGGACTATTTCCAAAGAGCATATCCGGACTAGAAAAATCCACGATAGACGACTACTCTTTCGGAAAGTCAGTCAATGGGAACGTTAGTCAAAGTAGCAGCCCCACAGACAGTAAACATGTTTCATCAACATCTCCAAGAGCAGGCCCCATCAAGCACAGGCGTGGCTCAACAGTGGAGGAGACTTCGGGTAAAGATGACGAGACTCTCAAGTCAGCGGTACGATCTCTTGTTTTGTATTTGACCGATACAAGACGCAAGTTAGCAAAGATACTCGAATCAGCAAAGGACCCTAATGAGGAGAAAAGCTACAATTCTGAATTTGCTCCCCTTCTTACAGAGGATCAGGACCCTCAGAGCATGGCTCGACTTGTCGATACGGCTCTTTTCAGAAGTTACATACTAATCAATCCTGGAATGGTTGGTCCCTTGGTACGGGTCAAGAATTATTGCGATCCAGATGTAGTGACAACGGCTCTTCAAGAGTCAGGTAAATACAAAGAGCTTATTGACTTTCTTTATAGCGAAAAGCAGCACAGGAGGGCATTGGACCTCCTAGCTCAGCTTGGAAAGAAGAAAGATGAAGATGAAGGTGTGGATAAAGCATTGGTTGGGCCCGAACCTACAGTGCGATATCTCGAGAAACTTGATGGAAGATATGTGGATTTGATATTTGAGTTTCTGGCATGGCCCATCAGCGTGAATGAGAATTACGGTGCAGACGTTTTCATCAACGACTCTCCAGAAGCAGAGTCACTTCCTCGATATGAAGTGACTGCCTACCTTAAAGGCGTTTCCATTGAATTGACGTTAAGATACTTGGAATATATAACAAATGTTCTCCACGATAGGTCTCCGCAGCTGCAGGAAGAGCTTGCTAAAATTTACATCAAGAAAATTACATCAGCAGATCAAAAAATAGACAAGGCAGCCATTGATGTGCTCTTGGGAAAACTGCTTAAGGTTGTGCAGTCTTCAAACTCATTTGATCCTAAAGTGATCATTAAAGCAATTCCGCAGGACGATGAACGATTTTTAGAAGTCTTGGCTAGCTTATATAGTAAGGAACACCGGTTTGAAAAGGCACTTTCCCTGTTTGTCTTTACGCTCAAAGATTATGCAAAGGCAGAAACCTTTGCAACTACTATATACGAGAACACCCCGAGCATAGGCCAACCGAACAATCAAAAGATTCCTTCTACTCATGAAGTTGAGCTCCATGATGGATTCGATCCTACCGATCCTATCGAAATCTATCATGTGCTGCTTGCCATGTATCTTCGGCCAGGGAAGGGCCATGAGCCTAACATTCCGAGCGCATTGGAGCTTCTGTCAAATCAAGGATCACGAATCGATATGGGTGTGGCACTACAATTGCTTCCAGGGGGGTCAGTAGTTAGCAAGTTTGAGGCTTTTCTCAGGAGCCACATGCAAAGGGCATATTCTGATCTCTTTGATGCCCGAATCTTGGCTGCCCTTCGAGGGGCTTCAGGACAACGTCATATGGAGATCCTTGTAAATCTTCAATCGCGGCACTTCACTGTCGACCAGAACCGCACTTGTAGTGTCTGTCTGAAACGGCTCGGCACCAGTGTGGTATCCGTGTTTCCCAAGTAAGTTCTTCCTTGATATTTTTTCTTTTTCTTGCCGAGTCCTTCTATCTAACCAAGGATATTCCTTTCTATCATTAGTGGTTCGGTCGTACACTACGGATGCGCCACCAAGCTGGAGAAAAAAAATTGACACAATCAAACAGACGATTGCGCTTTGTTTTACCTTTTTTTTTGGTTTTGATATCTAACATATAATACATATTATTACATGGGTGCTAGTGAGGCCTATTATTGTGATTTTAAATTCGATCAAATATACGTTAAGTCCAAAATTGACCAATCTTTGAAAGTGCACAGGTTCCCTTTCAGCCTCTGAATTTCTTTAGCGTGTCCTGAATAATTGAAGGTTAGCAAAGAACTATAACTGAATATGAAATCAACGTTTGTTATCTCACAGTCTGTACTTGACGAATGTGATGCGGTCGAATGAATTTCTCTCCGCCAGCTTTAACAGCAGCATCCTGAATAAGCCTAGATACTTTATGTAAATGATCCGGTTTAAAGCAGTCAGAAATAAAAGAACCTGAGCATACTTTTGAATGAAAAGTTGGTAGTTTAGATATATCTGCATTTGACGTTAGTGAATGATGTCTTAAAGACCACTACTTTACTTTTGACATGATAACTAACTAGTACGTCCACCGATTTGGCCAAAGGCACATTCTGTCTCTCTTTGACGATGCCACGTATTCTGCTTCTCGGGTACTTCATTCAAGTATTTCCATGTCAATCGGTATGTTTTGGGTTCCAGATCGGGTTAGTTGTACTCCCGCGTGAGTCCCCACGGCAACGGGTCTCGAAATGCTACGTCTCAAAATGGATGGATTTCGAGGTCTCCGAAGTTACTACAGTACCAAGGAATCGCATCCTAAGAAAGATTAATTGAAGTCTTGCGTGACTAACACGCAATGGTGTTGGGCCATTGAAAAGAAGGTCTTCATACTGAATTTCTTGTTCTTTACCTCTTAAGGGGGGCAAAAGCTTGTGTGTCGTTTTCGTTTCAGAGTAACTGATTCTTGACATAAATGTCGAACTTTGAAGGGACTATTTTGGACCCTTGGCAACAGAATGGAACGGCAAGTCGTGGTGGTGAATCTCCTTTTGGTGGCAGCTCAGGAAATAATGGAACCAGGGAAGGAATGATGCAATCATTTCGCGCAAAGAACCGCCGGCAACTGGACGAAGACTACACTTGGATTCATGAAGCTATTCAAGAACCTAGAATAGAAACCCCCGAGAAAAAAAGTAAAGCGCAAACCCTTTTTTGGCTTGCTTCATCAGTCGGTGATACTGATAAGGCAAAGGAGGCTCTAGACACGCAGCTTGTCGATATCGACCGCAAGGATTCTAATGGCGTCACAGCTCTGACTTACGCCAGTTGCTTTGGGGACGACGAGATTGTGGATTTGCTTTTGGACCATGGAGCAGACATAAACGAACAGGATAGCAGTAAGCTTGCAATTTTTTCAGTTAACCTATTTCTTTGATTATCCATTCTGACTCTGGTATATAGATAAATGGTCACCACTGATGTGGGCTATAGCGAATGACCACCTCGACATCAGCAGGACTCTGATCAGCCGTGGTGCATCCACAACATCTAAGTCGGTTTCTGGGCAGACAGCACTGGATTTTGTCGCGCCTGACAGCGAGCTGGAGTCCTTCATGAAGGATCATGGTATAACGATTCCGGATGGAGACTCACCCAAAGCGTCGGAAGTGCTGACCGATTTTTATAATGAGGGGATGAATGAAGAGCGACGAATGCAACAAAGCATGGCTGAAAGCGAATTTGAACGAAGAATGAAACTTCAATCAGATTTGAACTTGGGTGTTGACCTCAATGGTCTGGGACTGTCTGACAAGCACCATATCCGCCAAAGCTCGTCTGAGGCAAACAATCTAGAGTATCCGACTAATTTTGACTGGAATAAGTGCAAACCCGATCAAATGTTTGTCTTTTCAGAAAACGACATCAACAGAATTCTCGACCTCACAGTTATCAATGTCAAACCTAGAAGATCATCCACTGAGAAGCCTATTCCAGCCAATGTTCTATTTCTTTGTGCACGCTTTGCTCATTATTATGGGAATGCAACAATGCTTAGTGACTTTATGGATTCGGCGTGTATTACTATCAGAGAAACTGTGCACTCTCATGGCCAGGATATTGCTTATCAGGCATTCTGGTTATCCAACATCAGTATCTTCATCTACTATCTTAAACGTGATACCGATATGGTAACTCACGTCTCTTCATACATTGCTCAGCTTGGCACCATTATGCAAGAAATCTATCTCATGATAATTGGAGATGCCATGCGACGAATGGAGCAGGTTCTTGTCCCGTCATTGCTAGAACATGAAACTATCCCAGGACTCGAAAAGGTGGCTTTCAAAAACCAATGGAGGTTGTTTCATAGCTTACGCAAATCTCATTCTCATAAGGGAAATAGCCGTCTATCAATAGAAGAAGCGTGCCTACCACCAACTCCAGAGAAGAAAGCTCAACCTAGCCCTAGACTTATAACATCATTGCTAGCATCTGTCGAGTTTGTTTTGGATTTATATGATGTACATCCGGTCATAGTTAATGGCGTCCTTCGACAGCTTTTGCATTGGTTGAATGCCACTCTATTTAATAGGATTATGAGTAATAAGAGTTATTTAGCACGGACTAAGGCGATGCAAATTCGGCTAAACGTGTCTGCAATTGAAGACTGGGCTCGGGCAACAGATCTTCTTCGGTTAGAACATAATGGTGGTGCTAATACAGCTCGAAGCAAGTTAACAGAGAGTGTTGTTGCAATAGCTCGTTCTGAGCTTGCGCCCCTGATCCAGCTTCTGCAATGGCTCCAGGTTTTGTCTACAATTGGGGAGGATTTTACAAGTCTCATTGATGCGGTTCAACAACTCAAATCGTTAACTCCAACTCAGCTTCTCTACACAAATAATCATTATAGACCTGAGGTTGGGGAACCACTTTTAACTTCAGAGTCAGTCACTTACCTTCGCAATATGGAACGGTCGATGCAAGCAGCTGCATCCGCTGAGGCGCATGCGGAACGTTCTGGTGGCACTGATTTCTCCACCCCTATTCCTCGTACTCCGCAATCTGAGCATGAATCTAGTTTTGATGGGGGGACTGCGCAAGTCAAGGACGATTTATCAGAACCCGAGGCATCCGCGTCCTCGACCCAAGAAAAGTCAAAGAGACACAGCACAAGAGCTCAACAGCCGGCCCGCCACAGTTTAGACGCTGCTTCACGAGGAGTCCTCCTGGATGCAAGTGACATATTGCACCTTGAATTGCCAAGTATGCCGCAGATGCTTTTAACTTGGTCCGGTTTGGATGCAGGCTCTACTAAGGTCAAAAAGACTAAAAGCCAAGTAGATGACTGGGGTAATTTACACAATGAAGAAGACAGCGAGCATGAAGGGGAGACGCCAAAGTCGGCTGGGGGACGTCTCTACATTCCTTTTATCCCTAGTGACTTTGTTTCTAAACTTGATGGAGCCATTGTCAAGACCCCGTCCCATCCCCTTCCCGCACATAATATATCTGGAGTGGCCCGTTCTTGGGAAGATGAAGATAATGAGTATTCCGGTGGAATGTCTGGCTCAGCCGCTGATTGGAGCTAGAATCTCTGAGCCATTTTTTTTAATCAAAAAATTTCTAGGCTCTGCATGAGGGGAATCTGTATTATACCTATCTTGCTAGCTGTAAAATCTTTTTTTCTTTTTCCCGCATTCAAATTTTTTTGCGACTCTTTTTCTCACTGTTTCACATTCGGTTTGTACAAAGTTAAGGTGTTGCTATTTCCATGCAATTTTAGCATTACTTGGGCCCTTTTTTTTTTTCTTGTGTTGCTCTTTACTTGACTTGAAGACTGTTAAAATACGCAGATAGGCTATAATTTATTTTGCATATCGTGTGAATTTTCTTTGTCGTTGTATTCATTTATCTTGTCTGCCCACTCGAGTAGGGGATGCCCTGCATCTGGAAACCTTAATTAAAAAAAGAAAAAAAAAAAATAATAAACGCAACAATCGTCGCACAAATTATAAACGCCAATGAGACCCCAAACCTAATGCATGACATATGACAGAACCTATCGTGGGTTGTTGTACTTTTTCAAAGACAGGAGTCCATTGCCTCCCTTCACAGCTGGTGACTGATACTCCGAGGTTTTGATTTCCCTCTAGATTCTGCAAACCGGATTCTGGGGGCTTCGTTTTCTTTCCCATTATGGGCACTCTCAGCAAAGCTCACATTTCGATTCTTAATCTCGGTGAAAACGGTGGGCACGGTAGTTAGGGACTCGCTTTCAGGTGTAGACAATCCTTGGTAGCGCTTGTGATGTTCATGCCCATCGCTGCTAATGGCCACGGCTTCTCTGATTTCGGCTAAAGTACTTGTTGAAGCAGATAATACAGTATTGGCGTTCAACATCAGATCGCTCGAAACTCGATTTGCCAAGTCATGAGATCGCCGTTCAAGCTCAATGAACTGCGCTTCTCGTATGTCGAGTTTTGTTTCTAATGATCTGCACTCGGCTTCATTGATGACTTTTTGCTGCTCTATTATAGCAACTTCTTCCTTAAGGTTTCGTAGTCGGGTTTCATACTCCTGAGTCTCCTTCTCCAGTGACGCCTTGCGATCAGAAAGTCTCTCCACCTGGGAATCAAATCTCTGATTTTCTTTTAGTGCTGCAACTATTGTTTGCACTTGCGCATTGTCGAATACTTTTGATGTTTTGAGGATTTCATTCATATCATCACAACTTTGCCTCAATCGACTAGTCAATTCTTTGATGAGTGCATTCTGTGCTTGTTCAATATTATTTATGCCTTGTGCTTGTATGACTTCAAGTCGCTGAACTGCCTCATGTAGTTGCTTGATTTCGACAGATACCTCGTCTCGTTGCATGAGATCCTCCATTGTTGAAAGTTTCGCAAGTAAGCCAGATTTTAGACTGGTAACTGCCTGTTTTGTAAAGACAACTTCGTTCAAGAGTGAGGATCCCTCAGATTTTGAGAATAATGTAGATAGGGGAATGTCCGAGATTTTTTCCAGTACAAGCGCCAAATCACTTTTTCCGAGAGATAGATCTGAAAGTTGATTTCGTATGTGTTCCACAGATTCTTTCATGGATGAAAAAGAGGTTGCATGAAGAGCCAGCTGGTCCTGAATTTCTGATTGCCGGTCGAGAGACTTGACAAGAAGCCGCGACTGCTCCCCATTACACTTGATGTTGCGGTCATTAGCTAGGAGGATAACGTCCACAGAAGAGATAAGACATTTAAGTTGCTCCTGAAATCGTCGGAGAGAGTTTTCCACAGTGAGGTATGATTCGCGAACGCAAGTATTGGTACCATGCGCTACCTTGTTAAGACTCGCTTCAGATGCACGTAAAAGAAATGCCAAAGTCTGTAAACTCTTAGCATTGTCGTTGGACTGGTGATTGAGGGTGTCAGTTGTCGCGACGAGTTGTCGCAATAGGGAATAGTCGTCAGATGCATTCTTCACCGTGTCATTTAGATCCTTTCCTTGCATGTTGTCAGGAGTGACCGGAGATTTGGGGAGTGATGGCGATTGAGGAATGGTCTCAGAGAGTTGAGACTGCCTTTCGGCTTCCAGCAGGGTATTATTACATGAGTCGACAAGACTACAGGGCAGAGAGATGGTAAATGTTAGTAATGGTTTATTATAAAGTAATAAATATCGAGGCTTACGTTGCGTCCATCAGTTATTTTGGAAAAGAAACAAGTCAGTTCGATGCCCTTTATTTACTTTAAGGGCAAGTTTACGATTTTGACTGCCTAATGAGGAAGTTGCTGGGAGAAGACCATAAATACTGATCACCAGGACAACCAAATTGCATATTTGCTCGTAAGCCCTCATATGCGCGTGACTGCGTTTTTACATGGGCGGGAGACTCGCCCACGACGCACAAGACTGAGAGGTTTGGTGGAATATTCAAGGTTGTCCACCAGCAGTCGCACCAAAAAGACCCTCGTCGACACCGAGAAAAAGACATCAATAATACATCATAATGGGTTCCAAATTCCAAAAGCCTGGCAAGGTTGCCATAATTGTTCGAGGACGATATGCTGGACGCAAAGTTGTCATTCTACAGACTGTTGACAATGGCTCAAAGGTCCATCCTTTTGGTCATGCCCTTGTTGCCGGTGTCGAGCGTTACCCATCCAAGGTCACAAAGTCAATGGGCCAGAAGAAGATAGCCAAAAAGTCAAAGGTTAAGCCATTCATCAAGGTCATCAACTATAACCATCTTATGCCCACACGGTACTCGTTTGATCTCGATGACCTCAAAAACACAGTCACCGCCGAGACCTTCAGTGAGCCAACCCAGCGGGAAGAAGCAAAGAAGCTAATCAAGAAGTCGTTCGAGACAAAATATCAGGTATGCTTCTTTTAACAGAGATTTTTTCCCTACAATGAAGTGGACCACCAGTTGCTAACTTTGTTTTCAATCTTATCTACAGGCTGGAAAGAACAAGTGGTTCTTCACCAAATTGAGGTTTTAAAAAGAAAAAAACGATATAAATGTTTTAAAAAAGATAATGTGAAAAAGATGAACTCGCAAAAAAAAAGTTTTTTGGCAATTTCATTAATCTTGTCGTTGTAGTTTCTTGTCCATAGCATTTGCCATATCATCGAGACCTTATTTTATTGCTCATACTATCGTACTTTCAAGTTGTAGTATCCATTGTCATATTTATGACCAGGGTTGAATAATGTATATAGGCTCGATTATTTACTAGTAATGCCTGACTTAATGTCATCATCACATTAGATTCATAGCAATTGACTAGATGCTGCGCATAAGCGGGACGTTTATAAAGGTTCCTCGAAATCATGGGTGGTTATTTTCAAGGCCAAACAATCTTACACGACCTAAATACCGGTTGATCAATACCAATTCACAGAGAGCGCTTGAATGCTCGTTTGACTTCCGTTCCTTTAAGGATAAGAGAGGTTTATACCGAGAGAGCATCCTCCAACGAAATCTACCTGCAAGTCAGCAACAAACTCTCTTGACTAGCCTGGATCAAATATCAGAGCTTCATGATGAGTATCTAGGGCAGCTTTATGAACGCAATCAGGTCCAAGCGAAACGGAGAAAGCTCACTGCATCGATGCCTAACCTTGGACCTCAGGACAGGACCAAAGTGGTTCAGGAGGCTTCCCAATACAAGGATAAGTTCTCCCAGCTAGACAAGACATGCTCGGAGCTCTGGAGTAACCTGCTAAGCCTAGCGACAGCTTTACCTAATCTTGTGGACCCATCGTGTGGGCCCGAGGTAGTTGAGATCATCAACCCCGAGGCAAAAGTTGAGCCCTCCAAAGATACCCTTGACCATATAGCGATTGGAACCGGGTTAGGGATTATCGACTTTGCTACTGCTGCCAAAGTCTCAGGCACCTCATGGTACTACCTCAAAGGAGACGGGGCTCTTCTTGAGAATGCTCTTATCCAGTATGTATTGGAAAAGGCTATCAATGCAGGATTCAAGTATGTGATCCCTCCGTGTATTATACGGACAGAGGTAGCTAATGCGTGTGGATTCAAGCCACGGGATACCAATAATGAGCAGCAGACCTACAGTTTACTTCCTAACGGTGCACATACATTGGGTGCGACTGCCGAAATACCACTGGCTGGATTAGGATTGGGCAAAACATTCACCCAAGCTAAGGGCGATTCACTACTATCCTCGGCAATCAAGGTAGTGGGACTGAGTCGCTCCTTCAGAGCTGAAGCAGGAGCCCACGGTACAGAATCCAAGGGTCTTTACAGGGTTCACGAATTTACGAAACTGGAGTTATTCATTTGGGTGCCTACCGAAGAAGCAGCAAATGAGGCACTTGAAACCCTTCTGCTCGACTTCCAGCGAGATACTGTTCGGGAGTTGGGTATTTGTGCTCAGGTTCTCAATATGCCCCCAGACGATTTGGGAGCTCCAGCTTATAAAAAGTATGACATTGAGGCTTGGATGCCTGGGCGCGGCTCATGGGGGGAGGTCACAAGCGCATCAAATTGCCTCGACTACCAGTCAAGGAGAATGAAGACCATGTTTACCCACCGAGACGAAAGGGGGACCCGTAGATTTGCTTATACTCTCAATGGTACAGCGGTCGCAGTGCCGAGAATGATTATTGCCATTCTCGAGACTTTTTACGATCCTACTCGCAAAGTAGTCAGGATCCCCCAAGTCCTACGCAAGTGGATGGGGGATAAAGAGTACATTGGCGCTCAAAATGATGAGTTTTGAAAGATTCCTCTTTTCATCTAGATTACACAAAAAAAAAAAAAAAAAAAAAAAGTACTTTGGTGATGAAAAACCCCTCCCCCCTATTAATTTACAACACTTTGTTACAAGCATGATGATATTAGTATAGAAAAAATAGCCAAGAGCACTATAATGAGCCTGTTGCAGGCCTGTTGAGAAAAAGAAAGATACTCTCGTCGAGATTAGCTTTTCTATAGAAATCAGACTTTCGGATCTCCTCTTCATTAAATTCTTTATCTCCCATAATAGACTTGAGATCTTTAGACTGTGAGGACATCCACCGGTTGATAAAACCTGCAGGATCCTGAGAAAACTGGGCGAAAAAGTCCCTTTTCAGTTTGGCAGCGTTGATCGCCTGTATAGTAGCGTCGATTGTCTGATCAGCCAAAACCAACTCTTGTCGATCGCTGTACCAATTTTCAAGAATCTTTGCCATTTCAAGTCGCATAGGGTCGTCGACTTCTACTTGAATGTCATATGCACTTGAATCCACATGGCTGGGTTTATCAACTCGCACCTTGTAGTTGATAACAATAGGATCAACAGGGAGAAGATGTGGATTGACCAATTCTATTATCTGAGGAAAGGCTAGCCTCTCAAGCCCGAAAAGCTGTTTAAGTCGTTCGTCGCATATTATCGTTCGCTTCTCGTCCGGATCCTGCAGATTATGAAACTTGACGTATTGCCACAGAGCCATAATAACAGTTGGCTTTGTCGCTTCATTGAGGGCCAGCAGATCAGCAAGTCCCGTGGACAGCCGGTAGTTATCGGGAAACACATTCATATGAAGCATGATTTTCACATCAACATCGCTATCTCCCTTGCGTTTAATGTCAAGACCGTCAAATTCGACCGGCTTGACGTTTGGCATCGGTTTAGGCCGGTGCCACTCCACAACATTACCCTCTGGGTACATATCTTGCGGCCGGTCGATGTCTACCACTATGCTCGATATGAAGGAGCTAAATCTTGGCCGATTCGGGGAGTCAGCTGGCTCATCGTCGACTAATCTGCCTTCAATTCTTAGGTTCCAAGATGGAGTGATTCCCGTATCGAAATCAAAAAGATTGGATTCTAATGACGTATCCATCGCTTGCCACGGTTGATCAGTTGTAGTATTTGAAACGAAAACACGCAGGGTCTTTGTTTGTCGCGCGTTGCTCGACAATGAATCCTGAAGATCGAGCTTTTTCCGGCTTATCAGAGCATCAATCGCCTTTTCGGCCTCGCACAGGTCCCGGTACAGTTTAGCCTCTGGAACAAGAGCCTCCAATTTAGCAGACAGCTCATGGTCAGTTGGTCGTCTCACTTGAGGAAGAGCAATCGGGAGCGGTGGTGCTTGAGACTGCGGTTGCTGCCCAACTCCTCCCACTACCCCCATCCCGGCTGTCGAGGTAGTACGACCACCGGCTCGTCCTGCACTAGGAGGTGGAGTATTTTGAGACGGGTCTGCCTTCAGCCCGGGCGTTCGAGTACTGTAGGCCATCTCTTCTCTTTTCTCTCTCTTAAAAGCGTGTTAAACTCCCAGTTTTTTGGTGTTGTACTCTGCGCCTAAATCCGCTTGGGAGTTTCGAGTACTCCCTTTGGTTGTCAAGACAACGTGCCCTGAGCCGCCGCTCGCCTCTACACCAGGATTGAAAGGCAGAGTGCGTAATTAGAGACATTATTGCTCAAATATATCAACAGAGATGTCTGCACAAGTCATTCCCAATAATAGGGCAGAGGAGGAGAAATATCAGACAGTATTAAAGAAGGATCCGGGTCAGAATGAGAAGTTACTGGCCGAACAGGAAGACGCTTTGATTGCTCTTGGGTCTTTGTACCGTAAAGAGCATAAGATCAATGAGCTAGCTGATCTTATCCGGAATTCGAGATCAGTCATGTCGAATTTTGCAAAATCAAAGACTGCCAAAGTGATAAGGCGTTTGATTGACTTGTTTCCGGTGACGCCGGGATCTTTGGATACTCAGATCACCGTCATTGATGAGTGCATAGAGTGGGCCATCTCAGAAAAGCGTAATTTTCTCCGCCAGAACCTTCAAGTACGTCTGGTGGCAGCTTATTATGAAAAGGGACGGTTCCAAGATGCTCTTGCCCTTATCAATACTCTCACCCGAGAGCTCAAGCGTCTCGACGACAAGATGGGACTGTTGGAGATTCAGCTTTTGGAAAGCAAAGTCTATCATTCTCTTCGTAACCTTCCCAAGAGTAAAGCTGCACTCACCAGTGCGCGGACGAATGCCAATTCTGTTTATACGCCATCCTTGGTTCAGGCTGGCCTGGATTTGGAAAGTGGTATTTTACATGCAGAGGACAATGACTACAAAACAGCATACTCGTATTTCCAAGAAGCTCTGGAAGATTTTCAGACAAGTCTTGTTCATGTGAATAGTCGGTCAAGAAATCAGAGACCTCTGACTGTCTTTGAAGAGATAGCCAATGCAAATGCTGAGGCGAAGGCTACATCGGTTTTCAAGTACATGCTTCTATGTAAGATTATGCTGAATCTCTCTGATGATACTCAGAATTTGCTGAATAGCAAGCAAGCACACAAGTTTGCAGGACGCGACATTGATGCCATGAAGGCCGTAGCTGCTGCACATGCCAATCGCAGTCTCAAGGAATTTGAGGAAGCTCTGGAAAACTACCGAGCAGAATTGTCAGCTGACCCCGTTATCCGTACCCACTTTTCTGCCCTTTATGACACTCTCTTGGAGCAAAATCTTGTCAAGGTTATAGAACCTTTTTCGACAGTTGAGATTTCTCACGTTGCAAATGTCATTGGTCTTGATGTTCGACAAGTGGAAGGTAAACTCAGCCAAATGATTTTAGATAAGGTCTTCCATGGAGTCTTGGACCAAGGTAACGGATGGCTAATTGTATTTGATGAACCAAAACCGGACCAAACCTACGAAGCTGCTCTCGAGACTATTAAACACATGTCGACTGTGGTAGACTTACTATATGACAAGGCAGCAAAGCTTAATTAAAACGGTATATAGAATTTTTTTATAATTGCGAAGCGAAATGCTTAGCCAGATATGGAAAAATAAAAAAAAGGAATCCGTTATAATATAAATTAAATTGAATACAAATTTGATCGAACGAATACACTTATAAACACAACAATATACAACAAAGAGTATGATATCGAGAAAAAAACAAGAAGAAAGGTTTTTAAAACACAAGAAAAAATAAAAAATTGAAATAAAAAAAAAAGATAAAAACACCTCTCTATGCAAGCAGAGCAACATATGAAGAAATAAATCATTCATGCATGACTTCATTAATGAAACACTTTTTCCGAGATTCCAATATATAAAACCTTGTATGAAAAATCTAGAGTTTTGCGCTATAATATTTTGGTCGTGTCACTCATCATCATTATGAGAGTATTTGACCCATTTGCGGATTATCAATTCAAGGTTACCCTTTGCAGCTGGCTTTGTAAGGTAGTCAGTCATTCCAGCGCGCAGACATCGTTCTCTGTCTTCAGCAAATGCAGATGCGGTCATGGCAATCACTGGTATCTTATTGACCCTAGCAATATCATGAGCTCGGATTCTTATAGTCGTCTCATAACCATCCAGTATCGGCATCTGGCAATCCATTAATATAAGATCAAAAACAGACCGCTCATCACCATCAGGTCCAGTAACTGGCTCGGAACTTGCAATAATAGACTCAATCAGATCAAGTGCCTCCTTTCCATTCCCAGCGGCCTGAACACTAAATCCCATCTTCTTGAGTAGATTGATTGCAATCTTTTGATTGATCATATTGTCTTCAACCACTAGTACCGAAAGCCCATTTTGAGGCTTCGCTTCTGCTTTTGGACGCTTACTTAAGGACTTCCTGCGTTTAATTTCTGGATATGATGCCTCTAAAGCTTCTTTCCCAAGTTTCTTTGCCATTTTTTTCAATTGGCTTGATGTCACTGAGTTGTTCTCGTCAGTAATACCAAGATTCTCGAAATCCTTTTCAACAGCACTTTCAGAACATCGCTCAAATGGAATCTTAAAATAAGCTGTCGTGCCCTTCCCTTGTTCAGATCGTAATCCAATATCACCATTCATAGACTCGATTAACATCTTGCAGATGGTAAGACCTAACCCTGTGCCTCCATATTTCCTAGCTGTACTTTTATCTCCCTGCTCAAAGGGCATGAAGAGTTTATCTAAAGTTTCCGACGAAATACCAATACCACTGTCTTTGACCTCCACAGTGAGCATTATCGTTTTATCATCGATTATCTCATCTTTTGCGTAAAGCGAAATGGAGCCCTTTTCAGTAAATTTCACTGCATTAGTCAGAAGATTAATTGCAACTTGTCTAAATCTTCCCCCATCTCCTATTACCAATGGCATATCTGGGGCACACTGAATTTCATCATGAAGAGTAAGCCCCTTTTTGGCCAATGGGTAAGATATCACATTTAGACTTTCTTTGAGGACCTTGATAACGGAGAAAGGAGCAAATGAGAGTTCCATTTTGCCAGCTTCAATTTTGCTAAAGTCCAATACATCGGAAATGACAGTCAACAGGGCATCGGCACAAACTCGAATGTTTTGAGCAAATGACAATTGGTCAATATTGAGGTCAGTTTCAAGCAGCAGATCAGTCATCCCTACCACACCAGCAAGAGGCGTACGAATTTCATGAGACATATTGGCGAGGAATTCTGATTTCATCCTAGAGGCCTCTTCAAGAAGTTTCATTGTCTTTACGGCAGCATCTTCTGCTTTCCGCTGATTGTCAATATTGAAAAGAGCGGCAATAAACTTCACACAAACTCCATTATCATCCAACAAGACTTTTCCTCGACAAACATGCCAATGATAGACTCCGTCAGCACCCTTTATGAGGGTCTCGATATCATCCTGTTTTATACCCTTTAGACCCTCCTGCAGCCACTCAGAGAATTTTTGCCGAGCGTTAGGATGAAACTGATTCAAATACTCACCATCCTGTATACCAGGTGCGCTCTCACCGCAAAGCATATACCAATACTGGCTTATAAACTCCAGACAATTCTGTCCCGGACTAGCAACCACGATAATACAAGGCATAGTCTCTAGAGTCGCCAGAAATCGAGCCTCAGATTCCTTGACAGCTTTCAGCGCAGCCTTTTGAGATTCAATTATAGTCGCATTTGCCAAAGTAGCGCGTTGGATGCTAGCGAATAAGAAAGCATTCGTCACAGAAATACCTATTTGGTCACTAAGCAATGACACAACAGCCAAATGCCTGGGACCGAATGAATCTATTTTTCCTTCAAGATAGATTACGCCCGTCAGTGACCCTTTGTGGATAACTGGATGAACTAACACTGCACAACCCTCTTCATGTTTGCGTAGCCAGCTTGTTGCATTCGCAGCCATGAACCGATTATCATCCAAAGTATTCGAAATATGTATAGACTCAGATGTGTTCAACACGTAGAGAACAGGACTGAGGAGAATTTCATTGGACAAGTCGGAAAGAGGCACTTCATCCGTTCTAACGCTATCCTGTCCATTGGCACCGTAAGCAGTCATCACATAGGAGTTTTTGTCTTTTATCAACAGAGCCGCAACTCGTGATCCTGTGATTTCCAAAAAAAGTTGAATAATCTTCTTCCAGAGCACTTTCAGGTTAACCTCGCTAGACAGAATGTGGCTCATCTTTATTATAGATGTGAGATCAATTATATCAAGGGGTAAATCGCTAGAGTCGAGCTCTTGAACAGTATCTCTCTTGGAATCTTCAAAAGGTACTTGCGATAAAGAGGGAAGGTATGATTCAATTTCACTTTCTCGCAAGATCATATCCTCATTGGGGACTTGAATAGCTGATGGTGCATAGGTTTGAATACCAACAGACCTCATTGTCTTTTCTTTCGTTTGAACAGTAGACAGGTACCTGACAGTTATCCAGGCGCTCAAAGCCTTGGCGCCCCAGGTTTGATAAGAGTCCGCGCTTTGTTTATAGAGCAACCTTGCCGCGGTCTTTGACATCTGTTTCTCTGCTATCCTGGCTAGAAGTTGATACGCTAAACCCTCTTCGAATGAAAAAGAGTTGTTCTCAGCATAATCCAAGACAGACTCGAAGAACCTTGTTCCCCGGTCAAATTCGTTCTGGTACGTAGCAATAACACCGCTGCTCAGCTCGTACCAGGCTATATAGTTGATAGGTCCTAGAGACATGAACGAGCGAAGACGATCATTACTCGTCTGAACCATGCTGAACAGGTCTTCATCTCGCTCGTTATTTTCCCTCATGAGTTCCACAGCCGAGAGATTGAAAAGTAAGAAGAACAGGGCAACCCATTTAAACGGCATCGGCTTCTCCAAAACTGGAATGGATTGCTTATAGAGTCGAATGACCTCATCATATTCACCACAGTAGAATAATATAAAGGATTTGAGAGAATGAAAACATAGAGAGAAAGATCCAAGTTTATCATTGACAATTCGTTCATTCAAATTCATTTCTCCCTCAGGATGTGGGAAATCAAAGCTGGAATCCACTTCTGAAACCAGATGCGGTTGCAGACTTTGACGGCTCAAAACGTCAGTGACCAATACACCCATCTTGAGGCCTAGTGTAGCTCCCACTGGCAGTTTTCTGCTGCTGTCTCCTTTATCGTGCGCAATGATAGAGAGTTCTGTCTTGCAAGATTGATTCAGCGACAAAACGCTCATCTGTGTGCCAGACTTTTATGTTAGCACTCAAATTAAATATCAATTTACACCAAAGAGAAACTTACTGCACCATCAAGCAGCTTATCCAAAGGAGAAAAAACATCGTCCAGCTGCATCTTAAATGGGGGAACCAGCTTCAGATTATCAGAGACCTCAATGTCCAGTATATTACTAGTCGATGGTCCATCTATCTTGGCCGAAGTTGCGCTATGAGCAGATACATCGACTGCAACATTCAGGATACCCATCGTACCATAGCTATGCCGATAAAAACTCAAAATGGCGAGCAGAAATGATCTGGATACAGTCGTCAGCCTCATTGTTAACCTTATAAGTCAAAAACACTTACGCTATTCCAGTTTGATCAGAATGATCTCCAACCTTGTGAAGTTCAAAAAACAATAGAGTGACCATGGAAAGCTCTTCCCTCGGTGCTGCAGCGAAAGTCTTCAAAACTTCGTAAGTTTTCTCTAACACGCTGAATAATTGCGGTTTCTCAGCTTGAGGAGCATGATTGACAGTTCTGTGATTGTTGAGACCGCCGCTATCAATGAGCACATCTAAACGTCCTTCGCGCTCCTCTTGAGTTACTGCATCAACGTCACTGTAGAAACCAAGCTCGCGGGCAAAAAGGAACAAAGTTTTGCGAGCATTTTCAAAGTCGAAAGTTGCAGAGTATAATCTTGCGAGAGTTGCGTAGCTGCTGGCACGCATAATAGGATTCTTTTGATTGTCAAGTAGAAGTTTGAGATATCTGTGAGAGTGCTTCGACTCCCCCAGATAGGCATATAACTCGCTCAAATCTCGATATACGGCCAGGGTCTCGTTAACATCGACGTCTGCATTGCTCTCATCAAAGGGATCAGGTTGTAAAAGACTTTCCGCACAACAACATATATTGAGTGCCTTTCTGATTGCATTTTTTTTTGCAGCCTTCCTTGCTCCCTTCAAAAGATCAGTCCGATACTGCTTTCTATTAGAAAAATCCTTGATGACACTAGCTGCCTTCATGACTCGGTCAGCCAAACTCTCAACATCTTTGGACTTCTCTTCAATTAGCCTCTCATAAAATTTATAATTTATGTAAGGAGCTTCGTCAGACTTGACGGTACTCAAAGCAAGCTCATAAATGCGATGATGGCAAAAGGTGAACATGACCTCCTGTTGTGTAGTGGTGATGTAATCCTTTTGCAGGCATATTTGCAAAGCCTGTAAGGCTAAGGCTCTCATAGAAATATCCTCATGGTTCTGAAAACGAGGATCATCGCAAGAGTCATCATCGAGAGTATCCCACTTTGGCCTGAAATCTGCAGACAAATTGTTCTCCATATCAAGAGCTTCAGTTTGCTGCATCGCACTTCGCACAGATTCGAAAGAGAATGTCATACCATAGACAGCGGCCCACACAAGAAATCTTTGAACGTAGGAGGGCAAAGAACTCATCTCATTGAAAGCCATCGAGTCGCTGTTGTCGGAAACAGACTCGAATGTGGGCAGACCCAGCCGTTTGGCGTCGAGTTTCCAAACAGACGTAGGAATATCAAAATATAGTATCATTTTTGTATACAAATCCTTTATGGTATCCCGAATTGCTCTTGGAATGCCGCCAGTTTGAACTTCTAAATAATCGGTAAGAACCGGTACAATGTCCGGTGAATTGGGTAGAGTTTCGGTTACAAAGGTTTCGATTGATTTTCTTTGCAGTGGTTCCAATTGAATTACACTGTAATGAGATAGTTTTGAATCTCCATTCAGTAAGCCACTCGATAGACTATCGCCATCGTAAAATGAAAGAATCAAAAGCATTCTAAAAGATGAGTTAGAAATCTGTTCTAAAAACTGCAAGGACTCATCATCCACGAATTGGACGTCGTCAAGAAACGCAGTTAATGCTTTTATGTCCGAGAGAGCCCTGATAACAGCAAGACAAACCACAGTCTTTTTTGTAACAGATGGCATTGCCACAAAATCGTCACTATCTTCATCCTCTTCAGGAGATTCCCCACTTTCCTCTTGGGTCTTGTCCCCCTCAGAACTATCATCAAACACGTGAGATAGGAAATTGCCTCCTTCTTGATCTAATCCAGTCAGGGGAAATATGCTGGACAATTGCTGAGTTGACATGTCGTTCGAATCATTAAAAGCTGTACGTAATTGCAGCTCATTAGCGGGAGCACCATTTCCGGCAAGTTTTTTCTTTGCAAAGGACATCACGTAACGAAATTCCCTGATATGTTTAGCCATGGTTTCGAAATATTTCCAATCAGAACCCAACAAGCGCTTGAGAGAAGTGTAAAAGGTGAGAATGACTTCATCATTTTCACAGAGCACTTGCCGCAATAAAGTTGATACTAAATTGGTTATTGCTGTAAATGGTCTCGTTTTATTTCTTTCGAATGTAGAAGATGAAAAATAGCCACTGCCCCGAGCATAAGGACGAATGCTTTGGAGCATATGGGTCTTTCCAACACCTGGAGGTCCCCTCAACAATACGGTCATGCCTTTACGCCTGCTCGTGGACGAGATAGACGAGTCCACGGAGCCTGTTCTATTGGAAGAGACATTTGACGAGATAATCGATCCCCCAGATGAACCACCAACCAATGACTGCTCGTCAGCAACACTGGGACAATATGAGCTGGCATTCGAACAAACCGAGTCATTACTTGAGCCAATTCTATTAATTATAGAGCGGAGCAAACCCAATTCCTGATCACGCCCAACTAGGTATGTTGGGAAAGATATAGATTGATCCACGTCCTTCTTCCCCAAGGGGAATTCGGGTATAAAGTCACCATTGCAATCTCCTAAACGGCGTTGGACTTCTAAGAGGTCTTCTTTTAACCCGTTACAGGTTGCATAACGATCAGTTAAGCCCTTACTGCACATTTTAGCTATTATACTGCTAAGGATAATGGGGACATCAGGACGAACGTGATGAGCCATTGGAGGAGCCTTGGATATAACGTCGCGAATGATTTCCACGGGTGTGCCAGAGAAGAGTTGTTTGCCGGTCAAAACCATGTAAAATACGGCGCCTAGAGCATATATATCAGTCCTGCTATCAGGAAGATAAGCCATTCTACCTGTTTGTTCTGGTGCGATAAAACAGAGCCGTCTAGCAAATCCTCTGTTTTTTAGCATATTGCTCCAAACGGTGCCGCTGAGGTTGCTCTTAAAACTGCGGGTGCCCGACCCCACATTGATCATTTTCACATCATAAGTTTCAGAATCAAAATAGAAGGCATCTATACTCAATTCACCGTGAATAATATCCAGGGATTGATGAAGGAGTTCGACACATTCAGTTGCCCTTATAGCAAAGTCCAAAAACTGTGAGATTGGTAGCATATGGGTCTCAACTTCACGGAGAAGATTTCTACCCGTGACAGCGAAAATAGATATAACATTGTCATCTTTAAGCCGGATAAGGTCCAAAACATCAGCAATAAGGTTACCATTCTTGTTGGATTTTCGAATCCTTCGCGAAAGGATGAGTTCCCGCTCTAATCGAAGGGTGTGTTTTGAAAGTCTGCCGACAACATTTCTCTTTTTCTTTCCGTTTTCCGGATTTCTGTAACCATAAAAGTGCCAATTGTCATAAACAGATTGATATGGATCCTCAGAGGTATCAAATGTATACTTTTTGGTACTTTTCACCACCGAGGCGAGGTACTCCTTAAAATCGGAGCCTTCCTTACTCATTTCTTTGAATCGGTATTATATTATATATAAGGAAGGTTGTAGTTATCAATAATGATTAGTGGACAAGGTTGATGATCAATCTCGGTAGGTAAGCACACTCGGTTTTAAGTTAATATGTCCGCAGCCAATTGTCGTACACAATATCATCTGCCTCTTCGACCACTATTCAGTACAGATCACGTATAAACGTTTTGTCGATACAAAAAATTCTCCAGACGGGTTTGGAAAAAGATTAGCCACCGGGAAAATATTATTACTAGCAGGGGACAATACACTTAGGGCGCAAAGAAAGATACTCGGACCATGAAATGGGTCTAGTCTAGTGTCACGTGCGCCTCTATCCCAACGGCCATAACGCTAATCCCGAAAAGAGGGGGGGGGCATAGCAACGACTTAAAATCTCATCTCTTTTTTGTCCCTTCTTCTCATTGGAAACTATAAAACTCTTCTTAATAGATTCGTTCGCTGCTCTTCTCTCTCACGGAATCTATCTGGTAAATGATTTAAGCTTAATTCAAAATATTTTTCAATTGCGCCTAAATAAATTTACTTTACTGTGCGTATTTAGCAATACATTTGTTACGCTTATCTAGCTGTAGACAAGAGATGAGGGAGAAGAGGGGTGTGAAATCAGACCGAATCTCAAAAGGTAGCCAATCAAAATGGGCTACCTAAAACTTGCCTTGTGGCAACAGTTGTGGGATCCCATATATGGGAAGAGGGCCTCGAGGCTCTAGATTTATTAGCCCCAAAAAAAAAACTGAACGCGCTAGCTCTTGGTTGCCTAGCAGGCTGCCCTAGCATCTAGTCTGTTTGCTAATATCTTTTTTCCGCCCAGGCTACCGCCGTGTCTCCTGTGCAGAAGAACACTGATAGATCGACTCGCTTTTCTGCTAGCTCCATATTCCCATCTTACCTATTTGTAATATAATCACAAACTATGGAGGACTTAAAAAAAGAATAATACATAAATTTTTATCTTATTAAAAATATATTGGAACTGAAAAGGATGTTTTAGACTGTGTCTGGCCTAAGTTTATCCTTATCCATCAGATCTAATTTCCTTATCTGATGCCGAAAAAGTAGGACACATTTTCTATCTTTCTAATAAGCATTGTATCTTTTTTTTTACATTTTAAATCGTATTCGATTGATTATATAGTGTAAGTTTTACATAGAGAAGAGAAAGATAACATGCCTGAAAATAGTATCTATGTAGAGTTTTGGATCTTCTTTTTCCTTTTTTTCACATGAAATGGAAGAATTTTTTCTGGGTATTACGATTTCATCCTAATCCGATAATAATTTTTCTTTGCTGTTCCTGATCTGAAAGCTCAAACCTTATTGAAGAGAAGCTTTTTCTTTTGTCTTACCATGCTTTATAGGATGAATATACAATATGGACAGGAAAAACACTGCAAACAACGAGAAGCAGAACATAACAAGTGATAGATGGTCTTTTCGAAAATACTATACATGGAAACAAAGGTCACATAAACGTAAAAAATGAAGAAAAGAAAAAAAAAACCAGTCTCCTTCTATATCTCTATGCACGTTAAACAGCGATAGCATCTGGGGATGGATTCAAGAGGTCAAAAGTTCCGGTGCCAATTTTAGAAACTCTCCCTATAACTAGCCGTGAACTCGGACTATCCAAAAGATCTGTATCTCCATCTAAAACAGCCTTTTGTAAAAATTGGCATGTAGTCTCAAAACTCATTTTCAAGAACGGCGAACTATTTGCCTCGATTCCTTGTCTATTGAAGGGTAAGTAAGTTCCCTCTCTCGTCATCATATCGGCAATCAGTTCCAGGTGACGCGGGCTCACAGCGATAGCATAGGTGGCGAAAACGTTATTGATTTCGTTGACAATAGTCTGACGAGCTGCCTCGACACCATATATTTTCAACACCTCGGCAATATCATTAGAGGTAATGCCATTCACATCAATGAAATCATTTTGATCCCACATTGCCTGAAAGTTGACACCTTCAGTTGTAAAACGACGTATCTCACCCCCCTTTGCAGCGGGCCGCAAGCAGCGTCCAATCCGTAGAACTTCCCTTACAACGACATCCTTGCAAACCTGTTCTACAATATTAACCATCAAGAGCTTTTTCGTATTTGCAGGATATTGCAATGTGATTTCGCACCATTCGCCTTCTTTGAAATCAAAATCAAACCGGGTAACATTCGGAAAGAGGCCTTTTATCTCCTGTTCTCGTTCCTTTGCTTGCTTGGATCGAATATTTTTAGTTACTTCTGCAACTTTCTCATTATCTTGCTCCATTTCACTATCCGAATCCTCTTCCACTTGACCATTTCCATCCAGAGCTTTGTCGGCTTCAGCTTCAGCTTCCTTTTCGTCTTCCGAAGATGAGTCTTCATCTGATGAGGGTTCGTTGTCTTCATTGTCCGATGAATCGGATTTATCTGAATCAGTTTCTTCATTGTAATCTCCTTGAGATTCAGCCTTTTTAGGCCGCACAATATCTGATGGGCCCCTTTTCTCTTCCTTTCCAATCTCAGGCACAGAAGCGTCTGTTGTCGTTCCAGATTGTACCTTCTTTTGCTTGCGAATCTCTTTAGAAATGACAGACGTTAACCGTACCAAGAACTTACTACTAATGACATTGTCGAGATCACTAGGATTGATATCGTATTCATCATTGAACTCCTTGTGAGTGAAGAAATTGATTCTTATCTTGTATGTCCGGCTAGGCATGCCTTCCTCATTATCAACTCCCGATTTCTCCTCGACAATGACTTCGTCAACGACTTCCGACATAACGACACGTGCAACACTCTTGCAGAAATTATCAGCCTGCTGATCAGTCACATCATCCAGAATGGGAAGTGTCATTTGGGGCGTTTTTATGTGAGAACTGGCAGTCATAATAATTTCACGCATCCGAGGAATTCCAAGAGTGACATTGGCTGCACCATGTCCGGCAAAATGGAAAGTGTTTAGAGTCATTTGAGTCGAGGGCTCACCGATAGACTGACTTGCAATGATGCCGACTGCTTCACTAGGATCAATGACTGACTGCATGTACTTGAGCTGCATCAAAGCTCGAAATTTCTTGCCTGTAACAGATTGCTTTTTACCCTTTTCAGACTTTTTCGCTAGTAATTCGTTTGAATCGATATAACTCTCAAGTTTATCTTGGAATGTTTCCGAGACACTTCCCAAGCAGTATGATGATGGATATTTTGAAATAACAGGGTCATATTTTTCCGACCTGGCATAGACTGGTAAATCTGATTCCTTAGCTCGCCGTTTTCGGACCTTTTTCGCATAGGAGGCAGCACTTTCCGTATCTAGGTTCTCAGCAACACCTTCCAGATTGTGCTTTGAAAGCAGAGAGTCAAAGTTCTGAAGACAAAAGTCGAAATCATTAAGATAACTCTCTCGAGTTACATCTATCGTGTCTCCGCCATAGAGAAACTTAAGAAAAAATATTGTTAGATGTGCTGCAAAAGAAAGATAATATGACGCATCCACTAAAGAAAACTTACCTGTATCATAGTACCATCACTATCCCTGACAGTTCCGTCGTAATCTGTCATGACTCCTTCAAGTGGTTTAATCAAGCAGCGTTGAAGATAACCGGAACGACTGGTCTTAACAGCTGTGTCAATTAGACCTTCACGGCCAGCCATACAATGAAAATAGTATTCTTGTGGTCTGATTCCAGAAAAGAATCGGCCAGTAATAAATCCTCCGGCCCGAGCATTGGTCTCGAACGCTTTGAAAGAAGGTAGTGATTTACCGCTAACCATTACTGGCACACGTCTGCCTTCAAGAGCTTGTTGTCCTAGTAAACACATGATTTGAGACACATTAACATTCGATCCCTTGGCACCAGAGAGGGCCATTTCCTGCATCGAATTCTTCGGAAACTTCTTAAGTGTACCTGCTGGTATCGTCTTAGATACAATACTTGACGTGACAGCATTAACTCTAGATTGGGTAACCATATCAAGAACTGCCATTTTGCTATCATCCCGGAAGACATCTTGCAATCGTCGTAGAAGTTCTGGATTCTTTTCATCGGTAGAATCCTCGGAAAGGCTGACAGTCGAGAGGGCAGCTTTTAACCCCACATCGTTTGATGTATCAAGAATGTCACGCCTCCACCTATCTCCTTCTGTGCTCAAATGCAGATCATCCATACCGCAAGTGAACCCAATTGACTGAACATACTTGGTGAATAATCGACCAAGAGACCCTAGCAGTCTGCCAGCCGTGTCAGGCCCATAAATTTCATGTATCGCATGAACCATACCATGATCAGTTGCGCCGAACTGAGATTTATCAAGAACACCACACAAAAGCTTCCCGTCCTTGAATAAGACGGTATTCTCCTCCGAGCTGCTTCCCCAGTAATCATCCTTGATTTTGTTTTTCCCAGTTAAATTTAGACCTGGCCTATCTAATGGCTTGAGATTCTCTAATATAGTGGAAATAACCTGCTTTCCAGTCCACATGGGGGCGGGCTTGATAATGGATGGAGGCAGCGTAATTATTTTTGAAGACTGAGTAAAACCGTCCTCGGGCCGAATCGCTCCGTATATAAGTTGCTGGTACTGTTCCTTGGTGAGAAAGGTATCCTTGTTGGTAAGCCATACACCAGTACTAATATGATCCTGGATTAGACCGCGAAGAGGTTTGCCTGATGTAGGTGTGAGATATTGACTATCGGTATTGGCCAACCACATTGCTTCAGCTCTAGCGTTTTCATTCTGGGGGAAGTGAAGATTCATTTCATCTCCATCGAAATCTGCATTGTAAGCACCAGTATTTGCATAATGTAAACGTAGAGTCTTCTCTCCTGGTAGCACTCGCACCCGATGACCCATCATAGAAGCCTTATGTAGTGTAGGTTGACGGTTCATAATGACAACGTCGCCATTACGAATATGTCGCAGAACTTTTTTATTTATAACTCCATTACTGCCATTGGTAGGGGTTTGTAATTGGTTTGCTAGAGCAGTTCTCTGCTCAAGAGTCATACTATGGAGAGAGATTACGGTGCCGTCTTCTCTTTGAATAGCGGTCGCACCAGGCCACGTTGTTGGGCCATTTATGACGGCTGATCGCAGTTCTTGTGCATTATATGGAGTGACTGGCTCGGGATACGTTAATTTGACTGCGAATACAGGGGGCAAACCAATTTCATATGTCTCGATATTAGGGTCTGGAGAAATGACAGATCGAGCAGCAAAATTTACTCGTTTACCCATCATATGTTTGCGGAAAAGACCCTCCTTTTTTTCAAGGGTTTGTTTGATACCAGGAGGAGGTACCCGTCCTTGAGCCACCTGTTGCGAATTCTTGCTGCTGTCTATGAAGACATTAACGTCATTTTGTATGGTTACAAACGCGTTCATTAGCCGACTGAACAATAGAGCTTGTTCTTCAGTACGTGTCTGTTGCTTGAGAAGGCTAAGCTCCTCGACCCTTTCATTTAGATCTCTTATTAGAAGGTTGGTATTAAGAATTTTAGTCAGAAGTTCATTCTGAATGTTTTCGTGTATCTCATCACCTAGCTTTGAAGCGGGTCTGAACCTTGTAGGAGGGACTGCCAAGTAATTTATGAAAAACATATCGGCTGAGCATGTATTATTTTTGCTGTACCTAAAGTGGAAAATCAAGTTGAGGATTCCGCTTTCATTTTTAAACAGTGATTGCAGGTGTCGTCGGACGTCTGTGGAAAGAACATAGTGAGATGCACTTGAACTTTTGGTGGGGTATTCCTCGCCATCTATTTCAGGTATCGACGAGTCTTTTACGGTTTGTTTTTTGGCCGAGTAAGTCGATACCGAAAGATGAGCAGCCCCTTTTATTCGATTATTCATCTGCTGTCTATCAGATAAATTCCCAGCGAAAAGCTTTGTAAATCCATCTTTACGAAATGGAGGGGAAAAGACGCCACAGTTGTCGCACTTTGGACGTGACAGCAATAAACGCATAAACCCATGTATCACTTTCCTTCGTTCCTCTGTGACAGTAGCACTTTTAGGATCGTTGTCACCAACAGCCAGGGCGTTCTCTATTGCGCTGCGGACATAATCCTCTCTTCTCTTTATAAGGTCTCGCTCCGACTTGACATTATCCTTTGACTGTCCCTTGGTTGTAGCAGTATCGTCTTGCTCGATCTCCATAGCTTCATCATCGTAGTCCGTAGTCTTTGCATCAGCAGCGGACTTGAGATGAAACTCATCGACTTGATTAGATTCCAAGACTAGGCCATGTTGTAAGAGCCTGAGTTTACAAATGTATCGATGAACTTCCAAACCTTTAAGTTTGAAATGTTGGCAGAACAAACACATGCTCCTTAAAAGATTAAACATCTGCGAGAAGAACAGAGGGTTATACACGGGAATAGGGAGTTCGATGTGTCCCATATGGCCGGGACAGAACCGGTCATCCAATCTGCACGTTGCACATGGGTGTCTGAGAAAAGCACCAAGGGCCAGATCGTATAAACCTCCAGAAATGGGGTGTCCAAAGCTGTCAAGGATCTGAGGATTGGTGATTTGCTTGACCGAGAGTTTCTTGATGTCGGTAGCCTTAAAGAACCCGAAATCTACACTAGAGATTTCGCTCCCTACAGGCCGAGCAATATTCATCTCCTGACTCTATTGCCCTCTTTTTTTTGGTTCCCTAAAGGTGATTGACTGACTTTCCGTTTGGATTAAAAAAAAAAAAAAAAAAAAAAAAAAAATATTCGAGATTGGGAGTAATTCATGGCCGGGTAAGTTACCCTACCTTCTCCATTGGGCGTTCATCCCAGAATGAACATTATTTTCCAATCAACCTGTCAAAAGCCTCAGCAGGACCAGGAATTGGCTCAGTTGTGTGTTGTTGTATCGAGGATTGACTGGTTCGTTTTCGTGAGTATTGTCATGTTTGTTTTGACAGAAACTACAAGAAGAGTTGTTCCGGAATCTGACTTATTCTACGTCATTACCAGTATACTAAGCAGAGGACCTTAGTCTGTCACGAGACCTTTAAGCGAAAAGAGCTATTTTTTGTTGTAACAGTTGGATAAAGAATTCTTGAGCTATGCAGCAACATGGGCATCAGGAGCCGGGCCAGGTTTTTTTTGCTGAACCTAGCAAACGGGAAAAAAGGCGGACAAACCTACAAGAACGGCTATTGAAGATCAGCTACGAATTTGAAAAGAACAGAGAATATCACTATCGGGATATGATTACGAGGCTGCAGACAGATTTGCAATGCCTTCATGCAGACACAAGTTTACCAGAGTTCAATGAGCAATTGATCGATATGGAAGAAATGCGTGACAGGGAACTGGTCAGGCTTGATCTTTTCCAGAGTTATATGTTGGAGAGATGTGAGCAAGAGTATGAACGAGATATGAAAGCAATCCAAGAAGAGCATGACCGGCTGGTTAAGGCGATTCGAGAGAAGCTAATTTCGAAACTTGAAATTCAAAAAAGACGATTAAAGGAAGACAAAGATTTGCTCGATATCGCTAATGATCACTCTTTACTGCTTTCATCTGCGGCTTACAATAATGGACCTGGGTCGCCTGGGCGAATGGATGGAGGCAGTTTGGGTAATTTTGTCGACCGAAGAAATCTAAGACGACGTGGTGAAAATAATCAAACGTATAATTCCGAGTTTGAAAATAGTGGACTTTTCAGTTCTGGAAAACGCAAGCGGAAAGTTACCACAGCGTATGGGAGTGGGGCAGAGAGAAGCGGTCGTAATCTGGACGAGATATCCGCCTTCTGGAGTGATCGGGACCATTTCCCTATACACAGAGAAGACGCTCGTGCCTCCAACAAATCTTTTGCGGGGGTGTCAAACTTGAAATTGGAAGAGGCTCTCGAGGATATCGGGCAAATCCGCAGAAAGTCAAAGAGACGTTGATATGATTTATTCTCGAATGTACAAAAGGGGTCTTGGCTTTGCTTGTTTCTCTTTCTTATTCCGGCGCATTACCTTGATTTAGTTTTTTTATATACATGTTAAAAAAGATCATTCAAAGACTTTTCTGAATCCTTGCGGATAAGCTCCTTCATGCCCTTTTTTTTTTTTCAATTTATCAAAACTTTGTCAGTGCAATGAAAGACATTGACCACTTTCTTATAGTACTCACCTCAGGCATGACGGGGTCTCCATTGGAGTCCTTGACATAGCGGAACGGCATTTCGACCGTTTCATGTTTTCCAAACTTGAGTTCTGGGAAATCCACAAAAGGTATATCCGAAAGAGATTCTGTGAGGTCAGTAAAAATAGCAAAACAAAACAAGGTGGATGTATGGCTCGCACTTTTATCCTGCACGATCAATTTAGTGACTCGAACGGCAGTGTCGGTCGTCATTTGGACTTTGTCTAGATTTCTTCCCGTAAATCCTTAGAAAACACCAGGTAGCTGATTAGTTTAAGGATTGTTTCTTGAAAAAAGACTTCATTTGCACACCGTATTTTCTGAGCTCGGCAGTCCGATCTGTTTCTTATATTAGCAACTTGATTATCGGCCAATTAATATCGTAATTCTTACCTCTGGGAGGATGGTCACCTAAGATGCCTCCAAACACAAAGACGTCAAACTTGGTGCCATCGTCTGGGTTCATTGGTATATCTGCAGACGGATCCAACAGACATACTCTAGCAGGATCAATTCTTGCCCCATTAACATCGACATTAATCACCTCGCTTTCTGTACATTTTATTCCATTCAACTCCTGGGGTAAGTTGTCGATGAGATCGGGAGAAAGCGATGTGAGATAGAAACTGGATCCTGCTTTCCTCAGCTCCTTCTCGATTGTCTTGTACTCGAGCTTCACCCAGTCGGAAAACCCTTCTTCCATATGCTCCACTACGTACGTTTTGGCGGGGCTCGTCATAGCTGTGGGCCCTGTCTAATGTTTCGAGAATATAATTTTTCCCTAATTTTTCCGTTTCCTTTCTAAGCCACTTGTCGCTCCTCGCTCCCCACAACCCCGGAAAAACTATACCCCCACCACACATACTGTAGTATGTTCTAAAATACATGTCAACTTTTACATTAACTGCGTTCATGAATACTCTGTTCTCTAGTATTGGAACAGATGTTGAATTTATTTCTACTCATTCCAAGCAATCAAAAACATCATACCGGCACCCAAGAGAAGCCAGATTGTTTGTTTGACAAGGCTTAGAAGCTCACTAACCTTTGAAGATTTATCTTGTAGTTCTAGAATTTCCGGTACTGCTCCAACGGTAGCAATATACAGGAACCCGCCTGCTGTAAATGGTAATACCAAATCACTAAAGCGGACTGAAGTGTTTAAAATACCGGGAGATGATGCAGAGAGATGAGCAGTATCATGACTTGAAGATTGAGAGATTGTATTGATGCTGATGCCAATGATTGTCCCCAAAAATGCTCCAATGGCTGTAACAAACTGAGCACCTAAAGCGCGACTCTTTGAGAATCCACCCTGAATAAGTAAGGCGAAATCTCCTACTTCGTGAGGCACCTCATGCACGAACACGGCAAGACATGTAGTAGCACCCACAGATTTGCTCACGTAGAAAGACGCTGCAATGGCCAGTCCATCTGTAATGTTGTGAGAGAAATCAGCAATCATGTTGAGATAGGCTGAGAGTTTAATGGATACAGTGGGATTAGTCGTCGTCGTGGTGGTGGTTGTCTCAATCTCTTTACTGTTAGTTTGAGTCACTGGTACCTTGCGACGTTTAATATCACGGTCGTCCTTCAAATCCGTGGATGTTGATCGAGCAGTTGTCGCCACATCATTACCATGAGAATGTGAGTGAGAGTGCGAGTGCGAGTCAGCTGTGTCTTGATGGAGGAAAATTCGCATTAGCTTGTCGATCAGGATAAAAATCTATACACAATGTGGTAAGCTTTTTTATCCAAGTTAAAGTATAATCGCAATACACTGACCCCAAAACCGACCAGAATAGCGAATCCGAGAACGCTATTTCTTTTTTCATCAACAAGAACAAATCTGGCCCGCTCTTCATGGCTTTCGCCCAGGAACGTCTGAGGCATGAGATGGAAGAAAACATCACCCAAAAGACCCCCTACTGCAAAAGCAATTAAAGAGGAGAGACTAGACGGATCGATGTTGGCAGGCATCTAGTATAAATTGCATGGTGAGATACTGTGAATATGAACGAGAAAACCTTTCGACTCACATACCAGGACGAGGAGGAGATTTGGAGGTCCCGATATGTAGGCAGTAGCCAATAAAGCATTCGCACCAGGGCCTGAACCGAAACAGCAACAACAACTTAGAACTGGTGCTCATACAATTGGGGAAGAGAGCTTTATTCTTACCAAATGGGAAGAGATATTCAAAAGCTTTCTGGATTACACTCGTAGATGGTTCTCCCTCCTCGTGATTGACGAGATCGTTTACCCGCTCCACAACAGCACATTTCTATAAAAATTAAACAGTGTAATTAGCCACAGGTTCACAAGAAAAAACAAATATCAATAATCAATACCTGAAGTTCCCGATCTAAAGTGTCGAGATCAATGACACCAAATTGATCAAGGAGAGAGTCCTTCTGATGGTGTTGATGACCGACGTCAAGCTTAGACCCATGAGCAGCTACTAAAAAAGCCCAGCTCACGAGAAGTAATAGTAGATAGCGATTTTGTCCTGACCATATCATTGTTGTAAAAGACACAAAGGAGGGGGGAAGGGACCTTCACCGACATCCACAGTTTTGGTGGTTAGGTTGAATTTAGTCCCAACTCACCTTTAAAGAAGAGAGCTGAAAATTGATATAGCAGCAGCAGCAGTGTAGTTGGTTATTTCTCCACGGCTGATATTATTTTTGTGTAGGGGAGAGGGAGGGACCTGTAACTAGGACATGGAATTTGTGTCTGGTCTTCTTTCGCAGGCTCAGCCTAAACAGCAGCTGGCGTCCGACACAATTGTCAAACTATGTGACAGGCTTCTTCACTCGACATTACTAGAGGATAGACGAGCAGCAGTGCTTGGGTTGAAAGGATTCAGCCGAGATTATAGAGAGCAAGTGGTTACGGGGGGGCTTCGAGGCCTTATTGCTGAGCTCAAGCGAGATCGACAAGATGTCGAGACTGCAAAGGCGACTCTCGAGACTATATTGGTCCTATTCATGAGAGAACATGAGGTGAGTTAATGGTTTTTGTTTACTGGATGTTTTGGGTTCTGATACTGATGTTTCTATATATCTAGCATGTGGAAGAAATGGATTATATATCTCTATGGGTGACGGATGAGCTTACTCAGGTATGCGAATGTCTGTTGGATTTATTATACGATATGAGTTTTCTGATTTCGATTTTATAGAAAGAGGATAATCTTGGTGTATTGGTTGAGCTTCTCGATAGTCAAGACTTTTATGTGAAGCTCTATACGCTACAGATCATGCAAGCCTTGCTCGTCAATAGGAAGAGAAAAGCCCAAGAGTGTATATTACACACAGCATTTGGAATATCACGATTAGTAGCATCTTTAGATGATCGAAGGGAAGCAATCCGTGATCAAACCGTTGTGGTGCTGTCACATCTTGCAGATGGCAATGCTGATGTACAAAAACTTGTCGCATTTGAAAATACCTTTGATAAACTGTTGACAATTGTCGAGCAAGAACAGGATGAAGAGCAGGGAATCATTGGTGGAGTCATTGTTGAAGATGCTCTCCGATTGATTGTCAATCTCCTCCGCCATAATGTCTCGAATCAAAATATGTTCCGCGAGACGAGTTGCATACCCAGGCTGTCTAATCTATTGATTGAAGCTGAGGAATGGGACTTGCAAAGTACAAGAGCAATTAAAGTTACTCTTGAGATTTGTCGCCTTTTCGTTGCCCCAGATGCATTGGGCACAAGAGAGAACCAGAATGCCCTATTCAACGCTGGGGTGCTTATGCAGGTGTTGAAGCTTGCCTTTTCAGAAATATCTACTAGTACGATTCGGGCTGCTGCTCTGGAGACTGCGGGAGACTTAATTCGTGGGAATCATGTAATCCAAGAGAAATTTGCCAGTATCGATGTTCCCGATATCAGTATATCGTATCGAAATGAGGTGTTGAATGCAACTACCGCAGATGACGGGGATGACAATTTGCTCCCTGTAGTTCAAGCCTTGCTTAACTGGACCCTGAGTGAGGGTTCAATTCACATATTTGATTTGAGAGCTGGCGCCTACCAGTGTTTGGAGGCGTATCTTTACACAAACTCCGACACAAAGTCACAACTGCTCCAGAAATCAATCGATGAGTTTTACGCGTCACGAATGAATGATCTGCCTGTTCTTGGAAAAAATGAAAATATTCTCAGGGCAACCCTTGACTACAGAACTGATAATAGGACCGATCCTTACAAAGTATGGTTTGCATCGTCATTGATTCTCGACATTCTAGATGGCGACACAGAACTGAAAAGTAAGCTGCGCTCCGTGGTGTTGGGGGAAGAAGATAAGGGAGAAGAGGTGATTACTGCGCTTCAAGCTCTATTGAGTAATCTCGTGTCTGCTTTGGAGAACCAACGGGATGCTCGAATCATTGTTGCATATGCCACTCTGCTGAGTTTATGGCTATTTGAAGATTTAGGTGCTGTCAACGATGTTCTCCAGGAAGGATCAGCTATCCAATCCCTCATCACCAACGTGGCCAGACCTCTGAGTAATCATCCTCTTGTAATTGGTACATGCACTGCACTCGTGGGTATAATATATGACTTTACAAGCAAGGAATCCCCCATAACACGAGCATCACTTCACCAGCTGTTGGTGAACCGAATAGGGAGAGACGAGTATGTATTTGCGGTTCAAGCGCTGCGTGACGAACCGTGTTTGCGAGATTTCAATGAATCGACGAATTTTTCTGCCGAGATTGAAAAGGAGACTGGTCTTCCCAAAGTATATTTTGATGAATTATATGTCGACTTTTTCAAAGAATGTTTTCCCCGTATTATTGGAGCGTTTGATCGCAAAGCAGAGCAGGAACCACTCATTTTAGGAGCTCATACAAAGACGGAAGCATCGATTCAGGCAGTTGAAGCGCTGGAAGCCAAACTGAACAGTGTCCAAGTCGAGTTGGAAAAAGCCCAGGCTCAGCTGTCTGACAGTCAAAATCAGCATTCACAGTATAGCGAGGAGGCAGCAACCAGGATCGAGACATTGGAAGCAAGTGTCGAAACGTTGCGTCGGGAGTTAGATGAGAGTAAATCAGCTACCCAATTGCTGGAGAGTCAACATGAGGAAGGAAAACGGGAACTTTTACAACTCCGAGCTCGTAGTGAGGACCTTGATAGGAAAGTTACCGATCTTGAAACGATAAGGGCACGCCTTACTGAGCAAAATAGTAGTCTTGAACGGGAAAGAGACAGTGTGAAATCGGAAAGCGAAAGGCAGCTGAGTACATGGACAAAGAAATACTCGGAACTGGATCGAAACTACTCCAACTCGCTCCGAGATTTGGACACGGTGAAAAAGATTCGCGAGGAAACTGACAAGCGGCTAGCGGCTGTGTCGGGGCAAAATAAAGATTTGATCAAGACCAATAAGAGTTTAGAAGACCGGGTAGCCAAACTCACTCAGCAGTATGGGCAAGCAGACAGCCAAGTCAAAGCGCTGGGTAGTGAACGGCAAGAGTTGGCTAGTCAGGTTGAGCATGAACGTCAAGAGCGGGAGTCAGCCCAGAGCGAGATTGCCCTCCTCAAGGTCGAATTGGGGCGGGTGAAAAAGGCGCGCGATGCATTACAAGACGAGAAGCAAAAGGTGCAAGATAGCTACAGTCAGCGGATGGCAGATGATAGCGCCCAGGTCCAGGAGCAAATCAAGCAATACCAGGAAAAGATTGAAACGATGCAGTCGGAGTTTGAAAAGAAGATCGAGCAAGCCCGACGCGAGTCAGAGCAAGAAGCTGAAAGAAAGATACAGGAGACGAATCAAGGGGTTCAAGATCAACTTGAAAGAGAAAGACAGCAGTGTAAAGAACAGCATGTCAAGGACATGGTTGAGAAATTGGGAGCAGCAAAGAAAGCTCACGCAAAGGAGATTGCCGATATAGAGGCCAAATTCAAGCAGCAGCTGGCGGAAGCAGTGAATAACAACAATAAGACCCAGCAACCGGAATCAAATGGCGACGCAAGCAAAGTGAAGGAACTACAATCTGAACTTGACGATCTACTTCTCGTCTTATCCGACTTGGAAGACAAACACCGCATCGATAAGGAAAAGTTACAAGAACTCGGACAGGAGGTTTCAGATGATGAAGAATAAAATAAAATACGATACGTTTTTTTTATTATTACTGTACATTAGCATTATATTCAATCTTATGGTTTTTTATCACTTTTAGCAAGACTCTTGGCAAAGGACCAGAAATTATCACAGTTATACCGACTTAATATATCTCTAGCATCAGCTTCAGTCTCGCATGAAGACGTAGACCATTTTTTAAAGTTGTGTTGTCGAATTTCCCCTTGCCATATGAGTCTGCATGTATTGCGTGAAAGATCTTGTTCGTTGGGGGGCACCACCACATCATCCTTAGCTGGTGGGTCTGCCACGTTCCACTTGATTCGATGAAGCATCAGCTTTTTGTAGAAATTGACGCTCTTGTGGCCCCCCTCGACAATGACAAGATTGAACTTGGGATTGAGCAGGGTAAGTCCGGTTAGATGTGATTGTTGCGCGTTGATGCTCACTTTATATCGATGCTGTGGATGCCACAGATAATCGACTAGAAACACAGCGCAGAAAATGCCCCTTTCTTCATCCTGTTGTGCTTTGGAAACATCCTTTTCCTGCCGCTGTTCGGGTGTCAGTTTTCGAGATGCATTCTCCAACTCATGCTTGAGTTTCCGGTCTTGGACTTCTTTTCGAACTCGTGCTTCGACAAGAGTGGGATCCTTGATTGCTTCATTAGTAAGAACGCTCATGAGATTACTCAATTTGACCTTAGGAGGAGGCGCAGGATCAAGACCCAGTCTCACTCGATCCTGTTGCTCCTTGAACCGTTCGGCTCGTTCTGTTTTACGGATCCGTTTCATTTCCTTCTTGGTAAGGTGTGGGGGGTTTGCAGGAGGCATGTTTCTTTCCCACGGAGCCGGAATCGGGACGGGATGTTGTACGTATAGGGTCACAATCGAGTCTGGGGTATCAATTTTGAGTGAATTAGCCTCGACATCATTATATGTATTATTAGTCAAGAGGGCTTCATCCCACCATTCGACTTGCGGGGGAGGTTGCTTTTTGAATGCTCGCTCCGTAATATCAAAGTCACTTTCGATACCTGCAGATTTAGAAGCCTGCTGGATCTTACGTTTGAGTTCTTCCAATTTGGCTTGGGCTCTTAACGCCTTGGCCTGTTCAATGTAGACTCCCTTTTGGTGAAAGATTAGACTCCGTGGTTTCCTTCCTGGTTGTGCTTTAACGCTGAGACTGGCATCATAATAGGGATTCTTGGTTTCGTCTTGTGGGGGGGGATTTAGGTCGAGCGGAGTAGCTGGGCTTTTCGTCCTAGTACGCAGACGGGGGCTTGCTCCTCTGCTAGTGTGTCTGTTGTTATTATTATTACCACCAGTAGTGGGGGAGATATCAGCAGCTAGGAGTGGGTGCACACCAACATTGAGACCTCCTCTGGGTCTATACTGGGAATCGGTTCCCTGGTCTGCCATGACATTATTATTACTAGGAGCAGCAGGTTGTTGTTGTTGTTGAAGAGCAGCCTTGCGTTGCCGTATCCGATCTAAAAGACTGGAGGATGAGCCCTGTGGTGGAGGTGGTGGTGATTTTGCTGTTTGGGTTGATCCGAGTATTTTCCCTGCAGCTTTAGCATCTGCCATCTTTTTCGCAACAATTTCTGCCTTTCTCTTTGCAGCTGCTGCTTTGGCTTTCGCAATGACATCTTGATTGTTGAATCCAGAAGTCTTTATTTCCTTTCCTCACGGTTAGCAAAGAAGGAGTTGACAAATATAGAAGAAATAAAGAAAAAACACTTACAGAATTGGAGTTGTTCTTCTGTCTTTTAGATGAATTTTGGTCTCGATCCTCTGAAGAGGGCCGTCGTTTCATTGTCTCAGACATAATTTGGACATTATCTCTCTCTGTTTAGTGATGATGGTGGGTGGAAAGGGAGGTGTTGTTGGATACTCCCAAGGCCAGGTCCATTTGGTGAATAGGCAGAGAGAGGGAGAGAGAGTATGTGTGTATAGAAACAGGTAATGTCACGTAGCAAAACCAAACTGTGTATAATATAGAGTACATTATCTTATTTACTATCTTTACATTTAAAAAGGAGCTATGTTTCCCTTTGATAACATACGGTTCTCCAATTCAGTATGAAAGTCTAGTCCGACAGTTTGATCCATGTCATTGTAGACGTCGTGCCAGTCGACCATGGTCTCTCTATTCAAAAGAATATCTCTATGGATATTTGCAGGTTGGTGGCCGAGGACGTTGGGATATAGACTGCCTGGCGCTCCCATGTCGGTATGATTGACGATTTCCAGTTCCATAGCTCTACGAATAGGTTCTCCAGGTCCATATACTCGACCATAATGTTCTAATCGAGCATCGAAATCACATTTCCCCACCATTCCAGATTCAAGATCTAAACTATCCTTCATCCCGCTGGATTTCTGTAAAGGATGACGAGTCTCAGTTGATGGAACAACCGTCGCTGCCAGAGGCGCAGGCGCTTGCTGTAATCTGACTGCATCCCGAATCGCTTTATTGGAAGGAGCCCCCGTCACTTCCTGCGCCACATCGGTATACCCCAACGAGTTGATGGTCTCATTTTCTGGCCCTTGCCGAGATGCATTCAAATTCAGTGATGCCTTTTAAAATATCGTGATTAGCATATATTAAAACCCTGTTAATCGTCCTCCACTGTATACTCACCATTTTTCCGTATTGCCGTTTTTTTTATGTTACCGTTGCCCCGATATAAAGTAGTGTGTGTGTATATTATCCACTAAGTAGGTACACGATATGTGAGGTTAACTACATCAAATATGGGATTACGTTTTCCTCCCAACTACAAAATCGTCACAATGACTGCTCCCCCCATACAAGATTCTTGTTTCAGAGAACAAGAAAGATGTGCAAAAAAATAAAGAAAAAAGTGGAGAAATAACTAGATGATAGATAGATGACCCAGAATTTTTAAGAAGTAAACAAAGCAAAAACTCCTCAGAACCAAAAAAAGAAAAAACAAATCAAACAAATCAAATTTCAAACCCATCAGTTTTAATTGAGACCTGGGGAGGGGTTACAAAAATCGCCCTTGTACTCACTCTCCTTGTTGTCGTCATGCGCGTAGAATGCCAGTTATTTTTTTTTTTTTGTAATTTTTTTTTTTGCTCTTCATAGATTGCGTTTAGGGCTTTCCCCATTAGATTCACCTCCGATTTCGTGATCCCCAGACTGCTGCTGTTGTTGTTGAGGACTAGAACGCATTCCAGAATACTCATCACTGGGGGTTTTACCAATTCTTCTAAACCCTCGAATCAGGTCGACTCCCTGAAGATCTCCAATTGATTCGTCCCCCCTTGCAGGAGCTCGTTGTTGTTGTTGAGCTGATCTATCCCCAGATTGATGATTACCACCACCAATATTCATCCCTTCAGACCCATCTATATTACTATTTGCACCAGTAGGAGCAAAATAATGCTGCTGCTGATGATTTGGATCATGTGGATGCATTTGAAGTGGCGGGGTGGTTAAAATGGGGGGACTTGAAAATTTGTTGGCGGGAGAAAATTCTCCATTCCCATTCCCTGGTGGTCTAGCTGGTGTAGACGATAGATGCATGTATTTCCAAAACTGAGCCGGACTAGACGCTGGAATATATGATGATGGTAAAAGATGTTGCCCAGTGCTACTGGGAGGACCTAAAAATGGATTGGACATTTGAGGCATGGGGGTTTGGGATAAATTACCAAAACTGCTAGAAATTGCCATCATGGAGGTTTGAGATGGTGGTTGTGCAGCGTTTGACATGAGATTGGATCTTCCGCCAGTATTCAAAATCCCATTCACTGATCCCGAAGCTCCACCTCGATCAGGAGTAAATGCCTCAATTGCACCTATTGGATTGTACATATGGTACGGAGAAGGAGTAGCAGTTAAGCTTCCCCCTCCATCTCCCACATCTCGCTTGTGATTACTACCCAAAGCTGAACTAGTCAGGGCTCGATCTCCTTCGGGAGTTCTCGTTAATGTCTTGCTGACAACTGGCTGCCGTTCAGGGGTACGGCTGCCCGCTGTAGCCGCTGCAGCTACGAGTAATGAGGTAGGACCGGTACCATTTGCTGGTGGCTCAGGTTCAGATTCCTCCAGCATGCGCTTTCGAGATGGTGATAGGGATTGATTGCGACTTTTTGGCTGGTGCTGCCGAGAATCCCAATCACACGTCCGCCTCTTGGTTAACTCTCCATCCCGCGCCCGTCGAAGATATTCGTTTCGATAACTGGGAAGAACCTGCCATTTCATTCCTTTCCCCGGTTCATCTGGCCTACGGGGGACTTTTTCAAATGCTTTATTGAGAGAAAGATTGTGACGAATCGAGTTTTGCCATCCAGTCCTTGAAAACCGATAATATGAGTAATGACTAGCAATATAATCATAAATTCCAGCTAAAGTCATGCTTCCATCGGGAGCTGAAAGAATAGCTTGCGTAATCATAGTTGCATAACTATATGGAGGCTTTATATCCTTGCATTCATCACTACTGAGATCTTGGACCTCAGGTTGAGGAGCAAGGGTCAACCCGTTTTGATTATTTGATCCTTGTATAGGGGGCTGCGAGACCATTTTGAGTCCTTTAGGGTATGAAGGAAGCCGGGTTAGCGATCGATTATTGATCTTTTCCGGAGAAGATTCAACCTGTGAGCTGTTTCTTGTGTGGTTGGCTATTCTTCGGTGATGCGCGGAAGAAAGAGCAGCGTCTGTTGCGTCTGAGGGATCGAGACGATGGCGGTGGTGGTCATCGTCTAGCTCATCGTCGCTTATCATATCTGCAGCAGTGATGTTTGACGTAGAGTCGTCTGGTAGAACAAACATCATTTGGACGCCACCTATTTCGATAATACTGCCACTGGCTAAACGGACGGCGCCCTCTCTCCAGGTACGACCATTTACTTTAACACCATTCCGTCCAATGATGACTACTTCCCAAACTGAACCCAATTGATTGTACTGGATGATGGCATGGCGGCGACTGACGACTTTGGCGGGGCCTAGGTCGATATCAATAGTCTGATGTTGTTCGTCGGCGGTTTCGGATAGCCTTCCAATGACGACTTTTAGCGATTTGACATAATACGTCCAGGTAGCACCTATTTTAAAAGGAGGGTTAGTTGTTGTTGTCGTTGTTGTTGCGCGCCTCTCTCCGAGGAAGAAAAAGTAAAAAAAAAAAAAAGCTCACCGGCAACTTTGGCATAAGCTTGAACATCGACGTTTGGATTTTTTTGATTATCAAAGTCGATGGCGACTTGAACGGGATGAGAAGGCATTTTCAAACGTGAGATAACATTAAGTGAGGTATCAGCGGCGATACTTGGAACCGACTAGCGTGTTTGTCCTGTTAGTAAGTGAAGGAACAACGGAAACAAACAAACGACAATGACATACCCTTCGCCGCTTGACAGCATGGACTATTTTTGAGGGGCTAGCATTTGGAGAAGTTGTAACGCGAGGAAGGTGGGTAGCAGTCCTCTGAGAGGACATGTATACTGGACGACGCAAAAAAAAAACTGGATAAAAAAACCAAGAGGTTACCTGATCGGGATGTGTCGAATAAAATAATTAGATTTCTTTCTTCCCCCCACAGTCAAAAATGGGCTAAAACACAAAAAAAGAAAAAAATAACAGAAAGGACAAAAAGGAGGATCTGATCAAAAACCGTGGATCGAAACGTCCCGATATCCTCAGCGTGGGATTCTCTAGCAAAATCAGTGATGAAGAGCTCTGAGAATGAGACGAAGGAGGTGAGCGAAGAGATTTGTTTATGTTTTGGTTGGGATGAAAACAACAACAACAACAAACAATAACGACGACGACGACCCGAAGAGGTTCGGCAGGGTAACTGTTTTTCCCAAATTACGTTTCCCCAGCGACGGTTTAAGCGCGCTGAAAAAAAAATCTAATCTAATCTCACCCAAAAAAAAGGGAGGATCAGACGCAGAATTCTACACTATTTTGGGCCCAGAAGGTTTTATTGAACTTTATTTCTGATTGACTTTTTTCCAATTGTTCTTGTAACTCTAACGTCATATCTTCCATTTGAATGAAAACTCAAATTATTCTGGCACTTCCTTCCACTGTAGTCTTACTATCTTCTCTTGCTGGTTGTAAATAATTATTAACTTATTGCCCCGGAAAGGAACTAGTACGGCGTCTGTGAGATTGCGCCGTTTTATTTTTTTTCTATTTCCATTTCTATTCGGTGTCGTCCCGGTGGAAAGGAGGGGAGGAATGAGTGGTAAAACCTCATTAGCTTAATAAAATTGACTAAAACAGGAAAGTCGAAATTCCCATTTCGATAACAGATGAGACAAGAAGAGAAGGGAGAAATAAAATAAAAATAAAAAAATTGTTGCAACCCACACTCAGTTAGTAACCACCCGCGGTAACAACTAACAACAACAACCATAATCATCGATCGGATCATTTTTTTTTTTTTGACCTCCTCAATTTTGTATAATTTTTCTCCTTTTCTTTTCCTCTTCTACAAAATAGCTCTTCATATTTAGAGACTGGATTTTCTCCGCAATCACCCATCATGATGGATCCTCAGTCGAGGTCATCTTCACAAGCGGCTGACCGTCGCCCACAGCAACAACAACAACAACACCGGACAGGAACTTCAACTACCCCTTCTTCGACAACTAATACCAGTAGTATGGTGAAGGAAGAGGACTCAGTTGTACAAAAGGACTACACAAATAGTCGTCCATCTCAGCGTGGACTTACTCCTCCATCAACTAATAACCCCCCACCGCAAACAATACAAAAGCGAAGAAGGGTTACTCGTGCTTGCGATGAGTGTACGTTTTTATCCAATTGAATAAAAAATAAAATAAAATAAAAGCTAACTTGTCAATCACTATTTAGGTCGTCGAAAGAAAATAAAATGTGATGGAAAACAGGTATGAATCTATCTGTAGTGTTCTTTGAATCTTACTTTTTTTTTTGCCTCCTTCCTTGTTGTGGAGACCCCTTTTTTTTTTTTTTTCGGGGTTTCCTCGGTAGTGAGTGTGTGTACTAACTAACCTTGAATCACTCTAGCCTTGCACACACTGTACAGTATACAGCTACGGTAAGAAAATGAGCATAAAAAAATTTTTGACTTTTTAGTATCTAAGCTAACTTGGTGGTGTTCCCAATTCATCTAGAATGTACATACGATAAACCATCTAATAGGAGACGCAACCCATCTCCTCACTATGTCCAGGAACTCGAGACCAAGGCTCAGAGAGCTGAAGCAATTGTGAAGGCTCTCTTGCCCGGGATTGATATTTACAACTCCAATTTCAATCTTGATGCCTTCATTCGGCAGGTATCTGCAGAAACTGGTTCGAGAGTACAATCAAATATGGGTAGTCCCGTGTCTGACCCTGGCTGGGTATCACGAGTGTCCTCCTCGTCTGCATTGGCTGCTCAATCCATTGGTCCGTCAAACCTCAATCCTCAGCAGAGGAGAACGTCTGAAAGACTGGACAAAAGCAGTAGTGAGGATGATGATGGCACAAATGATATTGAATCTATGATTGATTCAACTGGCCGCCTCCAGCTCGACGAAAATGGTGCTCTTAATTTTGTCGGTACCTCTTCAGTCCAGAGCTTTCTTAAACGATTGGCTGTCCATCTTCATACCGACAACCTCGATTTATACAATAAACCACGTAGTTTGGAAGCGATAAAAAAGGAAAGTTATTTTTCCCCTCATCAGCATGCCCTATCCCCCGAATCCGATTCCGAATACCGCGTTCAACTTCCTTCCAAACAGGTCTTTTACGAACTGCTCAATTCTACAAACCAAAAAGTCATGGTTGTCAATCGTTTTGTTCATATACCCACTTTTTACAAATATGTAGAGAGTGTTTACGCAACTGACCCCGACCTTTATACCAGCCAACAAATGAGTTTTCTTCCTGTTTTGTATGCTACCCTCGCTCTTACAATGACCTTCTCTGTCGATCAAGCTCGCGAACTGGGGTTTGATCGAAATCACCCATACCGGTATTTTGCTGCTGCTAAACGACTGACAAATCTTATTGACTCCCGTGATGTCTTTGCTCTTCAAACTCTCCTCATGATGATTACTTTTTTACAGTCTTCTGCAAGACTTTCAACCTGTTATGCTTATATTGGAGTCGCCCTTCGAGGAGCAATTAGAATGGGTTATCATCGACTAATCACCGATAGATTCAATCCAATCCAAATGGAAGAACGTAAACGGATTTTTTGGTCCATTAGGAAAATGGACATCTACGTATCTGCTATGCTTGGGCTTCCTACCGGCATGGATGATGAATCCTTTGTTGATCAGCCACTGCCTGCTGAAGTAGATGATGAATATATCAATGAAAATGGAATCGGTCAACAGCCCAGTGGGGTTGTCTCTGCAGTCACGGCTGTCAATGCTCATACCAAACTCCATTTGATACTGGATAGAATTGTTAAAAAAATCTATATTCCTCAATCCAAGACAGCAGGGGAGACTAATAATACCATCCCTCACAAAATCAGTTATTCCAAGGTTATCATGATGGAGGGAGAACTTCAGAAATGGGTTGATTCTTTACCATCGGAACTATCACCCAAGTTCGAGCCTCCAGAAAAATATCGGTTAGCTCAACGGATTCTTCATATGACTCTTTGTCACGTCAAATTGGCTCTCTACCGGCCATTTGTTCATTACCTCAGTTCAAGGCTTCAAACAGGCCGTGTAGACAGCAGAGCTTTCTCATGTGCTGCAAACTGTATTAATACCTCTCGAACAGTAATCTATATTGCTGATGATTTGAAACGGTCAGGATTATTGAGTGAGGGTTACTGGTTCTCAATCTACACCATTTTCAATGCTGTCGCACTTCTTGTGTACTATATTCATGAGAATTTAGCTAATCCCAGCGTAGGCGCTGTCCGGAAAGATGTTGAAACTGGACTTCAAGTGGTTGGATCTCTCAAGGATAAAACAACTGCAGCGTTCAAATCCTATACTCAGATTGAAGCCCTCTTAAAGGAACTGGATGAACTAATTGCAAAAGAGCGTGCTAATCGGACTCAAAAAGGAACAGCAGCAGCATCATCAGGTCAGCAAGATGAAAAAACCTCTCGAAAAAGACAACTTTCAATTGTGGCCATGCAAAATGATTATGCGGAGCCTGGTCCAACCTTTGATAGTTCTGGTGGTCAACTACTTTCGGGATTGGGTAATGTTTCTGATAACTATTTCAATAATTACGGGGAATCGCCATTTGGCGCTGACCTTAATAACGTTGATATGTATGGATTATCTCAAAGTGGTCAGAGTAGTATGTCAGTTGATCCAAGTACCTTACAATCCAATGATGGGGGGATTTTCCGATCGGATCAGTTTCCGAATACCTCAGGTGCAGACATATTAAACAATTTGCCACCTCTACCGTATCCTTCTACGATTCGATCGTCAGCTCTGGCAAGTTTTGATGCATCGTCTGGAATGCGTCAGCAATCGGATTACGATTCGACACCTGAAGGTCAGCAGGATAGCGGGACAACTTTTAGTCCCAAGGGAGGACAGATTTCATCTGCTTCCACCTATGCACCGGCTATTCTTACATTTGATGGTAGTGCAAGTACAGCCAATAGTCCCCCGTCAGCGACTGTTTCTAGCACCAATATTGCCTTCCCCCCGACCCCGTCGGGGTCGCATCCATTTTCTGGGGACCGATCCAGCAATAAACCTACGTCGTCGATATTTGAAACTCCAGGATTTGTGTCGGGATCTTTCTCATCAGCAGATTCCAAATCTGGTCAATTTCCAGAGTTTAGTGATACCAATGGAGTCAAGAATATGTTTATGCACCAATCAGATTTCTTTGGTGGTGAAGATAACCGATCCAAGAATCAGGAGCCCCGCTCGCAACCTCAGCAGCAACAGCAGCAACAGCAGCAGCAGCAGCAACAACAACAACAACAACGTCAATTTGATGCCAAGAATCGATTACCTTCAAGTGTGGATTTACAACGACAGCCACTTCCTGAATTGTATGGATTGGATGGTAACCGTGTCCAAGACATCTCTTATGACGATTTTGACAATTATTTTAATCAATTATAATGTGGAGGTAATTTTTTTTGTATTTCTAAGCTTTCATTTTTTTTTTCTGTTTTTCGTTATGGTCATGCGTGTACGTCGTGTGTCATAGCAAAATTGTTTTCCTAATGTCCCTTATTGAAATGAGTGGTGATTTTTCGTTCGTTTTGCTTGGTGTTTTTTTTTGTTTCCGTTTATATCAATACCACAAGAGGTACTCGGATGTTTTGTGTGTATACCTATTAATAATCTGCTTGTCCTCGATCATGTGTGTGCGTGTTTTTTTTTCCTTTGTTCAAGACAGTTGTGTAATAATGTTTTTTTTTGTTAAATCATGTATTATTTTATGAAAGAATTGGTTGTTATACAAAGCAAAGATTTGATAAGAGTTGAAAAAAAAAAAAAAATTAGTACGGCCCCCCATACTCGCTACTTTCGAGCTGATCAATGAGGGTATTAGTTGCATCATCTTCGGAATCGGCATCACTATACTGACTTCGACCATGGAGATTGCCATTACTTGGGTGCTGTTTCTTGACCAGTGCACGATGAAGGGGAGGAATACATAGGGTGAGCCTGATGAGGCAATACTTGATAAAGTATCCAATACTTCGAAAGGTCTGATAGTGAGGGATTTGTCTTAATCCCCGAGCTCGCATCACTGTGCGTTGGTAAAATATACCTCCTGCGCAATACACGACAAGGGCAATTAGAAAGCTGGGCAAATTTTGTAAAATAGTGGTTAGCAAGAAAAAGAAAGGAAAAGCACAAAGAACCCCCTTACATGATGGCAAAGATCACCACTGGATTCACAGTTTGCTGCCGGTTAGATCCAGGACAAGCATATGGAGTACGGGCTTCAAAAAAGTAGTCACATTCGTTGAACTGTCCAACAAATGATACTGCAACTTTATTCATCATGTTGCGATCACATGACAGCATGATAAGAGCAGATTTCCTTAATCTCGATCCTTCGGCAGGACATGGAGATCCCCCAGTATATTCCAAAACCAGTTTCCGACCTCGGAATCGTGGGGTAGTAGAAACAGTTCTGCAGTGGCATCCCGTTAGCAAACAAAAAAGAGTGTTTCTATAAAACAAAACAAACTAATAAACTCACCCCAGCGAAAAGGACTGCCCTGTTTCTGGGTCGGTATAGAACGCAGACACGTTGCTATCGCGGGGCACTCCCATATATCCTGGAGGAGGAACCAGGACCGGAGAACATATATTAAGGGAGAAATTTCGGCCATAATCCCACCCGCGTACACTAATATCTGCCTCGTCCTCGGGGCGTAATCTTCGGATAGGTCGTAGATCGTAAAAAGCATTGGTCAATTGAGACACGGTTGTACACTCTTCAACTACCGGTTTTTGCTCGTCGCCTTCCCCATTCTGTGGCGGCAGCTCGGTATTGAGTTTATTATTGGACTTTTTACCTGTTTGGGTCTTTTTAACTGGCCGGTATCCTCTTAGTGCAGGGGGTATTATCGAGCCCGTATCAGTAGGCGGCACCACATGATTTATCTGCGAAGTAGCCACTCCCTTGTCCATTGATCGACACTGGGCTTCTTCAGAGAACCCTATTATTGACGTTGTTGCTGCTATCCATAGCGCCAGACGAATTGAATCAAACCGCATTTCCAAAAAAAAAACAAAAAAACAATTGAAACAAAAGACAGTCGCGTCGGGGTATGAGGATGTTATCGAGTTTGGCAGTAATAAAATGTGACGCCCTCCCGGTTGGCTTGAGCAATATATAAACGAGCGTAGGTCTTCCTTTTCCCGTATTGTCTTGTCGCTGTTGTTGTTGTTGTCTTAGTCTTTTTTTCGAGGATTCTTCCTAAAACGGAACTTCAAATGTCCCAATCCCAATTCCCATCATCATCAGCATCATCATCGCCGTTGGTCATTTCATAGTCGAAGAATTAAGACGAACTGAAGACCTCTGTGTTCCTTCAACAACTGTCTAATCATGTCTACGGAAATCTTCAAAACTGCTTTCACTCCAGCCGGAGTACTCGATAGTGTCGAGGCTGCAATAGGTATATTCAATTCATTTCTTCCGGTTGCCCACATCTCATCTCATTGACATTATTATACATTTACAATATACAGAAACCAACCCTAACACTAGACCCACTTTCGACGCCATTGCAAAGTATATCGTCGGGTTGCAGGATGGAACAGAGTCCAGAAAAAAGAGGAAACTGACTCTAGACATTGACGATGCTAAAGCTGTCCTGGTCATCAATGATCTGTCATTTCTTTCCCCACTTCGAAAGAAATTAACCCTTGTCATCACTGACTCCACCATCAGCGGAATATCCAATCACGGAAGTGATGATGCTGTCATTGGAGCTCAAATATCTTGGTCTGATGTCCAATCTGTTGCATGTCTTCCGGTACCCGACAGGGTTTCCCCGCAATGGAACTTTATAGTCTTTCCTGCCCGTACTCCGGGAGCAGTCAACATTGAATATCCTGAGGCCATTGTCTTCAGCGTGGGGGAATCTCACGTCGCTACTGTCTGTGAACTTGTGGATCTTAAAACCCATGAATTTATTAAAGATGGTATCATTGAGGTGTTCCGAAGGATCCGACCTGGTCTCGTCATTAATCAACCTACCACCAAGGATTTCGAGTCTTCTAAAGATGCCCCAAACCCAAAAAACAGCACCCGATCCATTGGAAACTCAGTCAGCGTTGCTGCCCATCGTGGCCCTAAAGATGGTCACATGTTCTTTCTTAAAAACAAAATCCTTTTTGGATTCAGAAAACCAATTGTTTTAATTGACATCTCAGAAATACAGTCCATATCATACTCCTCCATCACAAGACTGACATACAGCCTGCTTCTCACGTTGGCAAATGGCCAGTCCATTGAATTTTCTATGATTGATCAGAAGGAACACGAGGGAATTGACCGGTACTTGAATTCCAAGCACCTTCTAGATACTAGCATGAGTGAAGAGAACCGTGCAACTAAAGATAAAAAGATCAAGTCAGAGCAGGTCAAATCGAGTGAGCTAGCAAAAGCAGAACAAGAGTATGCCAAGCTTCACCCAGACGCAGATGATTATGAGGAAGGCCTTGTCCAAGTCAAGACCCCACCAGAACAAGACGACGATGATGACGAAGAGGACGACGAAGATTTCAATGAGGGTTCCGAGAGTGATGGAGGTGCGTACACCTTTCTTTGAAGTTTTATCTTTCTTTTTACAGCTGACATTTACGTTCTTTTTCTCCCCCCAGGATCCCCAAATTCTGATTCGGAATCTGAAGATGAGCAATAAAATCTTATAAATGTCATTTCATCATGTCAAATTCGGTTCCGTGCATGCCAGTACGTTGATCTCGGTTGTACTCTCGCACTCAAACTCAAATTTACAGAGCTTAGAGTGGCATGGAGAGGAGGTAATAGTGTAAAATACAGGATATAAATCTACGGGTCTTGTTCACCATGATTGTTTTCACGTTCAGAATACGGGACAGTTGTGCGGCGTTTTTGGGTCATAAGACTTTTTTTTTTTTTTTTTTTTTTTTTTTTTCGTGTAAATCCACCGAAATCCGCTGATCTATCTACCCCGTCTTCTTGGTGCCACAAACATCGGAGACATCGTCATATTGAATGAGAGGCAAACTTAGATAAAACAGAATTCTTTCAAATTCTACCTCCCCGAGTCTGACAGCCCATTTGTTAACTCTTTTTCTCCGGGCAAATCACTACTATACCTAATCGAGTTTAGCCCGGCGCCACAACCATAAAAAAGAAAAAAATAAGAAAATCAGCTGGGATTTTCATTCTCCCAAGGTACCTTCACAGTATGTAAAGAGAGAGATATAGATAGATAAAGAGGTACAGTACCACTAGATAGTAGGTAAGTAGTGTGATAATTTTTCGGTTCTCTACGTTAAAATAGTCAGTATATAATATAATAATAGCCGACTACTGAGCGTTGTGTGTGTGTCAAGTAACATTTCATACACGATTGTTCTTTCTATCTGAACATGATTACAGTCTAAAAAGAACGTAAGGGAAGGAGATATAATCTGCTTTTCTACTGCTTTTCTACTTAAAATTTTTTTTTTCCTTGGGCTCTTTTCTGAAACGCCCCGATTAGGGTTTAAGGCCGCGTGCCCCCTCCCCGTCCCTTCCCCCTAACAGTCCATGGTTGCGTTGCGCTGACTATAGGGCAAGCCTTTCCTAATTGGGCAATGTAAAATAAAATTTTTTTTCGAGTTTCGAAGAATAAAAAATTTTCTTATGCGGACCCATTTGGGGCTGAAGACATATAAAAAAGGTCCTCACTCCCATCCCTGTTTCTTCTCCTTGTCACTCACACCTGAAATCAATTGGCATTTCTTCCTGAGTAAATAGCCATATATAATATATATACATCTTATTATATCACATACTTTAAACCTACATAAAAATGGTACGTTATTTTCTAATCTCGCTTTTTACGAGGGGGTTTTTTTTTTGGTCTGAGATCATATCAATTCTAACATCTTTATCTACAGGGAAAAGAAAAGCAACACGTTAACCTCGTCGTCATTGGACACGTCGACTCTGGAAAGTCCACCACAACTGGTCACTTGATCTACAAGTGCGGTGGTATTGGTATGTCTCATTACTTTTCCTTTTTTTTTTTTTCTCTCTTCACTCGTGCCAAGGCGATTATCGTCGTCCATTGAAAGTTGGGAGTTTGGGGTTGTAAGAAAATTTTTTTCCCTCGACTCTGAAATGTCCCAACAAGAAAAATTTTGTCATGAGCTTTACGTCTTTTTCTTGATCAAAGTTGCTGACTTTTTTTTTTTAAAGACAAGCGAACCATCGAAAAGTTCGAGAAGGAAGCTGCTGAACTCGGAAAGGGTTCCTTCAAGTACGCTTGGGTTTTGGACAAATTGAAGGCTGAGCGTGAACGTGGTATCACCATTGACATTGCTCTCTGGAAATTCGAGACTCCCAAGTACTATGTCACTGTCATTGATGCCCCTGGTCATCGTGATTTCATCAAGAACATGATCACTGGTACTTCCCAGGCTGATTGTGCTATTCTCATCATTGCCGCTGGTACTGGTGAGTTCGAAGCTGGTATCTCCAAGGATGGTCAGACTCGTGAGCACGCTCTCCTTGCCTATACTCTTGGTGTTAGACAGCTCATTGTTGCCATCAACAAGATGGACACCACCAACTGGTCTGAGGCCCGTTATGAGGAAATCGTCAAGGAAACTTCCAACTTCATCAAGAAGGTCGGTTACAACCCCAAGACTGTTCCTTTCGTCCCCATCTCTGGATGGAACGGTGACAATATGATTGAGGCCTCCACCAACTGCCCCTGGTACAAGGGCTGGACCAAGGAGACCAAGTCTGGTGTCGTCAAGGGTAAGACCCTTCTCGAGGCCATTGACGCTATTGAGCCTCCCGTACGACCTTCCGACAAGCCTCTCCGACTTCCTCTCCAGGATGTCTACAAGATTGGTGGTATCGGAACTGTGCCCGTCGGTCGTGTTGAAACTGGTGTCATCAAGGCTGGTATGATTGTTACCTTTGCCCCCGCTGGTGTTACCACTGAAGTCAAGTCTGTCGAGATGCACCACGAAACTCTTACTGAGGGTCTTCCCGGTGACAATGTCGGATTCAACGTCAAGAACGTTTCCGTCAAGGAAATCCGACGAGGAAATGTCTGTGGTGACTCCAAGAATGATCCTCCCAAGGGATGTGAATCCTTCAATGCCCAGGTTATTGTCCTTAACCACCCTGGTCAAATCTCTGCTGGATACTCACCTGTCCTTGATTGCCACACTGCTCACATTGCCTGTAAATTTGCTGAGCTCATTGAGAAGATTGATCGACGAAACGGTAAGAAGCTTGAGGAGTCTCCCAAGTTCATCAAGTCTGGTGATGCCGCTATCGTTAAGATGATTCCTTCCAAGCCCATGTGTGTTGAGGCTTTCAGTGACTACCCCCCTCTTGGTCGTTTCGCTGTCCGTGACATGCGACAAACTGTTGCTGTTGGTGTCATCAAGTCTGTTGTCAAGTCTGACAAGGGTGCCGGTAAGGTTACCAAGGCTGCCCAGAAGGCTGCCAAGAAGTAAAAAAGGTGGCATACAATTAAATTTCTCTTTTGTCTGTCCTTTTTTCTTTTTATTTTGTTTGGGGATATAAAAAATTTGTTTTTTTTTTTTTCAGAGAAAATAAAGAATATTATTATTATTACTATTTGTTCATTTTCCATTTGTCTGGTGTAGTAATGTAGTGTGTTGTGCCTTTGTGAAGCGCGAGGTTTTGGTAGTTCTAATACATGTAGAAAAGTAACGATACTATGAGAGGGCACGAGCGCAAGGAAGAATCCCTACTCGGTTTATAATACGCAGAGGTTGTGTGTTTTGTTTGGTTGAGGTACCAAAGGATCCCAAGGTATACATACAATAGAAAAGATTACACATGGGAGGGGAGCTTGATAAATAGATTTGCAATTCAACTAGTACATGAGGGCAATATTTTATAGGCTTATTGAACTTTTTTTTAACTTTTTTAGGCATCTTCAGGGACATCGTCATGGAAAGTTTTGCCAGACAAGGTTGGTTTGATGACGCCGACTCTGATTAAAAAGTCACCGAAATGTTCATCTTTGGAGTGACGTTCAAGGGACCACCTTTTGAACAAAGGTTTCAAGATAGCAAGAATTTCCTTTTCGTTGATTGAGTTTCGGTAAAGTTTATTTAATCTTTGACCATGATATCCACCCCCTAAAAGTAAATTATAAGCTCCGTAAGCTTTACCAACAAGGGCTACCTCTGCCATCCATGGACGGGCGCATCCATTAGGGCATCCAGTCATTCGCATCACCACACTGTCGTGTCGTAACCCGTACTCTTCAAGTGCCTGCTCCAATTTAGTGATTAGTTGTGGTAAATATCGTTCACTTTCAGCCATTGCAAGACCACACGTAGGAAATGCAACGCATGAAGATGACGACTTTCGAAGACCAGAATAATTCACATTGTCAAGTTTATATTCTTTGAGCAGGGCTTTGATTCGTTCCAACTCTTGGTCTTCAACATTGCTAATTAACACATGTTGATTCCCCGTAAGTCGGAACTCTCCCTTGTGAATTTTGGCAATCTCCCTTAATCCGGTCCTCATTCGAAAATCTGGCGTATCTTCCACTCGCCCATTCTCAATAAACAGGGTGCAATGATGCTTTCCAAACTCATCCGTTACCCATCCAAAGTAGTCAATATTAGATTGAATATAAAATTCCCGTGGCTCTTGGAACGTCTTGCCCCATAATTCTTCGACTTTTCCCTTGTACACATCGACTCCCATATCGTCAATTGTATACTTGAGTCGAGCATGTTTTCGATTTTTCCGATCTCCATTATCCCGCTGCACAATCATAATCTTTTCACACACGGTACATATATCCGCCAATTCGACAAACCCAAACATACTACCAGTCCTAGGATATGTCTTTTTATTATTATGGGTCGTACCCATCCCACCTCCAACAAGGACATTGAATCCATCTAATTTACCTGTCTCTTTATTTTCAATTGCAATCAATCCAACATCGTGCGCATACACATCCACATCATTGAACGGGGGAATACAGATGGAAATCTTGAACTTTCGAGGAAGATATGTCGGTCCATATAATGGTTCATGGTCAACCACTGCCTCTCCCGCAACCATCTTTTTCTCATTCGTACTCTCATCAGTCAACCAGATCTCATGGTACGCGGAAGTCTGGGGCAACAAGTGATTACTTATATCCCTGGATGCTTTAACCACTTGAGCATGAAGGGCAGACTTTTGGGGCAGTGCGCTACACATGACATTTCGATTCACATCACCACAAGCTGCAATTGTATCCATAAGTGCAGAATTGATCCCCTGGATCGCGGGCTTGAGATCCTTCTTAATGACTCCGTGAAGTTGGAATGTTCCCCGAGTGGTAATTTTGAACGTCCCATTACCACGAGAATCACACAGTTCATCGATCTTGAGCCATTGTTTAGGAGTAGAAACACATCCTGGTAGTCTCACTCTTACCATGAACGCATAGGCAGGTTCTAACCCATTAGCCTTGCGTTCATCACGAACATCTCGATCATCTTGTAAGTAAATTCCATGAAATTTCGTCAGTTGCTGATCATCTGCTGAGATTGCTCCCGTAGATTCATCCTTCAACCCCTCAACAATTGTTCCTCGCAAATAATTGGAGTTAATCTTGATATCTTCGTTAGTCTTTGGAGGAGGTTCATCGAGATCTCCGCCCAACCCCTCGACCCCTAAAGCTTTCCAGAGTTCTGTCTCCCACGGAGTGTAAGCAGTCATTGGTCCATCAGGATCTTGATCATCACCGAGTCCCAGATCAATCAATCGCGCCCCTCCGAGAATATTGAACCGAGCATCCAACTCCTTGGAAGGTCGGTTATAGTAGTGCTTATCCTGTTTTCGGGGCCAGTATAGACTGTCGCCCATACCAAATACGGCATATTTTGAGTTGGCAAGATCCACATCCGTAGAGGACTTTACAAAATCCCAAAAGTTCTTTCCATTTTGAGGAATCTCTCCCTGACCTGCGGTACTGGTGATGAGAATGATATTCTCCTCGGTTGGCAAATCCTCAAATGGGTAATCATCCATCGCATATACTGAAGACTTGAGCCCGCGTGCCTTTGCCCGACGAGCCAATTTCTTTGCAACTCCCTCGGCTCCACCCCCGTCAGACGCAAATAATATAGTAACAGGAGGCCCCGATAGTCCTTCCAGAAGCTTTGCATATGCTTCCTTGGCCTTGCGTTTCTGTTCATGAGCGATTTCAGCTCCATAGGGCTCAGAAATGCTTTTAGCAATCGCTGGATCTCGAAGAGCCAACTGGGAAAGGAAATTGTCCCTGTCCAAAAATGCCTTGAGTTCCTTCTTTAGTCTAGGAGAGTCTAATTGGAATTGCTCCTCTCCACGTTTAGAAGCTGACGGGTCCCAACGATACAAGGGCCAATATCCAGAGTCAACAGCGACCTTGGTCTCTTTGAGAACTTTGAGGGCATTATCAGTTTCTGTCTCATACGGGAGGTAAGCGACAATCACAGAGGGACCAGGATATTTGGCAGCTTCAGAAAACGCTTGCAAGACTTGAGTATACGATGCGTAGACTGCAACAGAGGCAACATAGACATTACCATAGTTGAGAGCATAAAGACCAATATCCTTCTTCCTTCGGTGCTCTTGACTAGCTCCTCTCTCAGAGTAGGGCTGGGAATCAATCACGAGCATATTGATATTCTGTCCCGATGCCACAACATTGTGAACACCTGAATTCCCCAAATCGTACGACCATGCATCTGAGCCAATAAGCCAGGTATTGGGGGTATTGAAAAGATCCTTTCGCTCCAAAATATGTTTGGCAGTATCTGACTTGTCCTTCTCGAGGGCTGCAATGACTGCTTCATTTACCAATGGGTCATTGGCATTCTTCTTTTCCTGGACAAGCCACTTGACAAGGAGCTCCCGAACATCTGAAGAGACCTTTGCGTCTTTGACCACTTTACTGATGTGAGCCATGAAATTCTTCTTGGCCCTCTGGTTGGCAAGATACAAACCAAACCCAAAATCTGGAGCACTCGAAACAGATTTGGAGACTCCAGTATCCGGCTTGTCTAGTGCATTCAAGATATCCAAATTATCCTTGTACATATCATCAAGAATTCGAAGGTAGGAATTTTCAAGCTCTGGTACTTGGAGGTCCGTTTCTGAAGATGCAGAGTCATCCTCTCTTTTTCCTACAGATAACCCTTGAACAGGTTTTGGATCTTGGATATTGAGAAGAACCCCGCGCAGAGCTTGGGTAACAGTTGCCTGATCAATATCACCAAGATGAAAGTCAACCACTTTGGCGAATTTCTGAGAATGGGAGATTTTATCCAATGAAGGGACAAAATCTAAGAATAGAGGGGACCATTTAGTAGATCTAAAATTGGCTTGCGAGAGGATTCCAATATTCTTGACTGATTTTGGAACAAGATTCAAAAAATGTTTAGCACTCCATGGCCTATAAACTCTAATTCCAACAACGGCAACAGCAGCATAGACATCCCCCCATTTGGCGGATTGTATAGTATTGACAAAGTCCAAGATGGGAGATCCAAACACAACTAGTGCCGTATCAGTAGATGGAGACCCCCAGTATTTGAAGAAATCATACTGCCGACCAGTGATTTGTTGGATTTTGCTGAAAAGGTCTTCAATGCTTGTGGTGATTTTCGACTCCAAAGTCTCAATCTCAGCCCCCTCAGTGGTTGCCCCTGTTGGCTCGCCGTCTTTGCCGTCCGCCGGTGATGAAGTCTCCTCTTGAAGCTGGCCCTTTTGCTTATATTGTTTGAATTCATTGATAGCAACATCCAATAACTGAGGCTTCTCTAGTATGTGAGTGGTTGCGTCTGTAGGTTGAGATTCAACAAAGAAGTGTATGACACCGTGGCCCGTGGATAAAGCCAAGCTGTGAGCAACAATCGACAAATCATATGCTTCCTGATTAGTGAAGGATTGAAGAATTGTAAATCCCGAGCTTCGAAAACCAGTCAACCGAGAGAACTCGGAAGCAGAATGAGGGGAGAGTGAAACATGGATCACGACTGGAACCTTTGAAAGTTTCGATAGATGGTGTAGTGCCTGTCCCAAACCGTCCGAGACAGTTGTTACTGATACTACTTTGTCTTTTTGGGCATCGGCCAAAACGGACAAGAAAGGATCAGTGTTTGCTCTGATAACCTCAAACTTGATAGGTTCTGTTAGCCCCCAAATAAGCTAAGAAAAAAAAAGTTTTTGAACAAGACTTACTCGTCCAGGGATAGAACTAGCATCTTGCTCGGCAAAATGTTTAAGTCCGCGAGTAAAGGAAGTCTCCTGAGCTAAACTATCTTGCACGGAATATACAATATCGCTTGCATGGAGTGCAACTTTTGCTACTGTTGAAAAAAAAAAAATAAATAAAGGTCAGTCGATAAAGTCCATAAGCATCTTCTATGATTCGATCTTGTTCCTCACTCACCACTACCAGCTTGAGTCAGCATAATGAATTAGAACAGAAAACACCCGACTTTTCTTCTTCACGGAATAACAATAAAAGAAAGAAAGAGAGCAAACTAATCAACAATCTCTCCTGTATCCTTTTTATCGACAGGAGCAAGCTAAAACCGGACGATGTGCTGTGCGGCTCAACCAAATTTTTTTTTTTTGATTTTTCGGGATGGATTTTTGCATTTACCAGTCCTGCTATTTGTCCCGATGGCGCAATATGTAATCGATAATGCGCCACAATGGGGCGCCACAAGGTGCCACAGCAAACCCCCCCACGTATTAATTTGTTGTGAACAGTTCTTTTTCTTTTTTACAGACGCGATTACCGACAGTAAAGAGGGTACCCTGAAAATAGATAGATTTGATATTTATTTGAAGAATACCTTACTCTCCAATAGTAATAATGTACATTAGTTTTATAATAAACAATCTCTAACCAAAAGTTCCGCCCGTATTCCTTGGAGCACGCCGTTGAGCTGATAGACGCCATTCGTTTGGATCTGCTGCAAACCGGTTGAATAAAGGTTCGATTCTTTCTCTTCGTTTCCGTTTACTCAGTTTATCGGCATCGGCAACCTTGAAAAAGGTAGGAGCTGCGTCCACGAGCCACTTGGGATCAATGACCGATGCACAGTGCATGTACTCCTTGGTTGTCAAGACCAAGGTATGGTAAATGACATACTCTGCATGCTTGCCAAAGAGTGCCGATGAAGGGTGCAGATAGACTGGCGTCGACTCAATGAGGGTTTTATATCCCTCTTGGGGATCCTTTCTAGCTGCATTCCGGAAAAATCCAGTACACAAAGCCTTCCTTACCAGATCCGTAGCTTTACCACACGATATGATATTATGTTTGTACCGTTCCATAATGGATATCAATTGTCTTCTCACATCCTGCGCTCTCTTCATGCTCCTAGCTTGAATAAAGTTGTCAAAACACCATGCGTTGGCAAACCCACTCGTCTTCCACGCATTGTAAACATTCAACAACGTGAGATGATCTCCAAACGGATCATGGAATTTCGACTTTTTCTGGTCTGCCTGCTGTTGCTTCTCCTTTGGACGATAGAAAACAGTTTGAACTGAAAGCATAGCAACAATCGTGAGAACTTCATCTGAACAACCAAACTCCACCGATAAGAGAAGAACTTTTGCCAACGCAGGCTCCATAGGGAAATCCGCCATTTTGCGTCCAATTCTTGTAAGAAGACCTTCGTCGTCCAACGCTGAAAGGGCATAAAGCTCTTCCAGTGCTGTGAGCATAGTGTTTGTAGGAGGGGGATCCATAAAATCAAAATGAAGTAAATCATTTATACCCATGGCCTTTAATAGCAAGATTGTATGGGAAAGATTCTGACGTTGAATTTCTGGAATCGTTGCTGGGAGCATTTCATTTTGAAATGCTGATTCTGTGTACAACCTATAGCATTTTCCAGGACCTGTACGACCGGCTCGACCTGCACGCTGGTTGGCTTGGGCCTGCGAAATGGGTGATACCACCAAGGAATCCATACCCAATTTAGGATCAAACGCATTTATCTTAACAAACCCGGGGTCAACAACATAGTAGATACCATCAATAGTAATAGATGTTTCGGCAATATTAGTTGCTAGTACGACTTTGCGTGATCCAGGAGGAGCAGGATCAAATATTCGACTCTGCATTTCACTTGGTAAAGCCGAATATACTGGAAGTATAATAAGTTCAGGGACTGAAGGACCCAACGCCTTCATTCGTTCGTATAATATCTCACAGCTTGTATCGATCTCTTCTTGACCGGTCAAGAATACAAGAATATCACCTGCCGGCTCAGATAAATGAATTTGCATAACAGTAATCAGGGCAGCATCCAAATAGTCTGGCTCCGGTTCTTTTGTAAATAAAATTTCAACTGGATAAGTTCGCCCCGGAATGAAGAGAATTTGACAATTGAAGAAATATGAAGAGAACTTTTCTGCCTCCAGTGTCGCTGATGTGACAATAACCCGGAGATCTGGTCTCCGTTTGGTGGCCTTTTTCAGAAGAGCAAATAAAATATCGGTAGCAATTGTTCTTTCGTGAGCTTCGTCCAGCATGATGACGGAATACTGTTTGAGGTCCGGATCAAGAAGAGTTTCACGTTGAAGCATACCGTCAGTCATGTATTTTATCTTCGTAGATGGGCTCGTTACATCTTCAAATCGAATTGTATATCCGACTTCTTGGCCCAGTTCACAACCGACTTCTTCAGCGACACGTTTGGCCACAGACATTGCTGCTACTCGACGTGGCTGAGTACAACCGATTTTTCGCTCATTGGCAAACCCTTCTTCCGCCAGGTACTGCGTTATCTGGGTGGTCTTTCCTGACCCTGTATCACCGACAATAATTATTATTTGGTTTTCTCGGATAGCCTTGACAATACTGCTTCTAAGATTATACACAGGTAGAGACCTTCGCTGTTCCTCTAGAGACATAGTTGTGTGCCTACCAAACGAGACTGGTCGATTTTGTTCACTTTTCCTCCAACTGGAGCCATTTGACGAAGTAGAAGCCTGCAAGGATGACCGTAGATCTCTTATTAATTGACGTTCATCACCTTGAGCCATTGGATCGTTCCATTGATTAGATAACTCCTGTTTATCAATCTTCTCCTTCGCTGCCTCTTTAGCCTGCTGCTGGCGAACTTCTCTCCGCTCTTTAGCCAAAGTAGCACCTTCCATAGCTGCTCGGTTCAAAGACCCTTCTGGAGCTTTGATTACACGGATAGGACTAAGTTCAAGACTCTGTTTTGTTTGGCCTATCAGAAAAGGGGGCTCCTCTTCCTTAACTTCAATGTCAACGTCTTCTTCAGGCTCGACGTCGGCCTCCTCGTTCATTGCATTGATATCCTCATCAATATCTGGATAATCATCAGCAGAGACAGCTCCAGATGCAATTAACTGCTTGATTTCCCACCTTTCGGGGGACGTCAACCTTTTTTTTTTATTAGGAGCAGCTGCGGCGGCCATGGCAGCCTTTTTCCTGAAATTTGGATCTCTTCTGTCAAACGGCAATTCCCCTTGAGCATCCCTGAAGTCCGCAATGCTCAGATCTTCACCAGTCTCCTGATCGACATCCTTGAGCGATAGACCTATTCTGTTTCCTTCGATGCTAATCACTTTGACTTTCACAGTGTCGTATTTTTTTAAATAGTCCTCTGGATGGTTTACTCGTCCTTGCCGGGATATGTTGGAAACATGAATCATACCGTCTACTTTGCCTCGAACACCCTTTAGTGTTACAAATGCACCGAAATTTGTTATCCCACTAACTGTGCCAGTGTATATTTTGTTTAAAATGGGCTCATTATCTAGTTTTTCAGGTGTTGGAGATCGAGTATGGTGTCGCCGCCTCTGTCGTCCACGATAACCGTCTGATTCCATGGGCGACCTTGAGCGGCGCCTTGGTTTGCGGTTCCGACCAAAGGCATCTGTATCATCAAATGGTGGCGACCGACTTCTCCTGTGATGATCACGATCGGCAATGGAAGGCCGGTGGGTACTTGAAGTAGGACCTGAAGAGCTCAAAGATTCAAGCTTTGCTAAAGCGTCATCAACAACGTTGGATTCTCCGTTTGTTTTATCAGGACTGGTATCAGGTAGGGCAAGTCCTCGAAATGTTTTGGCCTTTTCGTCTGCTCCATAGCCATTTTTACCCGACGCAAAGTTCTTGGGCTCCTGATCATTGATGCTGTCCTTAGAATCCTTGTACTTTGGGTGCATCAGTCGAATCAATCGATCCAAGTTCTCCACAAACGATTCAGGAAAATCCGCACCCACTTCGGAGAGGTTTTTCTTGAAATCTTTCAGATTCTTTGAAGCATCATGTATATTAAGCAGAAACTCTGCCAAAGTCTTGTCATTTTGACCTAAATAAAACTTGTCGGTTAGATTGGGGATGTGTAGAAAATCAGCAATATTTCAATCGTCGACAAACCTGTATAATTCTCTATTTCACTCGTCAATCTCGTTATCAACGACAAGATTTCGAGCTGCTCTAGCTCATCCATCGGGGGTTGTTGACTGTGTCCCCTTGGGGTTGTGAAATTGATTTCGCCGTCCAAAGTTGGGATCATGAAAACCTATTTGGACTAGTCAAGTTTCCCGACCCGGACGGACGAGAGAGACAGAGGAGAGAATAAAAGAACCGAGATTTTCATCCCTGTTTTACAGCAGCTATGCCACTTGGATTTCTGTCTACGGTGTCGAAAGAAGGAGTGGGAGCTGTACCGTATTGGAGGGAGATCAAGCAGTATGGACCATGGGTTATAGGATCAATGATACTGAAAAGATATTTTGAGGGATCGCGAAACACATGGGAAAGGGACATGCATGGGGTCGTGGTTATGATTACAGTAGGTTTTTGGTCTGATTTACGTGGGTGTATCTGTTATTAACTTGAACAACTTTTAGGGGGGAACGTCTGGTATTGGAGCAGAGGTAGTTGAAGATTTGGCAAAGAAGGGAGCACAAATTGTATTACTGGTTCGATCGACATCAGACGAGTGGCTGGTTGAAAGTATCGATAGTCTGAGAGAAAGGAGTGGTAACCGTCTTATATATGCTGAGGAATGTGATCTTTCAAATCTCAATTCTGTAAGGAAATTTGCTACCAAGTGGCTTGATAACCTGCCAGTAAGGAGGTTGGACATGGTTATTTGCTGTGCGGGCGTGATGATGCCCCCCTTTCACTCTAGAGAAATGACCCAAGATGGGCTTGAGCAGCAATGGCAAGTCAATTACGTTGCCCATTTCCATTTACTAACCCTCTTGACCCCAGCAATAAAAGCGCAGCCTCTAGATCGGGATATAAGAGTCATAACAGTGACATGTGATTCTTATGCGCTAGCTGACTTTGACATGAAAGACCCCGGATTCACTCATAGAGTATATCCCAGTTCCAAACCGTGGAAAGTATTTGGCGCATCCAAGTTAGCACTCATGATGTTTATGTCTGTGTATCAGGACAAGTTTGCCCAGTTTGTGAAAGAAAAAGAAAAGGAACGAATAAAACCCATCCGGTGTCTAGTTGTCAATCCACATATCGCTCGGACTCATATGACGCGACGATTTATATCCATGGGTTCAGTCTGGGGTCTCATATTATATACCCTCTTATGGCCTATTTGGTATTTTTTCTTGAAAGCACCTGTTCAAGCAGCCCAATCCATTCTGAATGCTGCCATGAGCCCTGAGTATCTTGGCCTAAGGGAAGAGGATGGAGCAGCATATGTTGTGGAATGTAGTCTCTCTACGCGAAAACAGCCGAGGCCAGAGCTTTACGATGACGACTTGAAAAGACAGCTGTACCAATATACAGAAAATCAAATTGCTGAATCGGAAAAGCGATCTGCTCAAGAGCGCGCGCGGCAGAAACAGCAAAGCGAAATCAAGAAAAATGATAATAGTAATAGTAAATCCCAGACTACATTTGCAGGTACCAAGGGAAAGGAGACTGCTTCTTCGCAAACCTCTGCAACCAAGAGCCCTAGAAGCTCGACTAGGAGAAAGACAAGTCGAAAAGCATAAAAAAATTCGTTATATGGAAAAATTAATCCTGTTTTACGAAAGACAATTTAGATTCAAAAGAAAAAAATTAATCGCACTCGGCATGTCAATCATAACATTTAACCTTATATATTAACAATTTGTAATACTAGAAATTTTTTGACCTAGATGTGTATACCACGAACTTAAGTTTTAGCTGCGGTCATCCCATCCACCTCGGCGTTCACCACGGTCACCACCTCTTCCGCCGCGACCACCTCGGCCACCACGGCCACCACGACCCCCCCGACGATCACCACGGCCACCACGAGATGTGTTGGGAGAGATGAAGTTCAAGTCAAGTTCAATTGTATTTTTCTCCTTGCGTTCTTTCTTGGGCTTAGCGGTCTTGGAGGCAGCCTGGACAAAAGGTTTATCCTCTTCACGGACAAACTCAGTAGTGTTTTTCCACTTGCCATCATCGGAGTTAGTACGAGCAGGAGCATGAGAAGCATTCAGGGAGAGAGACTTCTCAGCCCTCTGGCTTAAGTAGTCCTCGAGAGAGATCTGTTGCTCTTCTGGCCGAGCAAACTGAGAGTCTTCGGCATTATCGAGAGAATCCTCTTGTTCCTCAGCTTTGGCTTGGCTTTCACCCTGGATTTCGTCAGCTAGCTCTGCCTTTCCACTCTTGTAGTCACCCCAAGAAGCGCCGACTTGCTTGTTGGATTCAGGAAGTTTCCGGTCAGGACCCTTCTTGTGGCCGTAGTGAGTCCGGTCAAAATGCTTAAGGCCTCGGGAGGCTTGTTCAGCATTTTCAGTGTTGGGATCGGCCCGAGATTGGTTCTTGGCCCGTCCGGCACCTCGATCTCGGAAGGCAGCCTCATTTCCAGAAAGTTTGGGGCCTCCGCGGGAACGAGAAGGATCCGACTTGGGAGGAGGAGCGTCACTCTTCCTGGACGAAGTTGCCTTCTTGTCGACAGGTTGGACAAGGCGCGAGGGCTCTTCCGGGTCGTTACCTTTAGTTATGAATGTTAGAAAAAAAAATCCGGTAATTTATGTCATATTCAAGAGGGACAACCAACCTAAAAGGTCATAAGGATTCTTATTAAAAGAAAAATCGAAAGGTCAGTATGTATCAATGAGATCAGCACGGGGTTTGGGTCACGTACTTTTGTAGCAACAGACATGGAGATTACTTTTCTGTCTCTGTGGATTAAAACAACAAGTGATGTCTAACGTTGTGAAGAAAATCAAGCAAACCTGTGGTGGTGGTTGCCTCGCTACCATGGCTAAGGTGACGTAGACTGACTATCAAAACCCAATTTAACTTAGAATGGGTGGATCATTTGGTGCGTGGAAGTTACAAATCTCTGATTGTGTCGACAGCAGTCACAAAGAGAAAAAGCCAGATTTTGAATGCTTGCCCTGGGTTTGTTTTTGGGTTCCAATTTATCTGATTGGAGATTATCTACAGATGACAATGGCAATTATGTTCCGACAATGGGGCAAACCCGCATCAAGGTGTCTTGATCGATTGGAAGGTTTTCATTTTCTAAAGGTGATGATAGTTGTTTGCTGTATATAGTGTCTATACTTTTACATAAGGAAATGCAAAGAAAAAAAGCATCTTATCTCGTATGTCTTATCAGTTTCTTTCTTCTATATTCGTTATATTTCTTGTCCCATGCGGTCAGCAGGCTTCTTCTTCGCCAAGGAGCGTTGGGAGGTGTGAAATGTCAGTGATCTATTTTTAGTGACATATTTTCCCGGGTTTCTAGGGGGAGTAAAACCAAAACTGTGGCAATGGCAATAACAGTCAATGGATGAGAAAAGAAATTAATATAATTGTGATAAATCTTAGATTAGTAAAAGAGCCCACGTACTCAATAGTTTTCTACCATGATGCCGTTGGGTCGAACACGAAGATTCCCTCGCAACCGTAACCGCGCTATTATCTTGCTCAAAAAAAAAATAGACCAAGAGTTGGATAATTGCGTCACAATCTTCCTTCTCTACCGTTAAAAGATAAACTACGCGTAATTTCTTTTCCTTCTACATTTGGCGGTCTTGTTTTTCATTTCTTTTTTCCCCACCGTTTACAGTGATTGTTGCTGTTGTGTTGTTGTTGTTGTTGGTTGCTACTTTAGGTGTGTGGGTCCAAAACTCCCTGCCTTCTTTTCCTGTCGCGACTTCGGACCTTGTCTACTACACACACGCACCTGACCCACTTCTCTTTTCTTCTTTCTTTCTTTCTTTTCTTTTATTTATTCTCGTGAAATCCAGCACAGGTCGCTGATTTTTTCATCTTTATCAGAGTCACTGAGAAAAATATCCTGATTCAGCGCCGTCAGGTCGAACTTTTTTTTAAGTTAGTGGGTCCCTTTTTATTTTTATCTCCTTGCTATAAGTAGTAGCACCCACCAGATATTATCATTGAAGAATTTCGTGATGCCTACTGCAAGCAGCCCTCCAGTCCAGCAATGGGCTTCAAACAACCCGTTTCGGGAAAGAGCTGCTATTCATGATTCTCCACAGTCTAATAAGTGAGTTGTTTGTCTTGTCTTGGACTTACTTATAAAGCGCTCGTCATACTAACCTATCAGTTCCTTGAATAATCCCTTCTTGTCTGGTAGTGAATCTCCCGCCTCAGATTCCAGCTCGGTACAACGCTCGTTTTCCCTTTCTTCTTCATCCAAACCCCTACGTCCGGATACCGAGAATATTCTTTCACTCCTCATGGACCTTGATAAGACAAGTCTGAATGATGATGATAAACAACCCAACAAAAATGGAAATCGGCAATCTGGGGTTTCTAGAAGTACTAGTATTTCTAGATCCGGTGGATATCGCCAGCTTCCAAGGCTCGCAAGTCCCGATAGCGATGCCCGCCCTCATCCTCGGCACCATATGTTGAGGAACCCACACTCTGATGAACACATAAGTCGCACTACCCGTCGTGCTGCCTCCAATTCAGACAGGGATGACTCTTCTTTTGATCGGTATGGGGATCGGGCAACTTCTCCTCGTAAACCACAATCGGGTCTGGGTAGAGCTCCATCCACAAGAAATCCTTCATCCAATCACCGTTCACAAAATCTGCGGGGGGAAAATAATATTGGTCGGGTACGGAGCAACTCTGATTCTTCAGCTTTGACAGATCATGCTCAAAAATCATCTCTATCACCTCGAAATCGCTATCCGTCTTCCCGAAGACCCCGGAGAGATACTTCAGAAGAGGGTAGCGGACGCCACCACCACCACAAGAGCAGCCACAAATCAAAATCAAAGAACAACAAAGGACCTGGAGCTCCTCTCGACAAGATTGATATGCTTGACGTCACTGGGCTCTATGGGCCAGGATCATTTCATCATGACGGGCCCTTTGACGCGTGTGCTCCACATCGTAATGGGGACAAGCCACTTGCACCGGTTGCAGCATTCCCAGCAGATGGTCCAAACAATAGTTTGTCCATTGGACCAGCAAATAATGCAGTTGACAACTTTATGGGAGGACGAGATCCCGAAGCATACTCTGATTACAGCGTCACCGCTTCCAATAAGCAAGCAATCCGGCCTCCTCAAGTAGGATTAGAACTGATGGATACCCAAGTACGTGCTGAGCCAGTTCACGGCGAAGCGTCTGTTGGGCTTGGTACGTCTACATTTCTGGATGGAGCTCCTGCGCCTCCTCCTACTGGGCGTCCGTCTACATCGCTTGATCGGGAGCGTCGCTTACGATTTGGAGATGAGAATGGATCTGGTGGAGGAGTTGGACGTACCCGTTCGATTGTCAAGAAGCTTCGAGGCAAGAGTCAAGCAGATACAAACGGGTATGTGTCGGTTGGAGCAGAGAATGCTCCGGCTCGTCCCAGCGAAGATAAAAAGGTGGCGACCTTTGATGAATCTACAATTGAGATGCGCCGCACAGTCTCCCACAGTGATAAGGCAGGAGGAGGAGCTTCAAGTAGTAGTAGCAATGGAAATGGATCATCATCAACAACAGGAGGTAACAGCCTTTTGAAACGGGTCAAGAGTTTGAGAGTCGGCCGTCATCATTAAATGGTTGTTTTTTTTTTTTATTTTTTTGCTGCTGGAACGTGCATAAACTTGACCTCTGCATATATTGAGTTTTTCTTTTATTATTATTATTTTTTTTTCTCCCTTTGGTGGTATATTTATCGTGCTTCTCTTCTTCTTTTAAAGGATCTTAGACCTCGTGTGCGCTTTTGTGTTTTGGGTTTTTCTTTTTTTTTTCTTTTCCTGATTGATTTTTTATTATACGTTCTCTTGTTAATCTCCAAATGGAGTCCTCTCGTTATTTACATTATACAAATCCTATATCTGTCTGCTGCCTAAAACTTTCATATCTCTACCGTAGATTGATACGCTCTGATACATTCATTATCCACGTGTGAAAACCACGTGATGAGAATTAATCGACAGTGTGTGTCTATCTAAACCCCTCTTTTAGCCCAAAGGAGGCGGTCGTTTTGCTTGGGAGTTTTTCCGTGGAAAGGAAATGGTGGGGTTACTGGGGGTGGGAGGAGGAGATTATGAGATCTATATTCATTATAGTTTATCATTCGGTGGGAGATCGGTCGGCTCTATTGGTAAACAAGATGAGATCGAATATCAAGAATAGGGTAGAATAATCAATTTTGTATTGAGGAGTGGGGCAAAATGGGCTGAGAGTTCTGGCTATAGTATAATCAAATCAGCAAGTCAGACCCAAAAAGTGTCTCCCCCTCCTCCGTAAATCTCCCCGATAACCTCTCCACCGTTATGAGAGTTTCCCGGTCATATACCGTGAACACACAACAAAAAAAAAAAAAAATAACACAATGTACTTTAAAATTATGTGTAGAAACTGAGCCCATGCCAATCCCTCTCTATATTCACCGCTAATTATATAAAGAAAGTGGAAATTCACTTGTCCCCCTCTCTTCCTCCTTTTGTTTCGGAAGACAACGAAAAATTAATTAAATAAATAAAAAAAGGAAAAATATCTCTTCTTCCGCCGATCAGTGTGGGTTACTTGTATATCATCTACACCGAATATGCTGAGCGCGTCCAGGACTGCTGTTGCTGCTGCTAGAAGGCTGAATCAGCTGGAAAGGCACTTTACCACCGCTGCTCCATCTCATCCCTTAGACCATTACCACGTCGACACCACTCATCGACATCAGTTCAATGTCACGAGTTTCTTACCCCGAGCTGCTGAAATTGAACCCTCGGCTCTTGCCATTTATCATACTTCAAGCAATGACAAGACAATTCAACGAACTTATAGCGAATTTGCTGAACGCTCGGCTGCCTTGAGCTACTTTTTACGAGAAAAACAAGTGAAACGGGTCGCCATCTTGTGCCCAAATACCCCATGTTATCTAGAATCTATGTTTGCTATTTCAGGTGCTGGAATCGCCCAGGCTGGCATCAACTATCGACTACAAAAATCAGAGGTCCAATATTGCATAACTTTTGCTGATTGTGACTATGTTATTGTCGACGAGGAGTACGCCTCCCTTTTAGATGGCCTCGACCCCTCCATTGGAGTCTTGGTCGATCGTGATTACGTTGATGGGTCGGGAACCCCAGTTGGGCCTTTTGAAGATGCCATCAATCAGGGACGGGACATTAATAAAAAGTACGGCAATGAGGGGTGGAACGGGCTCTGCATTGACAATTTTCCTGAGGATGACCCGTTCTTCTACGCCTTCACCAGTGGAACAACTGGTAAGCCAAAGGCTGTCGAATATACCCAGCGCGGCATGTATGTGTCTGCGCTCGGATCAGTTATTGAAGCCAATCTCAACTGCCAGGACCCCCTGGGACACAATCGATGCCATTATCTATGGACTCTACCCCTTTTCCATGCTGCAGGGTGGACAATGCCCTATGCAGTAACTGCAATTCGGGGCACCCATTTCACTCTCCGCAAGATCAACTATCCACTTATTTGGGGGCTGTTCAAAAAGCATCGCATCACTCATATGAATGCTGCCCCCACCGTTAATACTCTACTTTGCAATGATCCTGCAGCAGAACGATTGGAATATCCTGTGCGGGTCACAGTCGCTGCATCCCCTCCAAGTGCTACTTTGTTTGAGCGCATGGTTAGTCTCAATTTGATGCCAATCCACGTCTATGGCCTTACAGAGACTTTTGGACCATTTGCTCGAGGCTACGTCTTACCCGAGTGGCACGCCGAAGGAAATGCAAAATATCAAAAGATGGCCCGCCAGGGATATGGCTACATCACATCCAAGCGAGCCAAAGTCGTGAGAGCAAATGGAACTGAAGAAGTCGCCTATGATGGTAAAGAGATTGGTGAAATCATTGTTAATGGTAATATGTGTATGAGAGGGTACTACAAAGATCCCGAAGCAACTGCAAAGGCCTTCCAACATGGCTGGTTCCATTCTGGAGACTTGGCAGTCAAGCATCCAGATGGCTCTATTCAAATTCTTGATCGAGGAAAGGATATCATTATCTCTGGCGGAGAGAATATCTCCTCTGTGGCTGTTGAAAATGCCATAATGAAGTACCCTTCTGTCCTTGAAGTGGCTGTTGTCGGGGTTCCTGATGAACACTTTGGTGAAAAGCCAAAGGCATTTATCACGTATGTTTTTTCTTTTTTTTTTACTTTGGCTTTTTTTTCTAAATAGTCGACCCATTGAATTACTAACTTTATGGTCGTTTTTCAATATAGTCTCAAGCAAGGCACCAAGGAGTTCGATTCTAATGATATGATTAAATTTCTCCGAAATCATCTAGGTGGATATCAGATTCCTCGATTGGTATGTCAACCACTTGAATGTATTTTTTTTTTCTCTCTCCTTTTACTAACAAAAACTGGTTACAGTACGAGGTTATCAATGAGTTACCAAAAACCTCAACTGGTAAGATACGCAAGAATGTGCTTCGAGATGAGGCGAAAAAGCAAGCTGCTGCCTCGGCTACTGGTAGCAATGGTAAACAACTGGCTGCATGAAATATATGTAAAACACAAGTCTTTATCTAGTATTACGAGATTATGTCATATATATATATATATATCGAATGTATTGCCTCTCTCTCTTTACTAGCTAGAAATTACGTGTAAATTTGTAGTAACATCACCCACCACATTTGTTAGGAGGAGGAGGAACTCAGTCCCAAAGGGGCAAAACATCAACACTCCAACCGCTTAGATTACCAACTCATCTCGGCAACCATCGAGGGAGAAAGGTGCACGCTGTATTGAAAAGAGCAGTTATAGCAAACATCTGAGCATAGACATCCAGTATAACTTTTCCAAAGTGGTACCAGAAGGTCTCCTTTTGTCTCTTTTTACAAGAAAAGGAGAATATCTGAAACATTACGCATACCCTACGTCCTCCCGGGTGTTCTATGGAGTAACTGATTATTACAACCTCAAAGGGGCTCTGATTCTTTGTTGCTGGTAAGTTTAAAGGGGTTTCACTCTGGTAAAAAGTATTAATACTAACTAATTTATGCGTGCAAAAAGAATCACCGACAGTATGCATTTAACCAAGACAACGACGACCACCAAACCATCGCCCGCCAACAGGTTACCCCCAGAATTATGGATGTACATTTTATCTCTTGTTGGGGGATCTGCGAGCCTTGTTCGGTGTGCTCTTGTTTGCAAGGCTTGGTGCAGATGTGCAGTTGAACAACTATGGTTTCGGCCTGCCCTCGTTTCAATGACGAGCCTTCAACTCATCAATCGGACCCTAAATACTCCATCCGATACTTGTCTCTTTACCTACAGCAACTTCATCCGTCGACTCAACCTTGGACTCGTTTCAAATGATGTTACTGATGTCGACTTGTACGGATTTGTTCAATGCAGTCATATTGAACGGATGACATTATCCAATTGCCGGCACCTGAGCGCAGACTTTGTTAAACTGTTGATATCGAGAAATTCTCATTTACAGGCTCTTGATCTCCTTAATATCATCGATGTCAACGATGTTACCGTCTTGGAGGTGGCAGAAAAATGTAAGCGAATCCAGGGACTTAATCTTTCCGGTTGTATCTCTGTAACGGATGCGTCAATCAAAGTCCTTGCAAGAAATTGTCACAATATTCGAAGGATTAAGCTGAATGATTGTCAGGAACTGACTGATGAGTCAGTCAGGGCGCTTGCTAATGGGTGTAAGAATTTGATTGAAGTGGACCTCCACGCTTGTCTCAAAATTACCAATGCTGGAGTTACAATTTTATATTCACGGTTGAATCATCTAAGAGAACTTCGTCTCGCTCTTGATGTTGGGATAACAGATCATGCATTCAAAGATCTCCCCAACGGAGCTGTTTATGAAAGGCTACGAATTGTCGATTTGACTGGATGTCTACTAATAACGGATGAGACCGTGATGCATCTTGTTGAAAAAAGTCCAAGGATTCGAAATTTGATTCTTGCCAAATGTGTCAATATAACCGATCAAGGGGTTATATATTTGAGCCGATTGGGTAGAAACTTGCATTATCTTCATATGGGTCATTGTAACGAGATTACAGATTACGGAATTGAGTATCTTGTACGATGGTGTTGTCGTATTAGGTATATTGATTTGGCATGTTGTTCCAGGTTAACCGATGCAGCAGTTGTTGAATTATCAACCTTGCCGAAACTTCGAAGGATTGGGTTGGTCAAGTGTCTCAATATCACAGATGAAGCGATTTATGCCCTTGTTCGAAAGAAGGGGGCAGAAAACTGCCTGGAAAGGGTTCATCTTTCATATTGTTCACGGCTAACCCTTCCCGCGATTGTGGACCTCATCAATTCGTGTCCGAAATTAACCCATCTCAGTTTAACCGGGGTGACATCCTTTTTGAATCGTGAGCTGACCCAATTCTGTCGACCGCCGCCACCAGAGTTTAATCAACATCAACAGTCATTATTTTGTGTTTACAGTGGGAATGGAATAACAAGATTGAGGAATCATCTCAATTTGATTGCAGCTCAGCAATTAAGATTATTTACATCAACTAGAGGGCGTGCGAGTATTGTTGAATTTTCAAACACCCCATCGATTGATAATCATAATTATACCCTATCACATCCATCATCACTTGTTTATACCCGAAACATTACACCGGATGGTGATGAAGATGATTATGAGGAGGCACCAAGTGAAGGTAATGGAGTAGAAGAGGAACAAAATCAACAACAAGGATATATTGGTAGTTTTATGAGAGGGCCGCCGCCCGAATCTCGAGCTTCACTATCGATTCTACGTCATATTGGCAATATCATGAATGAGAGAGAAGATGCGTTGACAGATGAAGATGACTGAGGGGGGAGAGAGGATGGAAACCTTAAATTATGGCGTTTTTTTTTTTTCTTTTTTTCTTTTTTCTTTTTCTTTTCAATGTGCATATATATCAATCTATATATATCAAGTTTTTTTCTTTTTTCCTTTTCTTTAAAAAGGAGGAATGAAAACTCATAAATGCATCATCTATATCATTACAAACCCAACACCCCCTTTTCCCCCCACCAGATGTTCCAACCTCACAATACTTTTTATTATTGTTGTAAAAAGTAAAGAAATGACAAAATGAATCAACCGATATTAATTTTTGGTACGAGGTATCTTCCTTTTTTTGGGTCAGCTTCAAATGCAAAAATCATCACATTACATTACAATAAAGATATTTTTCTACTTCTCTTTTTTCCCTTAGATATACAGTCAAAATTTCCTTTTTTCACATTCACACATACATGATAATTACCCCCCACCCCCGTTAATTGAGATTTTTAATAAACGAGTCGAGATTATACTCTTCATATTCCTTTTCATCCCATAATTCACCAAGTTCACTAATTGCTTTTGGATTGCCAATTAATCCGCCCCCACTTCCTCCTCCTTGTATTGCTGCCTCAGCAGCAGCAGCTGCTGCTGCAGAGTCTGACGACGACAACTGCTTTTTTTGCAACTCATTATCCTCGGCAGGTCCACTAAATAAATCCAATAATTGCCCTGAATCCATCGTTTCAAGACCAGAATTTTGTTGATTGACAATCGATGATGCAATATTCAACTTGAACTTTTGTAACCCCATGATTTTTTCTTCAACCGTATCCCTCGTTATCAACCGGTAAACATTAACCACCTTCTTTTGCCCGATCCGATGCGCTCGATCCATCGCTTGCAAATCCTTCATAGGATTCCAATCATGCTCAACAAATATAACCGTATCAGCTCCAGTCAAATTCAGTCCCAACCCTCCCACATGCGTCGTAAGTAGTAATACATCAATCGAGGGATCCGCATTGAACTTTTGTACAATTTCATGCCGCTTACTCCCATCCACACTTCCGTCGAGTCGCAAATATGATACACTCGGCATCAGCTTTTGTAGTAAATCCTTCTCAACAATATCAAGCATATCCTTAAGTTGACAAAACACAAGAGCCCGATGCTGGCTGATCACTCCACCAGAAGACACAAGTGATCCCGTCTCACATGGTGCTCCAATCCCACAGTCCAATAGTAACGTTTGCAGTGCTCCTAATTTGGGCGATAAACTAACATCCCTCAAAGACCGATGTTCTGCTTCAAGCATTTTCGTCACCCGCTTATACATAGGATGTTTAGGATTTACAACCAGATATGGATGATTGCATAACTTGCGCATATACTGTAAAGATTGAAATATCCTCTTCTTATTTTCCTTTTGTCCTGTATCATTTACTTCCTTGACCAATGACCCTTGCTGCTTAGATAAAAAGTCATCGTACAAGAGTCGTTGCACATCCCCCAGCTCCGCATAATAGTCCTGAATAATCTTTGGTGGCAAGTCCTCCAGTACATCTTCCTTAAGTCGTCGAAGCAAGAATGGCAGGACCTGCTTATGAAGTGCTTCCAATGCAAGAGCACCCGCCTCTTGCTCCTTACTGGATGTTTTCGCATTTCGACTCGCCGCTATTGGTTTTGCAAATCGTTCATTGAAAGACTTTTCAGATCCGAGAAATCCCGGCATGAGAAAATCAAATAATGACCACAACTCGAGCACATTATTTTGAATGGGTGTCCCAGAAAGGATAAGTCTATGGTATCCACGTAGTTCCTTGACTGCCTTAGTCAATTTGGACTGTGAATTCTTTATTATATGCCCCTCATCAAGAACAACATAGTTCCAGTCATTTTTGGAAATAGTATCGGTATCGTTTCTGGTAATGTCGTAAGAGGTAATGACAAGGTCATGTTTTTGAATTTGGTTCTTGAGCTTATTCCGCTGAGCAGGGTTCCCCACATAGACAAGCACCTTGAGGAAAGGCGCATATGTCATAACCTCATGGAGCCAATGTCCCGTAAGTGTTGGCGGACATATAATCAGAGATGGTAATGGCCTCATATCAACTGCTTTGGATTTTGCAAATTCTTCCGCACGTAGATAATGATCACTTGCAACAATACAAATAGTCTGAAGTGTTTTACCAAGACCCATATCGTCGCACAGGACTCCATGTAAATGATAGCGATTCAAAAACGCCAGCCAGTTGACTCCCTCCTGTTGATATTTTCTTAATGTCGCCTTCACTTTAATTGGTAGTTGGAAAGGTTCAATCTTCGATACATCCAACATTTGAGAGATAAACTTGCGTTCCTTATCTCGACCTTCCAATAACTTTGCCGGCATATCTGGTGGGTCTGGTATTCCTGATTCCAGAGGTACAAGTTTTATAATCTGAGCAAATGTTGTTGTAGCAAGCATCCTCACGTCCTTATCTGAATCGCTCATCCTTCCCAAAACCGGAACAATCAAGAAAACAACATATGGTAAAATCTTGTTGCCCATGATATCCACTATATGATAGATACACTCGATTGCTCCTTGTCTTGCTACAAGAGGAGAATTATTGGAAACAAGTGGTAAAATGCTGTCCACGAAGAATACCATTGCTCGACTATCCATAACCTTGCACATGACCGCAAAGTATTTGGACGCAGAATAGCGCAACACAGAAAAGTCAGATTTAAGTGCAACCAACCCTTCAGGTGCTTTATCAAGAAACCGATCCCATAAGCTTGGATCTATGTATTGTAGCAGAAATCGGGTAAGACCAAATGCATCCACAATTTGCTGTCCCAAGTCAGACTGAGAGTCCTTCAAGCTATCAGGAATTTGACCTCCATGCAAGGCATCCAGTGGTTTAAGCATACACTGCTCAGTCATGGATGCCTTTTCAAATAAACTACTACCAAAAAGACGAGCAAGCTCTTCCAAAGCCATTCGAGATCCTCGTTTCTTGAGTCGAAGTTGCCTTAGCTCACGTTGTCGTTCAGCACTTTCCTTGGCATCCTTTGGACCTTGCTCTTTCTTGACTGAGAAAATTATTGAATTCAGATTCTCATTTTCATGAAACACTGGAATATCCGATGTGTCCACACAAAGAAATCCACAAAGATTCTTAACAACTTTATCAGCAGCTTTACCCTTGCCATTGTTTGCACACAGGTTGATTAGCCGAGCAACTGAAATTGCTGCTCGGTGTTGAAGTAAATAATGCTCCTCGTTTTTGACACTTTCAACAAGACTGCGAATTAATGGATTGAGCTTTTTCGGTAATACTCCCAATGTAACAACTCCTGATGCCGCTGCTGCATATATTGAAACATTGCGATGCTCCAGTTGGCTTTCAAGTTCGTCAATTGCAGTAGTTATATTCTGAATGCAATCTTTTAATGGTTGAAGTGATTTAACTTTTTGACCTGGGTTCATTGTCTTTCGTAACTCTTCGTAGTCACTAGATATAAGTTTCTGGGCCACCTCAATTGAGAAAAATGCCTGGCCATTCTCGTTGGAGATCTCTACAGGTTCTCCCTGGACGATCGGTGCAATATAAGGTAGGCCTGACCGAGAGACGCCTCCCGAGTCTGCAAAAACATTACACATGACTTGGCATTGAGTTCTGACCATTTTAAGCAGAGGGACAAGGTCCTCATACATGGCGGGAGGTGGTGCATTTAAAAATTCAACAAGAGCATCGTAAACCTTAGATCTCTGAGAGGTATTCTGTTCAACGTGCTCTGCAAATTCGTTCAGTATCAGCGCAGCAACAAGCCTTTGGCTTGAAAATGAAGACCTTAGACATTGAAGAACATAGTCAATGACAGTAGTGAACCCCTCCTCCTCAAGCAGACTTGCCGAATAACCGATGGCACACGAAGAAGTTATCTTGGCCCGTAAAAATACATCCAGTCCAACCAAAGTGATATCTCCCATAATCATAGGCCCATCTATACTATAGCCTAATCCTCCAGCTCCTCCTTCTGTTGTGGAATTATTATTTTCATCCTCCAGTTTAGGACCACCATTTTTTCTCCCATTTGTGTATCCCTTTGACGGCGGCAGCAACAGACTGGTATCCATTCGATACATGTGTCGAGCAACGCCTATGGGAGTCATGACCAGATTAATCACAGCTGGTAACAGAGGCACAACCTGTTTGGTATATTCAGTCTTATTTGTTTTGGCGTATTCAGAGCAGAGAGCAAACCATACATCCTTGGCAAGAGACAGGATCCCCTCATTTTGCTCAAATAAGAGATCTTGAAATACTACATGCAATACTTGACCATCAATCCACGAAGTTTGCTTAGCACCTAAAAATGTATTTAAGCACTGTAGAATAGCCTTTCGAACACTTGAAATTGGATGGCGTAGAAATGGAAACAGTCTTGGAACCAGCATTCCGAAAGACTTGGCGGGATCTGATGCTGCTTCTAGTTGAATAAGATCTAATGTCTCTGGAAATGAGCATAGCTTGCCTAGCAGATCCATCACGCTCGCAGTACTGGCACTCAAGTCATCTTTTGTATCTTCTAAACAGTCCCAAATGGTCGAGAGGAGTTGGCTGAGTGAGTCAGATCGAAGATGAATGAATTCATCTGCAATTGGTATTAGAGTAGCAGCGCTAACGGCACGGACGTCATCATCCATTTCTCGAAGACCAAATAGGACACAATCCAGAGCTCCATCCAAAACTTTAGCATCATTTGCAACATCTTTCTTTCGCACTGCAACAAGATATTTAAGCCCTAAAAGACCACCATGGCATGCTTGCCAGACTCTAGAGTTCAATCCAAGATTGGTTTGCATCACGAGGTGGTAAAGTGTTTCATAACACCCATGGAATGATTCGACCGACAAGTAACAAAGAACCGATCCCAGAGTCTGAGCAGCAGCCTCTCTTATGGGTGCAACTACTTGATCGGATACGTAATCTCCAAATCTGTCAAGAGCAAATATACAGCATAACCGACAAGCGACATTTTCAAGCCATTGATTATTTGAAATGTCGTTTTCTTGACGTGACTTGCTTGGGACACGCCCAGCACCTGATCCAGCAGCGCGAATAACCTCTCGAAGTGCACCAGCAGCTCCATGTCGAGTTTCCCATTGAGGACTGAAAAGATCAAGTAATAAAAGTTCGCAAAACCCATCGAATGGCCACGAGTTGCCATCGGTCAAGTTGCGAATAAAAGACTCATGAACAGGTTTCTGAGGTTTCTTGTGTTCAACCACGACTTTTGAATCACCCGAAACAGAGGATGGAGACTCAGCTGAAGGCGAGCTTCGAGCAGATTCAATTCTATTGTGATGGTGATTTAACACTCGGACTTTAGTTGAATGGGCAGCTTTAGCATCTGCTTTAGCCTTTCTTTTTGCCATGGCCTTTAACCGGGAGCTTGACGCTGATTGGGGTTTTGAAGTGGCATCTTCGGGTGGTCCTGGGGAAGATTTGAACCGTTGTTTCTCCTGCTTGATTGGTGGCCCTGGACTAAGAACCTGAGAAAAATCCGATTCATTCACAATATCATCCATAAAGTCGCCCCCGAGACCCAGCCGGGCAGTGACATTGCGCTTCTCACGGCTAAGGCGTTGAATGGGATCAGCCACATCATCAGCATGGATATCGAACTCTGAACCACCACTTCCAAGAAGTACCCTGCCCTTTTTCAGTATACTTGCGATATCTAGTGAAGCAAATGAGAGCATGTCAGGTTGGTGCTCTTGCTTGATTGGACTTATCCCTAGGTTAACGTCTCTGTCTTCTTGTTTGATCTCGATATCATGTTCCTGCTTGATAACATGCTGCTTTTCTTGTTCATCTTGAGGTTCCACTTTTATAGACGATGGTCCATTTTCTGGAATATTTGGATCCCACGTTGATGTGTTGTCGGATATCAAACCTACACATTTAATTGCGGCCGACCTGGTTTCCCACTTCTTAGACCGAAGGTAAGGGTATACCCGATCTAGGAGATTGTAGAGTTCCTCGGGATGAGATTTTTGAATTTCGGCAATCTGTTCGGCCGCAGCCAGACGCACATAGGAACTTGATCCCGTCTCGAGGAGGCTTGAAATCCACAGCCCATTAGTACTTTGAAAACCTTCGAAACAAGGCAAAAACACTTACGAGATCAATCGGTCTAGTCTGCAAATATTGCAAGAAACTAACATTAGTACTGGACATGGAGAACCAAAAAAAAAGGACAAACAGAAACTCAATTCACACACATACCGAGACATTATTTGCTAGATATTCACTTCCTGAGCTTATTTGCTACGCGCGGAGGAGCGATGGTGGAATATTGCACTAGAAAAAAAAAGTGTCGCGTTAATACTGTACACATGTTTAGCGCGCATACATAATACAATATAATCAACTAACCCAAGCCCAGGAGGCTGAACAAAGCAAATTATGGGCTGAGGAAGCAGCCGCTGCCTCTTTGGTAATATCCACAAAGGTTAGAAAATTGCTACGTTGGCAATAGATGATCGATGGTTTGATGAGAGACAGCACTTGTTCCCTCTCTCTCTCTCTCTATTTCTTATTGTTTGGGACTTTTACCTCTTTTTCCTTTTTTTTCACTTTCGTTTTCGGGCATTTTTATATTTGCAGAAGGGAAAAAAGGGAATTGGGAGGATTTATTTGCTCCCACCTTGGGTAAACCGGCGCCGCAGGCCCAGGGGGAAGGGGGGACAAGCTGCTTTTACTATATATACAAGTGGATCTGGTTAGTTTGTCTCGAGACGATCCAGTTTCATGATGATCATTGCTGTCTCAGAGGCTGAGTTCCTTTCTACCGAGGCAGCCAATGCAGATTTGTATCGGGCCAAAGTTTCATCTATTGCATTTAGAGTTGGCTTCATGGCTGCCTCGAGATGCTGTCTTATTTCCTGTTTCCCTTGCTCCGTTATGCCATTAGCATCAGTGAGTTTTTTCTGCTGATTGTTATTGCCGGTACCCATGAATTCCAACAAGGTGGTGTTGTCGGTCTTGGGTTGAGTTGTTGCTGTCACCTGGATTGAGTTGGTGCTATTCTCTCCTTGTGGGATCTTGTCCAAATCAGACATAGCTGTGTCTATCACGGCTTGGAACCGAGTCCGACTCTTGCGTAGGCTTTCTGCCAATTTGTTTAGCGTAGCACCCGATAATATGTGAGTTGTACCAGTTGGGTTTGTTGGCTCTGAGGTGTTTACCTTTGTAGCATGTTGCCCATGAAACTCGATCCAAAATTGATGTAGAAATTCACAAGCGGTTGCTTGAGTCAACAGCAAGCGTTCCATGGCGTCTGGTGGGATTTTCGTATTTATTGAATTACCGGATGATGGATGCGCTTCAATAGCTTTCTGGACCTGTTGGGAGGCTTTGACCATGTCATCCTGGTACATTGTAGCAAACATTTCTAGATTGAATGGGTTTCTTAATTGAGCTTGAATTTCCCCTAGACGTTCCTCCTTAGATGCCTCAATAAGCTCGGTATCCATTTCTTCCGTTTCCAGATCTGCATTTCTAGTACTAGAGGGTTTTGCATTTCCGAGTTGGTTGCGGTAGTTATCCAGATTGAGGGGGATCCCCTTTTGAATGGCCTCCAATTGGAGATCATTCAGAGCCAATTCTTTGACTTGTTCAAGGCTGAGAGGATTGCCATTCACTTTCAACGGCATTTCATCTTGTGTTGCTCCCTCCGGTGCTTGATGCTCAATTCGATTTCTTTGCTGGTGCTCAACCACAGAGTGGACCATCCTTTGAGATAGACTGTTGATTGATCTTACGACACCTGCGTAGTCTCCTTTTGTGGTTGGTCGCATGGTCAAATCGGGTCTATTTCCATGCTTTTCAGAGACTTGTTCTTCATTTCCATACGTGTCGATGAATCGATTTGTCACTGGTACTTGATCATCATCATCATCAATATTTTGCTCCTGCCGTTTTGCCCGTTTTCGAGGACCTTCACCATCATCTTGCTCGTCTTGTTGCTGGACATCATCCTCATCTTCACCTTGATCAGAAAGTAAGCCATGGGCCTTTGCCTGCTCCCTGTCTAGAACTTGCAGATACTTGTCCATTACCAAGTCTGGCTGGTCTGAGGGATTGGGCCTCTCTCCTCTGAGTCTTCGAAACAAACGGGACAAAAAGAATCTAGACCAAAAATCTCCCTCGGAAATGCCAGGTACTGACTCATCATAAGCTGTCTTGACGATCGGATACTGGTCGAAAATATCATGAATCTTTTCCCTGGTCAAACTGACGTTGATCTTGTTATCTATGCCAGCTGTCGGCTTGATTGTGCTTAGAACATTATAGGGTCCTTTTCTTTGCGAGTTGAGAATGGCTTTGGTTCGAAGAAGATGGATTCTGCTTCCCCAAAATGCACTCGGTTTAAGACCTCCCTGAATGACAGTCTCTTGAAAAGTTCTTTGCAAACCTCGATCCTGCCGGAGAAGATTTTGTTGAAGGTCAATGTCATTCAGTAAAGCTTTATCATCCAAATTAACGAGGTATGGTACACTTTTGTTGTCAGAACCTGAAGAAGCTGCCTTGTTTCGTTCAGAAGCTGCTGCTTCTTCCACTTTTTGTTTAGCACTTGAGATTGCTGACTGTAGCGATTCCTTCATGGCGTCCATATTAGGACGAGCCGAGAAGGAGAAGGTATATGCGACGGGAGCAGGAGCATCATCAGTTAGTGGCTGAGGAGTACCATTAGAAGGAGTAGGAGGTGTTACTTCAGAGACTAAAATACGGATCATAGTCTTCGAAGAGCTAGCAGGAGTTGCCTGGAGGTTAGCGACTTGAGCAAGATCCAGCTTAAGGTTTGGATTTATCTCCCCCTGTGGAGTCCATAAAACACTTTTGCGGTCATCGGAGATTGATATGATCCCGCTCTTCTTTTGATATATGGCTGGCTGCTCAATAGGTGCGGGCATGGTATATAAAGTCTTGAGCTAGCTAGCCCAAACATAAGCAAACAAAGTCCAAAATTATTTCCAAACAAATAACCCTGTTATATCACCATTACTGACTGGTTGTAAATCCCCAAAGAGGAACAGTGGTGGTGGTGTTGAGATTCAGTCGTAGTTCATTTTTCGGTCCCATTGCATTGAGACCACCAAGCACTGGAAAAGGCGTCCTCCCCTTCGAGAGACACCAGAGACAGAAAAAAAAACCAGCAGCATAAATAGTGGCTGGCTCTTGGATTGGACAGGTGATCATATTTTAAGTATAGACCATCAAAAGCTCAGCGACATAGTACAATAAGAGAGAAAAAGCGTTGTGCTTGCGGAGGGACGAATGTCTGGATCTGAAGAGAGAAAGTGAGTGTTCTTTATTATGCGTTCATTAGTTTATCTTCTAACTCTTTTGTATGTATTTTATAAGATGGCGAAGGACTGCATCTCCTAGTCATAACAGTGGAGGTGGTCCAGGTGGATCTACTACATCAAAACCTGGACCCGGAAGCAGCAATCTTCGACGTCAAATTCCCGCGACGAATAAATTCAATGCTATAGAAGTGAAACAGTATTTGAACCGAGGTACATGCTTGAAGAAGGAGTATTTCTATGATGACTTGCATATCTAATCAAAAAATTAAATCAGGATACTCATCTTATATTGATGCTGCCCGCTCAGGTCAACCAGGTATCGTGGTCTCGTCGGGCCAGATACCAGAGAAGAGGTCTTCTTCAAAAGGTATTGATGATTTATTTTGGGGATTGTATTTTCTCAGGTACTGACGAGGATTTTGCTACCACAGGCCAACCCGACCGTTCAGCGTCGCTCTTGAGAGATCTCAAAGCTGGTCTCGATGCCATCACAACAAGTGGCAGGAAACCATCATCATCATCACCAACAACATCGGGGATCAACAGCACCGGTACTACTGAGTCGAATCCATCCCCACGCGGCAGTAGCAGCGTCAAGGCTAGATCCGGCGGTTCGACACCGGTAAAGTGAAGCTAAAATAAAACAGCGGTTGATTCTTTTTCTTGTTACATTTCCTTCATGTCGTAGATCGTGTTCTACATTTACATCTACAGCATAACGTAAATTTGATTTGTATGGCGTTTGCTACGCGTCGTCGATGATCCCCCTGTACTAGGTTCTTTTGCCTGCGGTGTTGTGCGGCTGATTGGTCCCAACAATCGGGAGATGACTTTCCCAAAATAAAAAAAAAAAAAAAGTCACCGGGCTAAGCACCTGTGGTCTACACATCTTTTCACACTAAAAATGTCGCTCGACGAGTTGATAACAGAGGCTACAAGTGCCATAAATGACTGTTCAAGCTGTGTAGATGTACTTTTAGGAGAAGACTCGACACTCATGAAGAAGGATCCCAGTTTAAGGCAAAATGGAATCAGTTTATTGGCACTGAAAAATCACACCTTGGCAGCTTATATTGATCATTTAGGGTTATTGATTGGCACTCGGCTCGAGAAAGTGTTGGAAAATCTACAAGGTCAGAGGCAGGACGACAGATCCTCACAAGGGGAAGGGCTCCCGCGAGAAACTGTTGAGAGGCTCGTGATTGAGCGCACCGTTTTAGAGCGAGGAGTCAAACCACTTGAGGCCAAGATTTCATACCAGATTGAGAAAGTGAGTAGGGCTTGGTACAAGGAGAAGAATAAGCGGAAACTTGGCCAAGAACAGCAAGGTCAGTCTGGGTTGAACATCGATAATGAGGGAGTCAACTTGGACCGTGCGGCACTAATTCGGGGTGATGAGGATCAAGCAGATGAGGATCAAAACTCTGACGACCAAGATGAAGAGGATATGCTTAGCTTCCGCCCTGCACCCCAAGCCCTATTAGGGCCAAGGCAAGAGAAAGATGACAAGGGAACAAAAGAACACGAAATATATAAGCCACCAAAGATTTCAGCAGTAGCTCCTTTGGATGAGGATAGACGGAGTAATAGTAGTAGTCGTCGGCGAGGGGGAAAGAGGAATACAGTTATGGAAGAGTACCTGGAAGCCAACTCTGAGAATCCGAGCGCAATGCCATCGATCGGTACAGATTTCGCCCAAGGAGGCCGCATTGTTCATACTGATAAAGATAGGCGGAAGCAAAATCAAGTACGCAACTATGAAGAGGAGAATTTTGTCCGTCTCAATCCAGCTGCTACTATGACGGCTAAAGAACGTAAACGAGACAAGCAGCAGACCAGACAACGGCAAAAAGACGAGTTCTTTGGAGAAGATTGGGGGATCCTTGATCGGATCACTGGTGGTCGTACATCGTCATCATCAAGAAGGAAGACAGGACAAAGGGAAAGCTTGTATGCAAAAAGTAAAAAGAGAGCAGCTCAATCCGATTTTGCTGGCTCGGCATCCAAGCGGCGCTGATTTCTTTTGAAATTTTGTGTGGTTAAACGAGATTTTCTCAGAAAAATGATGTACTTGATGTACTTGTAGATACATAGTGTAAGAAAAGAGTATCATTAAAATGTTTCCATACTCCAGCAACAACAATAAAGATAATTCAACCCTGCACAAGCCAAATGAAAAAGAAAAAAAAAGCAGAAGTCTTTAACAAAATTCGTGACACATAGATAAGATAAACGCAAAAAGAGCAAAAAAAGAAAAACAAACAAAACCCAACCCAACTCAGTCAACCTTGGCTTCGCTCAGTTTGGTCATGGTTTCCCGTAGATTATTGCTAAATTTGATATTTGCAGAGCGATGTTTGGATTTTTTAAGCCTTCGCCGTGCAACCATGACGGGGACGGAAGAGTTGGACACAAGGTAATTTGAAAAGGAGCCCAGAAGGATGCCCTTAATTGCGGATCTACCACGAGATCCTAAAACAACAAGACTCGGATTGATGTAGTTGACCATCTCGGTAATGAGATGTTTGGGACTCTTGCAATGGATGACTTCAATCACCACGTGAACTTGAAGTGGAGTCTTTTTAAGTAGTCTGACAATTTGATTTGTGATTTTGTTGATGGCTTCCAGTCGTTCTTCTTCCAGTAGTTTGGGATCTTGGTCCTCTCTTTCCTCGACTGCATAGATGGCGTACATGACATTGCCATCCCGGAGGACAGTGCCGATTGTCCATTCCAAAGCGTATCGGGACTCTGGGGAAAGATCCTCAGCAACGAGGTATGATCTTCTCTGGTGGGCCTTTTGGGCCTCTTGGGCATAGTTGCCTCTTGTCACTGTTCTGAGAGCTCGGCCAATATGGTTATTGGATTCAATTAAGGAGATGGTCAGATCCATGACAGCAGCCTTCTTGATGCCGAGCGCCTCCTCAGTATCCGAGGTGTAAGGGGCCATAAAGGAGGTATCGGGATCAAAAGCGGTTTTGGGATGAACAACCCGTCTCTTGGACTCTACCACAACAGATGGTCGTGGAGCATTGGATTCTAATAATGATCTGACTCTGTAGTGGGAAGTTGAGATACTTTTGCGCTCATCTTCTGCAGCAGCCAACAAACTCATAGGACTGCGTTCGGATTTGACAATATCACTTGTAAGCCCCTCATTAGTACTATCATCTGAATCGGAGTTATCTCTGTCGTCGTCGCCATAGTCGGAGGAAGAGTCCCATTCGTCATCATCGTCAGAGACGGCAACCTCGTCGTCGATATCTACTGCAAGGCGAGCACTGTCGCTGGGACTATGGCCAGAGCGAGGTAAGGAAGAGGCCAGAGTACTACCAGACCGGAGGATATTAGCATCAGATAAATGCCGGTAAGCATGGTGGAAACTGCCAGGTTCCCCATAGGAGGAAGATGGAGACAAACCATTAACTGAAGACGGGGGTGGTGGGGAGTGGCTTGCCGGGAATGAAGAGCTGCTCCTCCTCCGTTCACGAGAGGAGGAAGTTTTAAATAGATTACTGAGAAACCCGCCCGAAGAGGATTTTTGCTGAGGTCGAGGAGGAGGGTTACTTGATACCCGCTGTACTCTTGAACCGCTGAAACCCGAACTATCGACGGAGGACTTGGGAGACAGGGTTTCAGGAGGAGACATTGGGGAGTATTCAGGGTCTAGCATGGAAGAAACAGGTTGTAGCGGGGGTTCAAGCATTGAATTTGTAGAGGTTGGAGTCAAGGGAGAAGTGTAAGATCCGGCATCGCTGGCTCTTTGATGTCGCGAGGATGATGACGACGATTGTTCCAGGATCTTTAAGATTTCCAGACGTTCTTCTTCAGCTGCAGACAGCAAAGACATTGTTTAGTTCTATATATTTCCCTCTGTTTGTTTTCAAGTTGTCTACTTCTCTCGGGATCTGGGGATTTTGGGGGGTAAATGGTGGTGGGTGTATAGGGCGCGGCGGTGAGATGATGTTTGTTGCCCAAATAGGGAAAGCGCGGTTGTTAGGTGCGACTTATTGGACCAAAAGAGGGAATTCTATAGAAGGGGCGAACGCGTGCGACGAGATGGGGGATTTTAGACGTAACCCGATTGGGCAAGTCGGGAAGTCTAATGTGTTTTTTTCTTCCCTTCTTCGATGAGCAAAAGTAAAAAACCGAATTGGATCTGATTCAAATCCAATTTGCTGTAGATTTTCTGTAGCTTTTTAACATTTATTATTAATTTCATTTTATATTCTCTCATTGTTTTGTAGCGTTCAATTAAAACAAACTTGATTTTTGGTGCCTTTTCTCTATCTGTCTGGTGGTTGCTACTGCGCTGTTGTCGTTGTTGTTAGGCAAAGACGGGGCATCCGTTGGTGTGGTGGTGCTAAACTCAAATCTGCCCTTCTTTCTTGTCCCATCCTTCATCTCGTCCTCTGTCACCCTTTTTCAACTGGTTTCTTTTCATCTTTGTGCAACTCCCCCAACCTCAATCGTTTGTTTTTCTTTTTTTCTTTTATTATGACTACTGGTAATGCTACTACTGCTCCGGTAGCTCCTGCTGATTCCAAAAGTACCAATAATGGTGGAGGCCCCGTTAGACGCAGAACTCAACGAAGGTAAGAAGATCCGATTCTCTTGACTCTTTGGGTTGTACCCCTTTAATACAGTTGGACGGTCCCCATTCTTTGCCCTTTTTTCTTTTTTATTTTTGTTCTTTTTTTTGGGTTTTTTTTTATCTGTTTTATTGCTTTTTTCCTCTATTTTTTTTCCTTATCCCTCATCATCTCATCTCATCTCATCTCATCTCATCCCCCCTAACTAACTGATCCTCAACCAGCACTTCGTCTAAAAACAATTCAACCTCAGAATCGGTCGACTCATTAGGACGGAAAAAGTACAGGTTTTTAGGGTTTTTTTTTTTTTTTTTTAAATCAATAGTATTATTAACTCTTTCTTTATCGGACAGACCGAAAACTCCCCGAACTCCTTCCTCATGGGATCCCCATGATGATATTCTTCTACGACATTTGAAAGAAGGGTTGAAGATGGGCTGGAAAGATATTGCTAGTCATTGTGAGTGACAAGAAAAAGAAAAAAATTGTCATAATTTTCAATAAAATATGCTTACCAAACCAAATTTTTTTCCTCAGTCGTCAATCGGACCCCGAATGCCTGCCAATTCCGCTGGCGACGATTGATGTCAGGCACTTTGAGGGGATCAAATCATAATACGTCTGGATTGTCTACCCCATCCCTCGTCACGTCATCGGGATACACAGATACCGGTAGTGTTTGGGGTGGAGAGAGCGCAAGTGATGGATCTCCCCCTGCTGGGCCCATGGTGACATTACCAAACTCCAATTCTAGTAAAGAGTGGTCATTTGAAGAGGACGAGTTGGTAATGAGGAGAGATTTACGATTTGAAGAATTATCCGTCCTTCTCCCTCAACGAAGTGAGCCGGAAATATGGGCTAGAATCACTTGTTTGGGGTCCAGAATGAATGGTAATTCTGGTGGTGGTGAACTAGATCAATCACACCAAGGGGAATCTGCCCCCACTCCCGCCGTTGCTCCACAACACCCTAGTCCTAGATGTTCCTTATTGTGCGATAAGGATCAATCACCCCTCATGTCGTTTCAAGACCAATTGATGCCAATAAAGCAGCAATTGCCAAGTATATCCTCGTGTCTTGGCTCGGCAATGAATTTACAAACTCCACTGCTACCACCTCCGATCTTATCGAGGCCAAAACGACAACAACAACAACAACAACAACAACAACAATCTAGAGATGTATGAAACTGTTATCTTTCTTTAATAGGGGCTTATTTTACAAAGTGTCTTTGTTTTATGTTTTTTTTCTACGTCACTCTTTTTACGCACACACACACACTCTCACACACGTTCTTTCTTTTTTTCTGTGTATATGTTAAATTTTTTTGGGGTCGTTTTTCTCTATTCTTTATTTTTTATTCTACCTTTTTTTTTATGGTCTGGTATTCCCTTTTTTTCCTCCTCCTTTTCTTTCTTCTCGAGTGTAAAGAAGATTACAAAAAAAATAAAATTTGATTGATTCAACTACGTTGTCAAAAGCACTGTTTTTTAACTTGGGAAAAAACTTATGGTTATTACAACAAACTAACCCTTCCTCCCCAACCCTTGCCATTCATTTCTCACACACACAAACACACACACACAAAGCGACGAGGAGAAGGGGGAAAGGAGGGAAAAAGAGCAAAACACAAAACAGAAAAAGAGATACTATATAGCACAGCCACAGCCCTCCCCACCCCCGAATTCAAACCATAAACTTTTCTTCTTTCCTACTCCTTGGAAGTCTCAGTTGTCTCGGGTTGAGGTTCCGGTTCAGCCTCACCCGTCTTTTGTCCATTGGTTGCAGCAGCCTCTCCTTCTCCCCCTTTAGTCCTTAAATACTCTTCGTAAGCCTTGACTGCCTCTTGAACTCTGGCTTGAAGTCCAGGTTCATTATCCAATAGCCCAAGTAATTCTACATTGTCCATTTCCAACAACATACCAGTGATCTTACCCGCCATCTGTGGTTCAATCGCTGCAATCTTGGGATATAAAGCTTCTCCCAGGATTTGCTTTTGCGCTTCGGGTGGGGCTGAGGCAAGAGCTGCTGCCGTCAATTGACTCTCCTCACTTCCGGGCACTCCTTCACGTCGTTGCTGCAAAAAGGCATTACGCCCTTGATGTTGTTGCTGTCGGAGTGGCATTCCTCCACGTCCTCCCATTCCTGCAACAACCGGTCCATTGCTGTAACCGCCACGTTGGGCAGGGGCTCCTCGTTGCTGTTGTTGAGGCATATATCCATTGTATCCAACAGGTGGGACGCCATAAACTGGAACACCAGGTGGTCCATTACCAGCTCTAGGAGGCCATTGTTGCTGCTGTTGCTGTTGCTGCTGCTGTTGAGGATGGTGACCTCCGGCTCCTTGGTTCCCACGTCCACCTTGTTGCATCACAAGTTGAGGGTTCCCATTACCAAAAGGCATACCTCGTGCACCGGGCACTGGGGGTGCAAATCCTGGTTGCTGGCCCGGTCCATAAAAGATGGGGGCTGGAAGATATTGACCTGGCATTCCTGCAGCAGCAGCTTGTTGTTGCAGTCGCAATTGGTGACGAGCTTGAATTTGCTGCTCCAATTGAGATTTGCGAACATCCTTGCGCTGAGCAAGAGCAACATACAAGGGTTTACCTTGCAACATATGCTGATTCATCTCCGTGACAGCCTTGGTAGCCTCATCTGGTGACGAGAAACAGACAAACCCAAACCCTTTAGATTTTCCTGCTTCATCAGTCATAACCTTGGCAGAAGTGATTGTACCAAATTCAGAAAACTCCTGTCGCAGTCGATCATCATCGATATCATCAGCGAGGTTCTTGATATACAAATTGACTCCTTGATATTTTTGCATTTTCTCCAATCGAGCCTGTTCGTACTGTTTACGAAGTTCTTCTTCACGTTCATACTTCTTTTGGGCACGACCAACATAGAGTTTTTTACCATTGATCTCAATATCATTCAATTCATCAACTGCCTTGGAAGCGTCCTGGTGATTTTCAAAGTTGACAAATCCAAATCCTCTTGGTTTTCCTTCTTCGTCTCTAGCAAGAGAAAAGGAAGTGATTGGACCGTATTTCTCAAACATGTCACGGAATTTCTCATCGGTCATTTCAGAATCCAAATTCTTGACGTAGACATTGGTGAAATTTGCCTTCATCTCTTCAAACTTGGACTGACGGTCCTTCTTGGGAATATGATGACCAACATAGACCTTCTTGTCGTTGAGCAACATACCATTAACATGCTTGATGGCATTTTCAGCAGCTTCGGCAGTTTCATAATGAACAAACCCGTATCCACGAGATTGACCATACTCATCAGTTGCCACCTTGCAAGATAAGATATTACCAAAGGCAGAGAAAGTATCATGGAGAGCCTTGTTATCAATGGCAATATCCAAATTCTTGATAAAGACATTGCCAGCACCAGTCTTGCGAAGAGATGGATCCCGTTGGGACCACATGATTCGGCAAGGTCGCCCCTTGATGAGAGTGTAGTTGAACTCATCAAGCGCTCGTTCTCCATCAGAGATGGTATGATAATTCACATAAGCATATCCTAGAGATCGTCTTGTAACTGCATCACGGCATACCCGGATTGATGCCACAGGTCCGACTTGGGAGAAGAGCTCAAACAGCATAGCCTCAGTAATAGATGGATCCAGTTCCCCTACATACAATGAGGCAGATCGCTCGCTGTCGCCCTGCTGGTCCTCGCTAGGTTTTCCGGCCTCGCCAGATTCAGTGGTTTCAGCAGCAGCCGGCGCTGGCTCTTCAGGAGCAGCAGCGGCAGTGGTGTTGTTATCTGCAACTGCATTCTCAGCAGGAGCAGCATCTGACTTGTCCTTCAAGGAAAGATTCTCAATGGCCTTTTCAGCAGCCGCCACAGACGTACCAGCAGGTTCAGTCATTGTATTTAGTTTTATTTTTTGATGTTTTTTGTTGTCAATTTGATTTCAAAAAAGGACAGATTGACCCTTTCTTTTCTTTTTTCAGATAGGAGTTTTCTTTTCTGGTTTTTTTTCTCTTTTTTTTTAAATAATAAAAATCTCAATTAAAAAACCAAATGGATCCCCTTTGGTTTCTGTTTTATCGAGATTTTTTTTTTTATTTTATTGAAAAAAGTTTTCAAATTTTTTTGATATTTTTTTTTCAAAGGAGAAGAAAGAGAAAAGTTTTTTTTATTTTATTTTAATTTTTTTTTTTTCCTCCCTTTGGGTCATCGCGCGCGCCTTCAGAGGTCTGATTTTCGTTGCCCTAGACAACCAATTTAGAGATGTGGAGAATTGTTTTTGAGATATTTTATTCTATTTTATTTCAATATAAGAAAGGATGGAATACAAAGTCTATATATAAAACGAGCGAAACGCCGTAAATAAAATATGAAGAATAAATGAATCACGATAAATCAAATCCTGCTTCCGCGTTGATGGCATACAAAAGCTTCTGCTTGAGCAATGCTTTGTCCTTGTAATCAGGCAGTTTAAGTAGATTGACGCACGTCGATGTAGTTGGTAGTCTGGTCTTATCGGGACCAGCATTTCTTAGTGAGAAGAGTGGTTGGAGCATGGTGAAACCCAAAAGGGGTGCCCTTGACACTGAGGTGACAAATTTAAGCAGTTTGCGCCGGTCCTCATTGCTAAACTCTGACACAATCTGCCAAAAATCCTGCACTGTCTGATCAGTCTCCCAGAATCCTCCGTAGACAGTGTGTTTGCGCCAGTCTTCAACATCGATGGTTTGTTCTCCTCCACTGATGAGGGTTTGAAGCTCTTCAGAGTTGAACATTGTCAACCAGCTAGGAGAAATGAGATCTGCAAGTCCGTTAATGAATGCATTGGTCTGCCTCGATATCTGGGTGTTGAGTTTGTAATTTGCAAATGCATAGATATATTCCAGCCGGTTTGTATTGTTCACAGGAGTGTTGGCACCCCCAGGTACTAGCTCTACCGTCTTTGGTGGCTTATTGTTGTTATGGTTATTATTAGTGAGGGTTACATCCTCCGTCACAGTAAAGTTGAGCCCCAAATCCTCTTCCACATTGCCGGGATACTTCTTGAGTTGAATTAGTCCATTATATAGAGACGGATCATAAGTGTAGAGATCATCAATTCCATTCTTCATAGATCGACCTTGTAATTTGGATAAAAAGAAAGGAGCGAATTGCACTTCCACAAGAATCTTTTCATACAAGCATTTCCCAATGATTCTACCAAAAAACTCAATAAGTGATAATGAGTCACTGTCGATAGCGGTAGGATTGGGATAAAACCTATGGTCTGGCGTGCTTACAAAAAGCCCGGTCTCTGGACGAAGAGTGTATTCACAGATACTAGTGAGAAATTCCTTGGTGATGCCGCCCCCGTCAATCCCGGCTTCAGGTCCATATTGGTTGAAAAATTGCACCTGAATTGGCTTTTTGAACTCGGGCCCCAAATTGTTGAATGCACCGTATGCATCTTCCAGCAGATGATCTCGCCGAATATCTGCCTTATGAGTACCAGCCATACCCGAGAAAAATACGGTAAATGGGTCATTGAGAACCTGTTTGCGATCCAGAACAATAAACTCTTGAAAAACGCTTACCCTCACATTGAAGGGGATAAAGAAAGGTAAACTATGAAGAATTCTTAACCGTGGGCTTATTGCCAGTTCGTGCCTTAGTTTAGACGCATTGGCTTTACGAAGTATTCGATGCCTCGTCTCTGTATGACTATCATGATTTGCCACCTCTGAAGATCCTTGATTATCCCGATTCGATCGAATTCTTTGCTCTTCCTCTACAACTGAACTGATAAAACTTGACATGTCGTATTTATCAGTCATTAACCAGAATCCTTTGGGAAGAAATCTCCTCCTTGAGTCACGAATATAGATCTGGGTAAGTACTCGCACAGTCAATGATTTGAGTCGCCCATACGTAATGTCATTGCCGTTTAATTTGTCGTTATCATTGTAGGCATTATCGTTCCATACAAGTAGAAATGCAACCTCCTTGAGAAATTTCGCCAATCGTTCAACCTCTGACAAAGAGAATCCTGTTCCTCCCATGCCAAAGAACTCTTCATCATCAAAGACAATAAGCCAGTATGAATAAAGTTCCAAGAGCATCACCACAATTGTCCATGATCCTTGGTCAGCATCGTTGAAATCTGACATTGTAAATTTATGGTCTGTTGCATCTTGGAAAAAGTTGGCTTCCACTAATGCATGATAAAAAATTGATAAAACGGATTTTTGTTGGATCGACAGATATAATAAAATGTCATCCCTTCGAGACGGCCAACAGTGTACCATGTTGACAAAGTACAACGATAGATTCCGGGGGTTGACATCATCGGCCAATGATAACACAACCTCGACAAATTCCCGGTTGGCAAGAAAATCCAGGTTATCAACGATAAATGGCTCATGTGCCACTGGCAAGACAGAGAAAATACTTTTATTGCTTGTTATGACCCCATCAAGTAATTCGGCTTCTTCTTCAAGAATATTACTGCTCTGTTTTTCTCGGTATGCCTCCGTTGAGTATGTAAAGATGGTCGAAAGAAGCTGGCTTATAGTCTTGACAAATGAAAATATTATACTTTCTGCCTTGGACGGTATGGGACTAGTGTTACGATACCACGATACCAGTTGAGTCAAAAGCCAAGTACATCTTTCCAGAGCAGATAAAGTTCCCGAATCATCATGTTGAGTTGCACAGATATTTCGTAATTTCTTCATTAATTGACCAGATTCAGCAATCTGTCGAGTTTTGAGGAGAACAGTAGCAAGAGATACATGAGTCCGAATAGCTGTTAATTGGCTTGGAGGAAGAATCTCAAATAAAAATGGAGTAGAAGCAAGATAGGCAGCAAAATTGATGTAAGCATTGTCGGGATCGGAAATGACCTTTTCACATATCAGCGACGTTAGACCTGCCAAGGCAGCAAGCGACAAGTGAGAACCGGAAGTACGGGCTCGGGTGAGAATCATACTAATATCAATAAAAAGGGGTTCAGAAGGTATATAAGTGATTAAGGCATCAACAGCGTTGATTGCAGCAAAGAACGCAAATGAGTTGGTATTGAGATTCTTTGATTCATTAAGGATCTTCATGAGACTGCCAGGAAACCTTTTGGATTGGTAAACGCCATCCAAATGAAGCAAGTGACGGGATTTGGCAATAGTGACCAAAAGGTGACAAAACAAAAGAAAACTAAACAGGTCGTCACCTTTGTAAAAGAAAGAAAACTGTCGAATCAAATGAACAAGCCTATCGGCAGGGATTTTTGCCAAGGACTCTTCACCAGCACACTGAGCCATACTTGGGGGCCAATGGCCAAGGTGTCGGAATTCCAAGCTACCCGTGTCCAGATGGGAATTAGCTAGCTGTTCCAAGTCCTTGTCTGATGATATGTTCCATAACTGGCACAGGTAGTTACACCAATTATTACGAGCTTCGGTTCTTTGAAATGACAGATCCCGTTTAGCTCGATAAAAGGACTGAATTGTGGTGGCGGCCTTTTCTTCTTTACGCAACTGCTCTCGTTTTGCTCTTTCCTTTGCCGTTTTATCAAGCAGGGACTGCTTATCACCGGGAGTAGATCTTCGCACTGAGCCCCCCAGATTGACCACCCGGGGTCTTCGATGAGCTCCAGTAAAGTTAGAGAACATATCCCTTTGAAATCTAACAGGGGTCAAGTCAGTAAATGATCCGGTTGTGAGATACAGTAAGATTATACCAGATAAAACAAGTTCACAGGCACTTTCTTTTTCAACACACGATAAAACTGGGCATTGAAAAGGTTCCTGACAACCAGTTTGTTCCAGAAAACAGCTCCGTTTGTACACTACTCTGTGGCGTTGGTCGGCGGTTAGTAAGGGCGGATTTTATATAGATTGTGTAATAATCCAAAGGTGCCCCAACTTGGCCTAGTTCCACCAAGGTGGGAGTTTCTTTGAAGGTTTCCTCAAAAAAATTCAAACACCCTTCCTACTCAGCTGAAGGAGAATGTTGTCAAGAGGGATTGGATTACTGTCCTCACCATTTAGATGCTGCTCACGCAGGGGGATAGCACCATTGGTAGTTGCGAAACCAAGGAGCTCTTTATTGCTCCAGTATCGACCCCTAACGGTTAGTGCGAGGACATTGAAGGATGATATTGAGCAACATCCATTTACAGAGAAGGAGCTCAGCGAGGCAATAGAAGCATTGGAATCTATCAGGGAGACTGGGGTTGATTTGGGGGAAGAAGAGTCTCCTGAGGGAGAGAAAGCAACACAGGTTTCGGAACTACCTTTATCTGAGGATCCACTGTTGGCAAAACGATTATTAAGACTACAAAGAGATTTCGGATTGAGTCAAGAGAAGCTGGAAAAGGTGAAAGCGGTAGAGTCACTCGCAATTCCAGTCCGTGAAGATGAAGTCTTGCGACATGTGACTAATCTGATTATGCGACACGGGAAAAAGAACTATGCTCGAAGAGTTTTATCTGAAGCTCTATATTTGGTTCATTTGAAGACAAATCAAGATCCCGTCTATATTATCAAAGAGGCATTGGACAAGATGGCTCCATTGGTAAGGATTCTCACCCATAAGGATCGGACTGCCAAAAATACCCTTTTCCCAATCCCTCTGACACTACGACAACGGACTCGGTCTGCATGGCTTTATATACAGGAGAGTGCAGCAAAACGGCCCAGCAAAGATCCTGCTGTGAGATTCAGTGAAGAGATCGTTGCTGCCTACAACGGTCGTAGTTCTGGTTACGACAAAAGAGAGCTTATCCACCGACAGGCAATCACCCTTCGAAGTAATGTCCCTCTCTACGGCCTCAAATCGAAAAGATAGGATGCGAACAGTTTTATGTATATACAAGAGCAATAATAATATCAAAAATTAAACCTTTAGATCACAAAGATAAAACCATAGGCTAGATAAATTTTGCGAAATTAACAATAGCAGACGCAGGTCACGTGGTGAAACACCATATGAGAACCATTTGAAGGGTCACGTGCTAGCATTTGGTATCCAACTATTATGGTTCAATCCGTACCATACGGTATGGACCACCCTCCCTTCCTTGGCCATTTCTAATGAGGATCAAGGACAAATACCTTTTGTAGATTTTGATATCACTTCAATTAATATAACTTGCAGACTACCTTATATACACAGATATACCCGAAAAAGAATGACCAAAAACAAAAAAAAAAAGGAACCAATACGTGTTAAAAGATCATTTGTGGACGACATGAGCTTCAGAGTCAACGACTTCGCTTCTTGTCGGAACAATGTCCTCATGATGTTCAACATTATACTTTTCAAGTTCATCTTGTTGGTTGAGAATCTCATCGACGTGGGCACCTTGAAGATTTGCAGCCCGACGTTCAGGACCAACTAGAGTAACAACCAGTAAAAATGCATAGACAGCACCGATAAAGATGGCCATAACTTTACCATAGTTATAGGTACCAGCAACAGCACCTTCAATAGGGAAACGCTCCCCGATCTGAGCCTCAATTGTGGAGGATGCACTGGAAGCAAGGTTTCCAAGCTGATAAGCAGTTCCAACAATAAAAGCACGGAAGGCTGGAGGACTCAATTCTGAGAGATGAATAGGGACAATTCCCCAAGCTCCTTGAACGAAAAATTGCATAAAGAAAACAGCAGCATTGATTCCGGTATTACGGACAAACCCCCAAGGATAAATCATTGCTCCACCAAGTACACAGCAAATAATAATGGAAAGACGACGACCAATAAAACTAGAAAAATGACCAATCAAAATACCACCAGTCATTGCCCCGAGATTAGCAACGCACATAGTTACAGTATTTGCATTATTGGAAAAGTGTAACTGTTTGGTAAGCATAGTCGGGTACAAATCTTGACTTCCATGAGATAAAAAGTTGAAGGCCGCCATGAGTATGACCAGATAAATGAGCATAAGCCAGTATGCCTTGATACTTGATTTTGCTTGATCGATAAAGACATTGTACACCGCACTCTTTTCAGCCCGTTTATGAGCTTTATAAGAATCAGTCTCAGGAAGCATCATTCGAAAGACAATGATAAGGACTGGTGGTCCAGCACCAAACCAAAACAGTGCTCTCCATGAATGAGGAGAATTATAAGTGATGGCACGATTGAAGATGACAACTAAAAGATATCCAAACGCATAACCTTGCTGAAGACATCCTGAAATGAATCCACGTGCTTCAACAGGACAGTCTTCAAGAGCAGTTGCAGCACAATTTCCATAAATTCCCCCCATTGCAATACCAAATAAAGCCCGAACTCCTAAAAATTGCTTATAAGTCTGAACGAAACCGGTTCCTAACTCAAGCACGATGAAGATAGCACAGTTGATTATAAAGGGCCACTTTCTGCCCCACTTATCAGCAGCAACACCAAATATAAAAGACCCAACCGATCGCAACATGAGAACAAGCGTGATACCCCAAGTGACGTCTGAAACTGAAACCTCAAGGGATTCAGCAATAAGACTTGCAGTGACAGAGACGCTAAAGAAATCAAACGCATCCCAAGTCCAACCACACAGAGCAACGAGGAAAAAGAGCCATTGTCTTCTTGTTAGCAAAGCCAACGAAGGGAATGGATTAACTTCCTTCCATGTATGATTTGTCGGGGGAGCTAAACTCGAGATTCGGGTAGCAACATAATGCCTAACAATGGGCCAGGTTAGAACCAATGGAGGTGGATGAGCCCCCGAGTAGACGATTTCCTCTTCGTGCTGTTTTTCTTTGTCACCCATTGTGTGTGTGAGGAGGATTGACTTGTGGAATGGAGGGAGGGAGGGACCATATCCTCTGGCTTTTATATTTGCATTTTGGCAGGATATCTCTTTTGATTTGCGCGCAGACAACAATAGCGAGGACAGTGTCTATCCGGGGTTTGCCAATAGGCGGCGGGGTGACTTGGTAATAGGCTTTTTTTTTTCTTTTTTTTGGGTTTAGATTTTGGAGCTAATCCTTATTTGACTAACTAGCGCTGGGCAATTGCCATTCTTCCCCGCCTTTCATTGCATTGCAAAACCAAAATTAGAATTTTGGTGGGGAAGCGCTAAACTAAAACTAGTAAAGAAGCATAAAGAAATTGTCGAGTATCGATGACCGTGACCGATCCGAGAGTCCTTAATAGGTCACTAGAGGATTCTTATTCCGTCCATGCGATAGAATAATCGCGAACCAACGCGCCAAAAGTAAAAAAAATATGAAGATCAACCCACTCGTTCCTTCCGGTTCTTTCCTTAGGCTCGTGTTTTGTCTTTCTTTCCTCTTGTTAACCACCACCTTTTTTTTTTTTTCCTTGCCAAGGATGTGAATTGGCTTGTGACGCTTAGGTTGAGTAAGCCTTCCCGGTCTATTGGCAGGGAAAAATCAGGTTGGGAGAAATCGGTCTCGAGACTTTTCCCAAATTGGGAATCGAGGGGCAATAAACTACACCACCAGCACCCGAGCACCACCAGCACCGAATTGGTATGTCTGGACAAAAGTCTGGGAATAATGTAAAGATCAACACATATACAACGTCTTCTGTGACTGCCAAGCTGGATGCTCTTCGAAGACGTGATGCGGTTCGGCAACAAAGACTTGAAGGAGCAAGATCAGGAGTGGGAAACTATGCCAATGCAAGTTCATCAATGCATCCGTCGGTAATGGAATTTCTATCTCCAGCAGAATATGAACGTCACTGTATGGACAAAGCACGGTCTGCCCTATTGCTTCGAAATCTGCACCAGACTGCTGGTCCACCCCCGCCTCAAAGTTGGTGCAATGGTGGGGAAAAAGGGAAAGAGTCCAGTGTCAATGCGGCGTTGGATGTGAAAGAGCAACTGCGCAGCTTACAGACAATCTCTAGACTATATCAACAGAGTAGCAGCGGCTTGCAAATGCCATCTAACCCTAGTCTTGCTCACTCGTGTTTGAGGCATATCGCAATGAATTGGCGGATCCAGATGGTGCCGTTACTGGAGTCCTATCTATGTTATTTACCCTATTCGCTATGGCCAATCATACTGTCGTATGTGGCGGTATATTCTCCGGCGGGTATGTCTGGCAAGGGGTTGGCGCTGTACATTGGGAATGTGATGAGGGTCGATTATCAAACGCGTGAATCCACCGGATTAAACTGCCTTGATCTATCCTTTTCCCTCAATTACACATTATCATTACAGACGGTTGAATCGATCTTGATAGCGTATCAATGTAAGGCTAGTGTTGGCGATGATTGGCAAGAGATGGATATCGATGAGTCACTGCCTCCATTTGGATTTCTTCGTACTCTTTCGTTGGGGTACCCTAGAAGAATAAAACAAACCCATCAAAAGGAGGAAGAGCAGTGGTGGAGTCTATATAGGATTTTGGAACTGATACCGCATCTTTCAGCCTTATCACTTGCCGGATGGTCCAAACCGCCTCAACTTGTCGTGAAGAATGAGCTTACTCTTAGTCAATTGGCTACTCGGACAATCTGCCTTGAGACTCTTGATTTGAGCCATTGTCCTGGATCGTGGCCGATTGAATCTCTCAAAGAGATTTTATCTTCTTCCTCAAGCAACTGGCAGTCTTTGCAGCGAATAATTTTATCGTCATCATCTGATGTTGATGACACGTTTACAAAGGCCATTAACACCCATCGTAGTATGTTCAACCAAATAAAAGTGATATAGACTTGTAAGGAATTTTTTTGTTTACTTGTTTTTTTTTTTTTTTTTTTTTTTAGATAGGAAAAAAAGGAAGAGAAGGAAAAGTTAAATTCTATGGATATGCCAACATTGTTTTTTTAATTCATCTATTTATTTAATTATTTTTTTTTCCTTTCTAACTGTAGATACCCTGAGTAAGCATCTGATAATGATCATATAGTTTTGTATAAATGGAGCCGAGAGATTTGTTGATAAGATAATTATCCACATAGGTATCAGCTTCAGCATCACTCAGTTGGAGCTGGAACCGCTGTCGAAGTAATTGAGCAGTGGCATGACCCGATCGGAAACAAGGAAGATCTGAATTCCGCTGCATCATTTCAACCATTACCAGAATATCATCTGCTCTTTTTCTAATTGCACGGAAGGCATCCTTCATTAAACTGCGAAACATTTCCATCATGGGTGAATTCACGCCCCCCATAACCTCAACATATTCCCAGGTGAATTTAAAAGCTGCCGCCTCAAATCCCACTTTTCCAGGTGTGTTGGAAAGGAGGAAACCAAAATCAATGTGAATGATATGTCCATTATTATCTAGTAGGATATTTCCGTTATGTCGATCTTTGATCTGTAGAAGATAACAGATTAATGAGTATCCCGCTAAAGATCGGACAAAATTTTTTTGCGCATTCTTGTATGCTTGACCCTCGTCGGATCCAAACGCTTGATGGAAATAGTCTTTGACTGTGGCAATTGTACCCTTTGGATTCTCGCCATTTGCCATTGATTTATTAGTTAGAGACTTCTTCAAAGAGTGCAAACTGATTCCATTGGTGATTGTTTCCACAAGTCCCGAAGCTTCTCCTGTAATTAGGATCCTCATCCTTTTCACCCATACATCAACAGAGGCATCATTCCATATCTTTGACATGGTTTGAATCAACTGGCATGCAAACGATTCTTGTCTTAGATCTGATCCCGTCTTTGCAATGCACGATAGAAGGTCCCAATCGGGGTTATGGCCATATGGAGACGATAATCTGATTCGTTCTTTTTTGGTCGTCCATTCTTCACCGAAACTTGCTGCACTAGGATCATCTCCATTCTTTTTCAGCCCACCGGTCTTCATATCATTCTCCATTCTTCGTTCACCAGCTTCACCTCCTAGGGCATGAACATCTGCAAAAACACTGTGCTCTTCTAAGCTTTGCATACTAGCAATGATTCTTGCCTTTATCCCTGTAACTTCATCCTTTGGCAGCCGGCTGCCTGCAGGACCCTCTAATTGTGCAAGCATGATTGCAGCAGTTCTCATGTGGGTAGCAATCTCTGTGACTACCTCGGGGTTTTGGGGGGATGATGACGATGATGATATTTGAGTAGCTGAAAAGGATAATGTCGATTGTCTAGGCAGATCAGAAGTACCCAGTTGAATAGCGGTCTGAGTACTCAAGTTTGGAGATGATGATGCATATACAGTGGTTGTCCGGTCTTGTTGGCGGGGTTGTGAAGGAGGAGACGAGGTTAAAAACACTTCTGACTTATACTCGGGTAAGATTGGAGATGCGGCAATATCACCTAATTCTGTCTCTTCAAGGACTTGTGGTGATGCTGATGGAGTAGATTGAGAATAATTATTGACATTATTATTGTTGTTGTTGTTATTGCTGTAATGACCAGCAGCAGATGCAGAACGTGGAGATAAGGCGGTTTTACTCGAAATGTCAAACAAATATCGACGGTCATCCTTTCTATTGAGGATTTCGATATTTTCTGGTCTGTGGGGATCAAACGTGATATCGCCTTTGATGACTTCAATAAGCATTAAAAAGGGAGCTCTTTCAGCAGAATTGAGAATGGTAGCTTCTGCTGGGGATATCCTTACCACCTTGTGTTGACGAACGTTTGAATGGAAGGTATCGGCATGCATCAAGACAGGAATATCGACTTCACTCGGTAATTCGTTGTTAAGAAGAGCTAACTCAGCCCTCAAGGCAGAAAGTCGAGCTGGTTTAGGTACCAGCATCAGGCGGTAAGAGATCTGATTAATGGCATGAAAGAACTGAGTTTCACATCGAAAATAGTTTGTTTTCAAGATTTTCACTTTTTCTTCATCAGATAATCGTCGGGTTGATTTGGATGATTTAGAGAAATGATTATTGGGAATTTGGGGAGTTGAGAGGTACGATACCAAAGTGTCATTATCGATTTCATCTTGGTCGTCGTCTTGATCGTCGTCATCGTTGCTTATGGATTGGTGAAGATCAGGAAGGGAAGAGACCCCCGAGAGCCCACCGTAGACGCGCTGCTGCTGATGAAGGTACTTTGTCATGGTATAGTTTGTGGTTGAGGAGGAGAAGTCAGCAGCAGTTGAGACGGAACGCAGAGTTGGACGAGAGGGTTGATTTGATTGTTTGAGGAGTTTCTTTTGCTTATCGATAGCGGCAGATTTACTTCTGGAGAGTTTGGGGAGAATATTGAAGATGTGGGATCTTTCGACTTTACCTTGAGAGATGGCCATGGGGCCTACGGTATGAGGTAATGAAGGCATTGCTGGAGCGGCCAGTAAAGCAGAGGCCATCATGAGAGCGGGGAAGACATTTTCCCGTATCTTGGATCTGGGGGGAGCTCCGATATTAAACAACAGATACTGGATTTTGTTGTAGATTCTCCGACACACTTGGAACCCGTAAGACTCGGGATCGCGAGACAAATCGTGTAGATGGCCCTGGATCTCCCAGAAGGTCTAAAGAAGGAGTAGTTAGACACAAGAATGTATAATATAAATCGAGTATAGTAAGAAAAAAAAAAAACTCACGAGAAGAACACAATGAGTGCTCTTAGCACAGATTTCCAAAAGAAAATCCTCCAAAGCAGCAGATTCCGTTTCAATAGTGACCAAGATCTGACAGAGCTGAGGCAGGTAAAACTCGACATCAGAGTAGGGGAACGTCTTGAGTTTTTCGCACAGAGTAAACTGGATTCCAATATTGTCGGAGTATCGGGATAGATATGAGATACAGAGGAGTAATCTAAAATGAGGACTCTCGATGAAACGCAGTAAAAGCGCGTTACCCCCGTTGGATTCCATTAAACCCAGTTGTTCCTGTTCCTGTTCTTGTTCTTCTTGCTCCTTGTCATCATTATTACTGTTTTGCCCACCGCTATCGAGCGGAGGATCGTTCTGAATCTGTTTTGGGCTCGTCGTGGTGGCGGTTTGGTTTGAAGGCACCTCTTTCCTGCAGTCCCCTTTAAAGGTGGTGATGGTGATGGTAGTGATGGATCCGAGAGGGAGCAAAGTAAATATTACACAGCGAGAGACAACAGCAGCTGTAAACAACAACAACACGACCCGACACGAGATATCCTTTGAAGTCTGGCAGAAGGGGGTGAATGAATGCTCTCTTTCTATGTGATTTTTGTCGTTGTTTTTGTCGTGTTGGTGGAGTCTTTAATTATACCCTTTGATAACACTGCCCCGTTATGTCCGTGGACTAAAGATCACCACGACGAAGATTCTCTGGTGGAGCTGCTAGAGTGGAAAGATGGAGATGGTGACCAGGATGCTGTTGGTTCAGGGAAAGAGAAACAGGTATTGCCGTTATTAGACAATGATCTGGCAGCTATTGAACTCTTCTTCAACAATACTACATCACCACCCACCCCCCCACCACAGGATAGCAAAATTCACCACTTGAAAGAAGCCGGGGTTACGTGTCGGGAACGTACAAATTACGCGTCTCTTGATTGTGCTGCTTCCGTGGTGTCTCATAACCCCGGGACAAGTGGAGCATCTTCAATTCTGGTGGAATCTAAAGACAGCTACATGCTAAATAAGTGTTCCTTGGACAAAAAATTTGTCGTTATTGAACTATGCGATGACATCCTCATTGACACGGTTGCTTTGGCCAATTACGAGTACTTTTCTTCTACTTTCAAGACCTTCAGAGTCTCTGCTTCTGATCGATACCCCCCGTCAAATAATGAGTGGAAACTACTCGGTACTTATCAAGCTAAAAATACCCGCTCTATCCAAGCTTTCCCTATTGAATCTCCTTTGATATGGGCAAGATTTGTAAAATTTGACTTTCTCTCCTTTTGGGATAACGAATTCTACTGCCCCTTATCAGTTATCAGGGTTCACGGTACAACAATGATGGAAGAGTACAAAAAGGATGAAGATAAACATACCAGGGATAACCAACTGCAAGTCGATAATATGGTCAATGATGGGCCCCAGGAGGAGCAATTGAATACTCCGGATACGATTCAGGCTGCCACAACCTCAACTACACATAATGACAATGGCATTACCACTACCAACTCTAGTACTGGTACCCCTGATACCATTACCACTGCATGCACAACAACAACAGAGACAACAACAACCGCTGCTGCCATCACCTCCAATACCACAACACACGCATCAACCCCTTCCCTATGGCCTTTAGCCCTTCAGCCACTTATCGGAAATTTCAATCTGTCGTACTCACCCAATACGGCAAATGTTGTCATTGTCAGAGATGAGTCCCTTTATCTACCTTTGGGCCAACCTTGTAGAGTGGGTTATTATCAACACTCCACTGCAGCCATTGAATTCGCTTCTTCCTTTGCAGGGCTTGCTCCAATTGCAATCTCCACATGGACCCGTTCCACTGCAACAACAAAGAACCCTTTTTCGCCTTCATCTTCACTTTCTTCTACTACTATTACCAGTGGCTTGAACCCCCCATTATCTTTTCCATCTCCAGCCCCTACAACTCAAGACTCAATCTACAAGACAATCATGAAACGATTGTCACTACTTGAATCAAATGCAACAATATCCAAATTGTACCTGGAAGAGCAGACCCAAGCTTTAAGACAAGCATTCAATCATCTACAGAAACGCAACTCGGAAAGGATCGACAAGATTTTGAACCTTGTTAATTCAACTCTGGCTCAACGATCTACAGCGCTTGATAATATCGTCACTGGGGTTCAAACTGATGTCGACATGAGATATCATGCCATCAATACTCAGTATGGCCATCTAATATCCAAACTCCAATCACTCGATGATGAAGTTCACTTCCAACGCAGAGTATTCATTGTTCAATCATTACTCTTGATTATCATGATGGTCTTCGTTATGCTTACAAGGGGCCCATTTCTCTTTGATATTGAGGGGACTTCTTTTGGTTCAAGTAATCTGTTTCGCCAGCAGCGGCTTTTAAAGAGCGCTCTTGCCCTCGAAGAACACGCTGCGCGTCTTCGAATGGAGAGGAGGTCTCCAACTACCACTACTACTACTAATAATGATAACAACAACAACAGCGACTATCCAGACAATGACGATACTAATTCCTCCTCGTCCACTTTGGGATCGCCAAGCCCTCTGTCACCACCACTGGAAAATGCAAAGATCGGCCCCGATGATTAATCTTATCAGATTAACTCAGATTGGTTGGTTGGGTAAATTCGTCCTCCCAACCCCATTTTGTCATGGCAACCGTCTTCTAATTTCTAATTAGCCATCTCGTGGGGTGGTTGGGAAGATGGGATTTTTCTCTTTATTGCCCCGGTCTTTGGAGAGTGGATTTTAGTTTGATAATACAACCAGTCTATTTGTTGTGAGTTGGAAACCCTTTCGATGGATATAGAAAGTGTGAAACTGACAATTATGGTATTAGGTCAACGATTCTTGCTACTATCTTTAAGAGATCGACCGTTCGTTTGTCCAGTATAATGACCGCGATTGCTCCCAACGTCATTGTGGATATGAATAGTCAGGACTCGACGGCGGCGGCGGGGGAAAGAAATGGTGTTGCTGTTACTAGTAGTAGCAGTAGCAGTAGCAGTGAAGGAGAAATGAGCTCATCCAGCAGTTACACAAACATCACAAGATCCCTGGGTACACTGAAACTGAGCGGTGGGCAATCGGTGTCTTTGAGACGGCCCAGTGTATCGTTGGGAGTTGACTTTACTAGAGCCTTTTCTACTAAACCTGCTGATGAAGACGTGAATGGGTCGGAAGCCGACGCAGTTGGTGGGTGTGGACCCCATTGTTCATGTGCAGCATCAGCAATTGCAGCAGCTAAAACCTTGACCCATGGTGCTGGGACAGGTACTCCTGTGCATATCGACTGGGTGTTTCCTGAGAATGCTGCATTCCAATCTCTACAGCTTCCTCTTGAGGACATCAAGAAGAAATCGAAACTTTTAAGAGTCCCTCAAGAAGACCAAAGTAATGTGGTATTCCATGATCTCTGCAGAGTTCATAACGATGACAGGGTTCATGTACCTACATATTTGACCCCTCACCCCCCATTTCATGTTAGCAATTACCCGATTCTTGATAGTAGGTATCTGACTTTGGACGGAGCAACCAAACGGACCATTCATTTTGAACTTGATGTCAGAAATTATCCCCATGAGCTGGAAGGAATCGACTTCAAAGTCGGTGGAGCAGTTGGGATCTGCCCACCCAATGACTCGGTGCTTGTCGAAGAGATATTCACATTGCTGGGGATATCTGAACCGGACAGAGGCGAGCAGATTATGGCCGAGACAAAAGGAGGGCGATGGCCGACTATCTGGGGGGACGATCGAGCAAGAAGGATTCCTACAAGTAGAAGGGAGTTGTTGACCTGGACAGTTGATATCAATGGTGGAATCATGTCGCGAGATATTCTGAAAGTTTTAGGGTACTGGAACAGGAACAAAGTCGAGCAGATGGTACTCGAATATCTAGCGAGCGATTTGGGTCAAGCTTCCATGCACCGGCTTCGCTCATCAGAGACTCCACCAACTCTAGTACAGCTTTTATATGCATTTCCTAATTCCAGACCCCCGCTAGAAAAATTGCTAAGTGTTTTACCAACCCTCATGCCGAGATGGTATAGTTTGTCATCGGATCCATATACCAAGGGAGACAAGAGGATAATTGAGTTTGCAGTCACAGTGCATGAGACGGTTGAAAAATGGAGGACCCCGGTTGAATTAAGAACAGGCATCTGTTCAGGGTATTTAGAGCGAGTCCATTTGGAACGGGAGGAGCATCCAGATCGAGTGTTTACCCTGCCAATGTATCGAGGGCTTCAAGGGAATCCGCTTGCAAAGGAGTTTCGCACCGATGGGCCCATGTTACTTGTTGGAGCAGGGGTGGGGATCGCGCCGTTTCGGGGGTTTGTTCAAGCCAGACTTAAAGCGGCTTCGTGCGCAAATAAAGTGTGGGTTTTACAAGGATGCCGAGACCATCTTGTTGATGAGTTGTACAGTGGAGAATGGGGGGTGACGAGTGAAGATCTACATCGGGTTGTTGAATCACGAGCAGGAAAACATCGGTATGTTCAAGATGAGTTGGTTGCAGAGAAGGATCTAGTTTGGAAAATCATGTCCCACCCTGATGGAAGGATCTTTGTTTGCGGATCTACAAAGGGGATGGGAGAAGGAGTTTATAAATCATTGGTTAAAATCGCACAGATTATGGGGCACATGACTGAATCACAAGCCAAGGAGTACTGGGCTGAAAAGACTAGACAGAATCTTTATGTCCAGGAGACATGGTGATGTATGTATGTATGTATGTATTTAGTCTAGTTTATGATATGTAGCAATAAATGACTGCTTTGCTTTCTCATCGAGCTGGGGACCGAGGTACCTGAGTCTACCGAGTTTACAAAGGGAATCAATAACGATGGTTTGAATTTGCCCTGAGGACTGGGATGGGGAGATTGAAATGGGATTTGCAATCCGGATTCTTATATGAATTCCTCTGTATAACGATGCCAGAGACCAGAGCCATTTTGCCAAGTTGACCACGACCCACTGTGACGAGGGGATGGGAGTTGTCAGTGAGGGTGGATTCAGCTTGATGACGACGGGGAAGATTCTTGATTTGGAGGGGAGTTCATCGAACTGGAGCTGATTGGGGAAATGAAGGAGTCCACGCCCATTGGAGGTGGTTGCTTCACCAAATAACACGAGGCAGCGGTTGTTCTTCTTTGCGGACCGGACCACCTGCTCAAGACTTGCCCCCAGCTCGTGATCCGGGGTGGTGAGATATGGCCATGACGATTTACAGCTCAGGGAAATGAGGGCAATCTTCCATATGGGGGTCAAGACAAACTCGTCCTCCCCGTGGGGTCCGCGGATCGGGAGAGCAAATAAGGGATTAAACGTTGCAGCATACGCAAACACATCGATGGGGGATATGAAGTTGGATATGATGAGATCACCCGGTTTTGGCAGTTTCTCTCGATTGTCCCCGACCCTGCCCTTGCGCACCCCTTCAATCCCGATATCCCAGAACCATGCTCCACTCAGACCCAACAGAAGCCATATCCAGCACCGGTCGATGAAATTGCCCACGGGGACATGTCGCACAAGCAGGAAATACGTCGACGAGGCCCCCACTATCAACGGTAACCTCAGGATCCCAGACACTGTAGATAGAATGAACTCAATCACCTTGCGGTACAAGGGATAATCCTCCTCATTCAAAGAGTTCTTGATTGGTAGAAACGGTGCAATTCCTGTGCCCGAGTCTCTCCATTGCGTATATTTCTCCATAATTTTTTTCTTTTTTTTTTTGGCCGTAGCTGCTGTGTTGAATGGGGATGACTTCACAACAACCACCTCGAAGTTCCCCTCCTTACTACCAAGGGGGGTGAGTGACATGCTGCCTCGCGACGTACAAACCAATGCCAAACATCTTCTATCACATCATGGAAGGTTATGGAAATGGTCTTCAAACTTGGTCACTGTCGGGGTGTTTACGTTGGCAAAACTGTTTATTCAGCTCGGGTACAAGATCGATTGCCAGGGGATCGATATCTTACAGAAAGCGCTGGATCAGAGTAGAAAAGAGAATCGCGGTCTATTGACCTGTAAGTAGATGATGTATAAATATATATCAATATATATAAATATGTATTATGGAAATTACTAACGCAAAGAGGTAAGTTGCAAATCATATCTCAATGTACGGTTACTGTTGTTGATTATAACCCCCCTTGTACCCTCTTTTGTCTAACACCCCTCTGTAGTCTCGATGATCCAATCATATGGGCAAATCTACCTTGGAACCAGGTATTCAACCACCCTGACCAGACTAGATGGACTCTAGGGGCCAAGGATATATGCTTTAAAAACAAATTAACCTCAGAGTTCTTCTCGCTTGGTAGAACTTTGCCAACAGAGAGATTTGGAAGGGGTTCTTTCCAACCAAGCCTGGACGCTGCAGTCTATATACTATCTCAGCAAGTCCCTGGATGGGTCCATATCTTCCCCGAAGCATTCGTACACCAATCGGATGGGTATAAAATGAGATACTTCAAGTGGGGGGTGTCAAGACTTGTGCTTGAACCAACAATTCAACCAATAATATTACCAATCTTTCATTACGGATTAGACTCTGTCTTTCCGGAAGATCCTCACGGTAAGAATCCGAAGATTCGCGTTCCTCGAAATTTGAATTCCCACCTTCACTTCACCTTTGGTGAACCGTTACCACCTCAAGAATTCGCTCATGATCGATTCCTTTGGCAGAAACTTTTAAACGCAGACCCATCATGCAGTGATCTATACAGTCGGGCTGATCTCCTTTCTGGTTCTGACGCATGCAATCTCCGTTCATCTGTTGCTGGGAAACTCCGATCTCATCTCGTCCAGTTGAGAAATCAATCTGGCATCACTGCAATAGAAGAACCCCACTTTGCAGATCCTGTATACTGGAAAACCAATAAAAGTTCATTAAAGGATATAAAATAAAATTAGTTTGAAAAAATATTCACTTATTCATGTCCTTTTTCTTTTTCGTCTTTGCATTACCGATCTTTGTATTGTTCACTTTTGTGGCAAATCTCAGCGAGTTTATCGATTCAGAAATGTGATGAATGTCTGGACTTATATTGACAAACATGAGTGTTTTTGAATTGCCCCCCAAGGAGTATTGCAGCAAATAGGTCAGTTTCGAGTTGCGATAAGGAATATGTTGCTGCTTGTCCAATGCACAAATGACATCTCCTAAACAGCTTAGACTCTTATTTATGCTCTGCGTCTCCTTGAGTCTCTCCCCGCTGCTTTGGGAATGATTCAACCGTTCCGATCCAGCAAGATCAATCAAGTTGAGTGTTCCATCACAAGACTCTCCGGTCGTAGCATTTTCCCCATATATCCTCAGCATAAACACACTATGACTTCTTGAACTTTTATCGTTTGCCTTTGTGGCTGCAACCATCCGTTGCGAGGCTGCCTTTTCCAGCATTCTCTCCACAATCTCCGGACTGGTTAATTTCACGCAAACAACATCACTGACAGTTGTTCGCTGCTGTTTAGCATCATGCCTAATCTCATATTTTGCTGTTGACGATGATGATGATGATGACGACGGTGATGCAAGTAGATCATTGATGGTTTCATTATATATCTCAATAAACTGTCCCTCCATTGAATAATCCCATCCCTTTTCTCTCAAATGGGATATCGATTCGTATATCTGTGAAACTGCTCTTTGAATTACTCCGTCTGGTGAGGTCATGGTATGACTCTTACCGCTGCCAGTTTGTCCATAGCAAAATATACATACATTATATCCGTCCATTGCTGACTGAATCAATTGGGATATCTCATTGTAAACGCTCGAGTTATCATCCCCAGGCCCAAAAACTCGATCAAATGTAAATTGATGGTTCCGCGTAGTCACCTGGCCCATTGCACTTTCACTGGTGGGTCCAACAACTGAAATCATTTGACTATCTAGTCCCGCATCTGGGTATGTCATTTCCGCGGCTTGTTCGTATTCCGCTGGTGGTCGCACTCGACAATAAACCCGTATATTCCCCTTGAGATCTTGGATCTGATTATGCAGTTTCCTTCTCAACGTTTCTTCAACTTGCAGTTTCTCTCCGTACTCCTCCTTTATCTTTTCTGCTCTGAGAGCATTCTCCTCCATCTCTTGAGCTTTTCTTTTTTCATGTTTAATCTCTTGCATCAACTCATCAATCTTGACTCTCAATGCTCTTGATGATGTCTCTAAATTCAACGACGATGCTGATTGTTGTGATAATGTATTGCAAAGGTCTTCATTTATGGCTTTCTCCCTGCTCAACTGTCTATTCAAATCATCAATTTCATTTCTCATCGTCGTAATTTCGTTTTGCTGCTGCTTATATCGGAACTCGACCTCCTCCTTTTCAACAGTCATGTTCCGTTTGATCCCCTGAAACGTATCGAGTTGCTCCTTCAGTTGGTGTTGATACTCTGCAATACACTTTGATATCCTCGATTCGCAATCGTCTCGAACCGTCTGAATTTCTTTTTGCAGCTTATCTTGCCATTGGTCTGACTCTTGCTTTCTTTCTTGAACCATGCTTGCTCGTTGCTGTTCAATCTCTTGAATAACTTGATTGGCCCGCTCCTGCTCAGCTTTCACTTTGCCATTGACAGTTTCCATCTCGTTTGAGTGTCTGTCCTCCACCTCTTGGATTTTAACTCGATATTCTTGCATCAACTTTTGCTCTACCTCCATTTTAACCTCTTGTATTTCCCTTGAATGTATTTGCTGTTGATTATCGAGTTTTTGATTCCACTCCCGGATTATATCATCTGATTTGGTGTTTAAACTCCTTGTATAATCCTCATTATCGATTCTTCTTCTTCTTTGTTCATCTTCTAGGTCCCTTTCCAGCTGCCGACATCTCCACTGCAACTCCTTCTCATTGTCTTGAAATTTTTGTCGTTCAAATTGCATTTGAGCCCGTTCAGTTTTCAAATCAATCAGGGTCTTTTCCAACGAATCAAACTCTTCACGGGTTGTGAAGTTTTCTGAGCTCTTGAGTCGTTCACATATCTGTTCGACAAGTTTATCCTGATTTAACGGATGCATTTGTGAGCCAGTTGCAGGACCCACTACTCGCTGTGGTTGAGGTCTATCTCTTGAACTGGTAGCACTAATGGACCGTTTGGTGACCACATGTGAACCACCACTTGTACTTCTGGAATGCCTTGTTGAAGACATATCACTTGGACTTAGTTTTGTCCGCTTCAATGACGTCGATCTCGGTAAACTCCGGGGTGGACCCATCAATGAGTTTGCTCTATTATTCCCCGTCTCTTGTAGAGGTGGTGGATTTTTGTTACATGGTTTCTTGGGGATTGGAGTCGGAAACACAAGTTTCGATGGTATTGGTATCTTTGTATGTAGATGATTTGCTGTACCATTACTATTATTTTCACTCATGCTCTCTTGGTGGATTATTTTTTGGGTTCGTCTGATGGTGTTTTGTTTGTAGTAAACAAAACCTCGAGGATGTTTTTGGCAAGTCTGGTTACCACAGTAACGGGAGACACAAAAGCCGCACACATCATCTAATCTTAATGAAATGACGGGTGATAATCAACACCACCATTACCACCAACACCTTGCTCGACTCTTTTTCCAATCATGGTTGATATCTGGTGTATTGCAGATTTTTGTTTGATTCCGGTAAGTAGTGGGTGTTTACGTATTGCATATTTAATCAAAGCTAATTATTTGAAACATTTAAAGATCGGCACGTCTAGCCCTTCCGTTTCCCATGACGTTGCTGAAGTTGTCAAACTAGTCAGTGAAAGTGGTCTTTCATATAGTCTACACAGTGCAGGAACTACAGTTGAAGGGCCATGGGATAAAGTGACAGACTTAATTGGGCAGGCTCATCAAGCAGTTCATGCGAGAGGAGCAGTTCGGGTTCAAACTGATATTCGAATTGGTACAAGAACTGATAAACATCAAAAGATGGGGGATAAAGTGGCCAAAGTCAGAGATATACTTGGTGAGGATGTTGTTTCTGATTAGGAATATTTTTTTTTTTTTTTCATGTCATGACCTTGTTTCTACGGTACAAGATCCGTGAAAGACAGCCAAATAAAATTCCTGAAAAGAACCAGATAACGCTTGAAATGTTTAACTGTTAAAAAAAAAAAAAAAAAAAGGAAAAGAAAAGAAAACAAGAGAAATTGTTTTCATCTTACCATGAAATGATTTGAAATAATAAACATGCACGCAGCCTGCCGCATGCATTTGATCCGAATGGATTAAATTGATTCCATCCGCAAGCCAGGGGCATGACCTTATTGAGAAGTAGGATGAAACTAACCAGCCATAAAAGAGATAAAGCCGTTTCAGCGGTGAATTTTGTCTTTGCATACCTTGCCATAAAACACGTAGAGACAATTGCAAACGACAAGGAAATAGATGCCACAACAAGACAGTATATCATGAGACGAGAAATATCTTTGCCATTAGATTGGTAGATGACCATGAAGTTGCCCATTATACCGATAACAAATAACGCAAATAACCCCTGGATGCATCGTACACACAATTCAAACCAGCTGGTACATGTGCAAGTTGCAAAGCTTACAGATAGCGGCATGACTGGTTTTACATATTTCTTTTTTTATTATTATTATTACTTTTCCTTCTTTATGAATAAAATAATTAACTACGGGGAGAGGGGGTGTTTGTGTGTATGAAATTGAGATGTCTTTCATTGTTGTTTGGAAAACAAAAAAAAGGAAAAAAACAAACAAAATGTGTCACAACTCATCATCAGCAACAAAGATAGAACCGGCAGTGGCTGAAGAATTGAATCCCCCATGTGGACTATTTCTTTGACCGAGATTAAAGTCAAATAGTTGATCATCATCATCATCACTACCATCCTGTTGTCGCCGTAGTTGGAATAGATAGTCTATTGTCATTGTCTGTTTTGTAGTTGGATAGTCGGTGTTGACCCAAACATCATCCCACGTGCATACCCCCCAGTCGGTGATCGACTCCGTGCTGTCACCCGAAGAAGGTTGCTGCTGTTGTTGTTGATGTTGACTCCAGATACAATCGCCCCAGTCTGTAATATTATCGAGGGTGGTTTTGTCGTCGACTATTTCATTGATGGTGTTGTTGTGGTTTTGTGACTGACCGAATTCAAATGGCAATGTATTACGGCGCTGTTTCGGTGGTGTTGATGATGATGATTCTTGTTGCTCTTGCAGTTGTTGTTTATTACTAGCTATATCTGATTCACTAGCTCTTCTGTTGTTTGAACTAGCAGATACTGTTGTCATTCTACCCTCCGTAGAGAGATCATCTAGACTAAACACAAGTGAGGCTAACTACATAAGAAGATATGTGGGTACTAATAATAATAGTAATAATAATAATAAATATTGCGCAAATCAAAACCGAGCAATAAATAATTCAGATGGGGGTTTGTTGTTGTTGTTGTGTTATCTAATCCAGGCGGTGCTTTTCCCTTTTTCCTCCCTCGTCTCAGCCTCATTCTTTTTTGGTTTATTTCCCTCGCAGATAAAATAAATAATTTCTCCGCTCGCCACAACAACCACAACCACCACACATAAGAAAAAACATGTCAAACCAGGATTATTACAACAATAAAGGCAACGGTGGAGGAGGTTACGTATGTGCTTAAATCCTGTATTACTTTTTTTGTTTATGATTATTGTGTTTTTTTCTAATATATATTTTCTTTTCTTTTTTTTTTATAGTATCAGCCTCAAGCTCCACAACAAGCCCATTACGGAGGTTATCAGCCACAAGGAGGATACCCGCCACAGGGAGGTTACCAGCAACAACAGGGGTACCCACCACAAGGAGGTTACCCACAGCAAGGATATCCACCACAAGGAGGGTATTACCCTCAACAGGGCCAACCAGTAATTGTTTCACATCCTCCACAGAATAATCAAGGAAGTGATTTGTGTTGTGGTCTCTGTGCTGGTGCTGCTCTTTGCTGTTGTTTAGAGGCGCTATTAGGGGGACCGTAAAATGATTTCAACTTGATTATTATTATTGTTCTTTTTGTCTCTGTGTGTGTGTGTCTTTCTTTTTTTGTTTTGTTTTTGGTTTTAAATCACGATCTTGATGTTAGAGTATTGAAAAAAAAAAATATTTCTGTCTAAACCCTCCTGTAGAGTGTTGATAGAGGTGGTGTTAAATCCTAACCTCCTCCCTACATCATCATCATCAAACATCTCACGTATAAAAATTTCTTCTTTTTTGGGCTTAGTAACGTGTCCCTTGCACATAAAGTAAACTAACTCCCCTTGTCAACCGGGGGAAAAAAGAAAAAAAAGAAAAAAAGAAAAAAGTGTTGAAAATTCATTCATCATCCAACCTGGATACCGATCCATCGCAATATACCGCTCGTCGTCGTTGTTGTCAACAAGACCCTTCAACCTCGAGCGAAGGACTCTCATTTCCATCATCAAAACATTCTCTTTCATTAGATTCTACTTGTTGTGGTTCTCCATCCTCTTCTTGTCGATACTCGGTCAGTAGGACTTCAGCTCAAGTTTCATCTCCAAGACAGGCTGAATTCAACAATCTCCAAGATACATCAATGACAGATGCCCCGCCCTCTTGTTCTTTGTCGGAAAAATTCACTATAATCTCTCATGGCGAGAAATCTCCGTTGGTGTTGAATCAAAGCCGGTATCTGGTCCCTCTGAAATGGTACCGGGTACTCAAATCAAATCAAGATCCAGGTCCTATTGACCAGTCTTCACTGCTAAAGAATGCCTCCTCGTTATCTCCAGACTCTTACAATCCTCAACTCGACGATGAAATCACCCCAAATGGATTTACAACTGTTGATTCCGATACTTGGTTACAAATAGTCGATTGGTTTGGAGTTAAACCCGATACGCTCACTACTCATCATCCCCTCTACAGATTGGTCCGGGATATGTCTCCAAAATATCCTGGTTTGCATATAGATTATTTTCCAGTCATTATTTCCGTCTATCTGTTGAAACAACAACAGCAGCAGCAGCAGCAGCAGTCAGATCTGGAACCTAATGACGCGTCATCATCATCATCTTCCACTAGTTCTCAACAATCCCTTGGTCTTGCACCCCCATCTCCATTATCCGGAGATGAAGAAAACAATAATGATGACAACCAGTCATCGGCAAGTCAACAACAACACCAAGATGAGGAAAACGAGGCAGGACCCCTTGTTATTAGATTCTCGAGGTTTTCAACAATATCCCAATTCATTCACCATGTCCAGCACGAGTTTCAACTTGTATCACCCAATACAACCAATATTCAGTTATGGAGACTCGGTGACTATCCAACTGGTGAAATCGACTCTAGTGATAAGTATCAACTGGAAAATTGTCGAAAGGGGGTTTTAAACGTCTGTGGATTCGACAAACTCGATAATAAAGAGATGATTAGTGGGGATCCCCAAAGTCTCTTGATTGAGCAAGGGGTTGGCCATAGTCGGGCATCGATTTTAATTGAAGAAGAGCAAGACAATGGCACTTGGATGATTGATTGTCAAGTGGTTAAGGAAACTGAAACGAAAAAGGAAAACGATGAGTATGCAACTTATTCCACCACCACCACGGCAGTAGTGAGAGGTACGACAGGACTCAACAATCTGGGCAATACATGCTTTATGAATTCTGCCTTGCAATGTATATCTCACGTGGAAGAGTTTGCCCATTACTTTCTATCAGATCTTCATCGCAAAGAGATCAATTTTGATAACCCCTTGGGTATGGGTGGCCGTATGGCTGAAGCGTACGGATCCCTTTTACATCAACTTTTACTTCGATCTCCACCATTACAATCCCTTTCACCAAGGAAGTTCCGTCAAGTTGTCATTGATTATAATCCCATGTTTCGGGGTTATCGACAACATGATTCAGAAGAGTTTCTGGCAACATTACTCGACTCATTGAACGAAGATTTAAACCGTGTCCTTGAAAAACCCTATGTTGCAAAACCTGATTCAACCGATGAAATGGTTAATGATCCAGTCGCTTTGGACAAGTTTGCAAAAGAATGTTGGAATGTTCATCGAGTTCGCAATGATTCCATTATTCAGGATTTGTTCTGTGGTCTCTATAAGTCGACTTTGAAATGTCCGGTATGTGACAAGACCTCCATTACGTTTGATCCCTTTTCTCAGCTATCATTACCGTTACCAATATTTGATTTCTCTTCATTGAATGTGTTTGTGATGTTTTTGAATAAACCACCGGTTAAAGTTGAAGTGGATTTACCCATGGATGCGACAATCTACGATTTGAAGAATCAAATTGCAAAAGTGACTGAAATGACGAGTGAGAATATGGTGGTTGCAGAAATATTCAATCATCGAATTGTTCGGTTTTTGGAAAACACTGATCATGTTTCTGACAACTTCAAATATGATGATTTTGTTGTTGTTTACGAAACGCTACAACACGATGAAGAGAAAGATAAAGAAACAACACTTGTGCCGGTGTTGAGCCGAGCTAAATCTAAGTACAGGGGCAGTAAAGGACAATTTTTTGGAATTCCCCTTCTTATACCGCTCAACTTGGAAAAGGACCTATATTATCCTGATAGAATTGTTGAAAAGATTATGCGACAAATGGGCAATTTCTCCAAGTGTGATATCATTGCAGATTGGTCGAGTTGGTTTATTGATCATCCTGTTGATACCACAATCAAGCAAGATCACAGTGATGATGGTGATAGTACTATGGCTGCTGCTGCTGCTGATGATGATGATGATGATAATGAGGAGCCAGCAGCACCAACGTCTTCAATGTTGTTACTTACAAATGGGAATGATGATGATGATGATGATGATGACGACGACGACGATCGATTAAGGTTATCATCCGATTCTTCGTATGAGTCGGATGATGAATCGAGAGTTGTTGATAAGCAAGATTGGACAAAGACGGGACAGTTCAGACGGCCACATCAGGTACCGGGTACTATAACATACACCAAAGACCAAATAAAAAAATCACGGACCAAAAAGATATTGGAAGCAAAGATATTACGTGATTTTGATGAGGCAGTAATGAATCAGATCCTTATTCAAAAGTTACCAGGTCCATTATTATTTGACATGAGTATATACGGAGGAGGGCACGGTGGTCTTGTAGGAAAAACAGTATCGCTGTCAAGACGATTGCGAAGTTTGAATCCTATCAGGGACGGGTTTGAGCAGTTCAAGTCAAGAGTACTGGAATATCGAAGTCAAATTGTTAAAAAGAAACCACCCAAGAATGATGAAATGGATACAGAATCGGGTCCTGAACCGGAGGAGGCTGTGGAAGACGAAATCACATTTGACATTTGTGAAATGATTGGCAGTGACGGATTACAGGAAGCGATCATCTCGAATGGTGAAGGGATAATATGTGAATTCACCAATTCAGCGTATCAAGCATTATTTGACAATGATGATGGCGATGATGATGATATATATAAATCTGCTAGGACCATTCATAATCCCGAGAGGAGCCAGCTCTTAGCCAAGAAAGAGTTGCAACAAAATCAAGGATTAGACTTGGATGAATGTCTCGATTCCTTTTCAAAGGAAGAAATCCTTGGACAGGAAGATTTATGGTACTGCCCGAGATGTAAGGACCACCGGCGGGCATCAAAGAAGTTTGAACTGTGGGAACTACCCGACATTTTCATGATTACTTTGAAGAGGTTTAGTGGAGGAGGATCGATGCATAATAAAATTGAAGATCTGGTCAAGTTTCCAATTGAAGGGTTGGACATGAATGGACGAATCAAGAGTGGTCAACAACAACAAGAGCGATCGGAAAATCTCATTTATGACTTATTCGCAGTCGATATGCATTCAGGCGGATTGGGCGGGGGCCATTATACAGCATTTGCAAAGAATTTCATTGATGACAAGTGGTATTATTACGCAGATAGTATTGTGTCCCCTGCCGATCCACAGGATTCAGTCTCGGGTATGGCATATCTTTTATTCTACAGGCGAAGGACAAGTAGTCATTTACCGTTGGGAAGGGAAAAACTGTGTAAGATGTTGCAGAGTCATCCCTTGGTATTGGATGATGGGAATGGGGATGTTGACATTGATGATGATGAGGAAGAGGAGGATGCAGGCCCCCCGGAGCAAGAAATTTTACTAAATACACCGCCCAAATCACCATGATCCTTTTTTTTTTGTATGTATTTGAATGGAATAATATTTGTATTGTCTATATACAGTTTGAATAAGTCAAGTACACTAGAACCCCTTTGGATTGGTCCTCTGCGAGACACGAGTCCATTTTGGAATTTCTAAACAGCTAGTCAGTCACCCTGGCAGTAAAAGAACAAATTTCAAGACACGTACTGTGAATGCCCTTTCGATACTTTTTATCCTTTTTACTAAAGACGGTGTATTTGTCGTGTGGATCCATTTGGGATTCAAGCGGATGGTAATTGGGGTTTTTGGGATCGCTCAATTGAGTCAATGCCTTGATCTTGGGGGAATTTGATTCTTTCAAGCTCGATTCAACTGTTTTAATCACATAGTCCACTTGTGAAAGACGTTGTCGTTGTCGGTACTTCTGGGTCGGGCTCAGACGCCAAGGTACTTTCCTGTTGGATATTGTTAGTCCTTATACTATCAACTACATCTCAATATAAGAATAAAGTACCATAAAAGACCTCCTAGACACGGATTTGTACTCCTGAATGGGCCAAACATGACGGTGGTGGTTGTGGTGGTGGTGGTGGTGGTTGATTGTTGGACAAGGGTTGTGAAAAACTCAACACCACAATGTCCCAATTGACGATGATCCACAGGGTGGTAGCACGGGCATCATCATCATGTGGGTGTCGGCACTACTCTTCGTCTGTATACCAGGAGATGCTGAATGTGCTTGTCAGCAAAGAGCAGCTTCCGAAGGGAGGAGTTAGTTCCTGGAATGATGGTCAGGAAATTGAAAAGTTGCTAAGTCGGATCGAGCCCTCCGACAAGAAGGTGGAGAACAAGAAGAACAAAGAACATGTACGGGGGCGATGGATTCCAATTGACTCGCGGATCCAGGCATATTCAAGTGAGGGGATCAATAATACGAAACGGGGGTTTTACCAGATTGAATCATCGCTACTTCCAATCCCGACGAGAATGGATCCAAAACAGAGACCCATCTCGACATTACGAGGGATCATCCGCGAATTTGTCGGGGTCGGTCTCTACGATGAAGAGTTTATGAAGCGAGTCATTAAATGGGCGTCAACCCACAAGACATCCGTGCCACCATGGGACAGCTTTTACGTGCTGGTGGTTGGATCACTCCTGAGTCTTGGAAAGGTAGACTTTGCCCTCGAGTGCCATTCCCTCATTTATCCCAACCGCCATCTTCGCCCCACCAGGTGGTGGCTTGTGATTCAAGCGGCCATGAGTCACAAAGATGGACTTGGGGGATTCAAACGGATTGTTGGAACATTACCAGCTGATTCAACATTGTATGGCCAAATCATCCCAGCACTTACGATGGAAAACAGGTGGACTGAAGCGGTGGAGGTGCATTGGTTTCTAACAAAGATACACCGGAGATTTTTCCCCCGGCAATCCCGCCAGTTGGATATAGTACTAAAAGCGATAAGTCAGGATTATCCATCCCCAATCCTCATGAGAGATGTGTCGAGGATTCGGGCCCGGTACTTGTCAGGACAGCTCGAGCTTGATGAGTCAACTGTTGAGATTATTCTTGTCCACATGTTGAGAAAGTTTCGTCATGACGATGATCTGCTGGAACGGATTGGACAACTGTGCAAATGGGGAGGGAAAGCAGTAGGGAGGAGCGAAAAGTTCTGGACCATGGTATTGAAACAGAACCAGTTGGAGTTGAGGGAGATTCATAAATTGATGGATTTGTGGTGGGTGAAAAAAAGGGGGGGATATAAGGGAGAAAACTGGTATTTGGAGGCGCTTATCTTTCGCACCAGTGTCAAGGCAAGTCGGAGTAGTATAATGGGGATTCTTGACCGGATCAAGGGTCAGCATGTCTTGAGTATAGAAGCGTGTGCCCATATTGGCAAGATATGTGCTTTCGGGATTGACGGGGAGTTTGCATTGAATCTGTACGATGTTGTGAGGGAGCGGGATAAGGAGGGAAAAGTTGCCAGGGGAATAATGGTTGGATTTGCCATGGGCAAGCACTACAATGAGGGGGCTCGGTTCCATTCCCAGGTTTTGAGTGGTATGTCGCGAGCGACCAAAGAGACGTGGAATATTCTGTTTCGGATGGAGATTGAAAGTGGGCAATTCACTCGAGCCATAACCACCCTTGAGGAGATGATTGTTATGAAGATTCCACTCGAGTCTTTGTCGGCAATCAAGCTGGTCGAGTATATCTTACGGCCGAGGAGGAAGTTTAGGGGGGCGATGCAGTCTAAATCGGCGATTGGGCAAGTGGATGGGGATCTGCAGTTATCTATCCGGGTATTGATCAACTGTTTGAATAGCGGATGCGGGTCCAACATTCAAGTTGAGGCGTGGCGGGAGATATTGATTCGGGTTTTGCAGTCGTGTGGGTTCAATGCAATCTCTACCTTGTCCATGTACTTGGCGAGGGTTTATTCGACAACTCTATCCACAAATGACACCACCGTGGTTGAACAAAGACATCGCCATAAAGGGATATCGACCAAATCCCATTCCCACCCGTTACGCCGGCTGTTCAACAGTGGGTTTGTCAAACACATCATCAAGCAGGGGTTCGACCGGGTGCCCCGACAGCCGTGGATTGGACTGATTTTGCTATTGAAATTAAGACAGGCATGCGGGGTTTACATAAGCGATGAGATTGTCAAAGTGGAAGTTGCCCGGAGACTAAACGTGCTGTTTCATCCAAAATACACCCATCTTACTCCACGACACTCGATGCTTCGATTAAGAAATACATACTCATTCAACCAGCTTAACTTGATCTTCCATTACATTTGGACTCGGGCCAGTCGGGTGGAAATAATGTCCTCCAAAACCTCCTTCCACTACGATAATCAATCCAATACAATCTACATTTCTCCAACCCTCGCACCTCAGTACCAATTCAAATCAAGGAAATCTTTACTACTAAGAAAAAGAAGAAAACACCATACCCGAAACTAACAAGACCGTTTTTTCTCTTCCCACAACATGCGTTTAGAAAATGACATTCTACCTGGATCGATTCCATCTCCCTCCATCAACAACAAGTCTTGATCTTGGTCTTGTTGCTCCCCAATACTCCCTGGACTCAAGGATACATCACAGATACCTTCTTCTGGAATAATTTTACTATTGTTATTGTCGTCGTTGTCGTTGCCATCGCCATTATCTTGTGCTTTTGCCTGTGTTTGGCAAGAAGACTTTATATTTTTCCTCGTTGTCTCCTTTTGCTGTGTGGGGAAACTTATCTCAATTGGTAGACTTGATGCATATGTGGAGATCTCGACCTCTTGAGTGGTGGTGGTAATGTCGCTTATCTCGCCCCCATCATCTAGGGGATATTTCTTTATATTTTTTCTTTTCAACCCCGCGTCGGAGTCTCCAGCAAGTGCATAGATACTCTGTTGAATATCTGCTGGTGGTGGTGAGATGACTCGAACTGATTCATCCAGCATGAATACTTCTTCTTCTTCTTCTTCTTCTTCTTCTTCTTCTTCTTCGTCTTCTTCTTCATCCTCTTCTTGCTCCTCTTGCTCTGGCTCGTCCTGTTGTGGTAATATATTGGGACTATCTTGATCACTTTCACTTGATGAAGATGACGACGACGACGACGACGAAGAAGAAGACATGGCAGCGTCATCTTGTTGTTCAAGTAGTGATGGAGGGGGTGGTAATAAGATAGTAGCAGCAGGTTTCCCCCCATCGTTATCAGCAGATTCACCGGGGGCCACCATTAATCGAACATGTTTAGTGGTGGCAACTCTTGAGGAGGAGGGAGGAGCTTCACTCTGAGAAGCTGATCGACTACTATTATTGCTGCTAAGAGCAGGACTTTGGCATGATGAGTCATCTTGTTGTTGTTGTTGTTGAAAAGGGGTGGTGGTGGTGGTTGGAATTGAAGGAAACAATGAATAGTTATTATTATCTTGTTGTTGATCATCATCATCAAGTTGTAAATGGTCGAGCTGGTGTTCAATTGGTTCCTGGCGGTTGAGGTTTTCGAGTAGAAACATTACTTTTTTCGTAACTCCACGGGTTGTTGTTGTTGTTGCTGTTGACCGGGGCCGGAGCCGGGAGGAGGGGGAGCATATTCAGAGTCTGGTGTATGTGGTTCGGAGGAGTACTTACGTCGGCCCCCCTTTAGAGAAGATTTTGTGGTGGTTATGGAATTTCGTGAATCTCGCGGTGTTATTGGACTCATGATATTATTATCTAAATCATCGTGTGGTGGCGGCAATTCATTGTTGTTGTTGTTGTCCTCCTCCCCGCCTTGGTCCTCCTCATCATCATCATCCACTCCATGCTCCCTTGAATGAAGACGACGACATATCTCATCAATATATTCATCCAACTGTTTTAATTTCTCGGTGGTAAAGATGGAGATCTGTTTATGGATTTCTCGAGATTTAATTTCGATTTCTTGTCTGTAAACGGGGGGTAATTGTCTCAGGGTTCTTTCTCTTAGTGCTGCAGATGATTGCAGCACGTTTAATGTTTCGTCTCCGTCTTGGTGTGTTGTCATTGGTGGTGGTGGTACCATGGTTGTTGTTGTTGTGTGTTGTTGCTGTGTTGTGTGTGTATTGTTTTTGTGGGTGGGTATTATGTGTGGGGTAGTGATGATGGGTGGGTGGTGGTGGTTGTTTGGGAACATTGAATATACTGTATTGTTACTTGACTACACTAGACCATAGACTAATTACAAACTATCTAACGATAATGTCATCGACTTGTACCTCTGCCTCTTTCCATGCCTGTAGATTTTTATTTGCCCATTCAATGTGGCATTTGGCATACTGGATAAGCATATTTTTCAAATCTTTTTCCTTTGTTGCTTGAAATCTTGCAATGTCCTGCTTTATACTTTGGGAAGCTTGGGACAGGTCTGATTCGGCTACTTGGAGAGCCTGCTGGCATTGGATGATTTGTTCTTTTATTTTCCCAATGTTGTTTCTTCTTGTTGCTACGGGGTCGACGTCGATGATGCCGTGGATTGCATGGTTCAATTTCCCGAATCCAGGGATTTTGAATCCACTTGTAGTGGGTGGTGGTGGTGGAGAGGTAGCAGATTCACTCGTTGTAGTAGTAGCATCATCTGGTGTAGCAGCAGCAGGAGCGTCACTCGTATCGAGCCTTTCCAAGGCACTACTTATCCTTTGAGCCGAGTTCTCGGCCGACTGTAAATGATTCAACTGGACCTGCTTGTCATTCAGACTTGTGCGGGTCATTTCAAGCTGCATGGCCTTTTGCCTTCTGTATTTGAGCACCCCCTTGACGATGGAGGCAAACTGGACCGATTCACACAGGGGTTCGGTGAATTGCTGGGATAGATTTGCAATCAAATCTGCACTTGTCATGTAGTTTGTATCGATGGCCTGGCCGATCTTTTCGATGGCAGAAGCAATTGACCCCTGCTCGTTGAGGCTGTACACATTGTATACGGCACCGAGTTGCTCGAAATCAGACAAGAGCTCAATGTATCTCTTTTGGATTCTTCGGTTGGCCTTTTGCAACCCCGACGAGATGACTTGTTTGTACTGTTTTGCTTGTGTTTCTGCCTTGTAGAAGAAGTCGTCGTTGTTGTTGTTGTTGGAGTTGTCGTTGTCGAGCTTTAGAGTTTTGCCTGGGATTGGCAAGTATGAATGGGGTTCGGAGGTAGAAGCGGGATCGATGGGGTCGGCCTGGAGAATGGATTTGGGGAGGCTGGAGACGGGAGGAGAGTTGAGGACCTGGGACCAGGAGACGTTTGGATCGAGGAACCGGTGGAAGACAATGGAGTTTTTCACCTGGTCCATTGACAAGCACCTGTTCAAAAACACGGTGAGCATTCTCCTTCGGTGGTCGATGACGTTTGTGTCCTGCTTGGCCTTTGTGGGGGCGGCGGCATAGTCGGACAGGGAGTGTTTCTCTGGGATTGGGGGGATGATGAGGGTGGGGAAGAGTCGGACCAGACAATTGCGGAGACTTTCGAATTCGCTGTACCGTCTTCTCACGGTAAGGTCGCCGGAGCGGATTGTGTATGAGATGTAGGAGGAGGTGGAGCCTTCCTGGGACTTTCCGGCGTCTGTGATTGTTGTTGTTGTGGTGGTGGTGGTGGGTTGTGTATTTATATCGTTATCATCATCATTATTACTATTATTATTATTATCAACGGTACTGCTATTGGTATTGTACTCTTGAACGGGTGGAGTTGAGGAGTATTCTTGGGCAAAAGGGTTGTTATCTTCAAACTGCGACATATTAGTGTGTGTAGTGGTGGTGGTGGTGGTGGTGGAGGAGTAGTTACCAGCTATAGCAACGACAGACACCAACCAAACTAATAACAACAATAACAGAGTATAGAATAGAATAATATATTATCATAAGATAACTAACTACACACATATACAACTCTTTTTTCATCTACTTGATTTTCTGATTTGTCAATGCTCTATAAGTTGCATATCCAGTGATGCCCATTGAAGACCAGAACAGAGCCCAGAAGGGATAGATGTAGAAGGGGGACCTGGGGTGGACCATCCACAGTGGTTTCTGGGAATTTTGAAAGAGTTTTTGGAGTCGGATGATTTTGCTGGACTGCAAGAAAATAAACTGGTTAGCAACACTACAACAACAAACTGATCTCTCTCTCTTTTTCTCCATACCATTTTTTTGACCGGTTCACGATGATGATAATACAGACTGCTGGTTGTAATAAATAATTAAAAGGGAGGAAATGAGATTGGCTCAAACAAACCTCCCAACCAACTCTTCTTCCCCCCGTTGTCCATGGCAACCAGTTTTCTTTTTTCTTTCTCCCATTTCTTATCATGTCCCAAACTCTGTCTCTGGGCTCTCTCTCCACACCACTCGGGAAAAAAAAAAAAAAAAAAAGGTAATCAATAATAATAATAATAAATGTCATTTCGATTCCCCGGTTGGGTGGCATTCGCTCAAGAATCTGTCCATCAGAGAGTCACCTCCCTTTTGGAAGACACCCTCAACAAAAAAGATAATAAACTGCCTCCCATCCTGGTGGATAAAATCAGTGTAAAGGACTTATCGTTGGGATCGACTCCTCCCCAGCTCGAGATCCTCGAACTCGGGGATATTGCCCAGGATCAGTTTAGAGGCATCTTTAAATTAAACTATATCGGAGACGCTTCCATCTCTTTGTCCACAAGGGTCGAGGCAAACCCCTTGAATGTGTATTCCCATCTCGTCCCCTCCTTCTCATGCCCCCAGTTTGGATACGCTAATAAATCCCTCACCATCCCCCTCATTCTAACCCTGTCCAAGGTCAAACTCAACGGAATCGTCATTGTCGTCTTTTCAAAGGATAAAGGCCTCACGTTGGTGTTTCGAAATGATCCCCTCGAATCAATCACCGTCTCCTCCACTTTTGACTCCATCACTCCCATTGCCAGATTTCTCCAAGTCCAAATCGAGGCTAAACTCCGTGGCCTTTTCCAAGATGAACTACCCGTCGTCATCCATAAACTCAGCCAATCTTGGTCAGAGTCAAACGACATCTCTTCTCTCCTTTACCACCAGTACAAAAATCAACATCAACAACAATCAATAACAACTACTCCATCACCTCCACCACCACCACCACCACCAAGGCCTCTCCGGCTAGGTGAAATCAACCCCGACGTACCCGCTTTCAGCCTCAACAATAGACAGAAACTCCATACCCTATATGACTGTCATCAGACTCTATCATTAAACACAACCCCAACCTCCATCATCCAGGGGGCAACTTATAGATCCACTCCTCCTACATCTACATCTACATCATCATCAACATCTACAACCTCCTCCTTGTTGAAATCAAGACCACTCAAACGCAGAGTCATCAAATTGTCTCTCCACAAAAATCACAAACAAGAAAATAATAATAATCCCCTGTATGCTCCCATTGCAACCGCCCCGCCCCCACAGGAAAAGAAAAAACAACTTTCTCCCTTCTTTAACGATACCTTACAGAAAACAACCACCCCTCCCCCCGCTTACAATGAATAGTTTGGATTGTTTGGATTGTTTTTTCCTCACTTGTTGGAGTTTGAGTTCAATTTCATTTTGTTTTCTGTTTCTTCATTTCTTGTATACGAATTAAGTACTCTTTTTATTTCACTAGCGCACTTCTTCCATATTGTGTAATTGTCGCCCCACAAGATAAACCTCGTCCCGGATCTGATTGTGCCATTTCCTCATCAACCGACCCCAAACAAGACATACACTCCCCACTCCAACCATCCCCAGCACCACCGGGTACGCGCCCCGAATCGATATGGTCATGGACGACACGTTTAGTAATTTCCCTGCCACAATTCCAATCAACCCCGGAATCACAATCATTACCCCAAACACCTTGAGACACGGAACAATGACTGTCTCGTTTGCAACTTGAGCATCCGGCTCCAACATCCCCCGCTCAAATATCCGCCCCATCACCCTACTTATCCTGTTATCCGGCCGGATCGACGACAATATCTGATACCCCGACTGTAAATAAATCATTGTAATGATCCACTCTTGGGAAAAATTAATCACCGGCTCTTGCTTATATATAAACGTCAAGATCGGTATCCCAATATACAAATCCGCAGTTATCGTCAATAAACTCGGTAGAATGATGACCAGCATAAAATAAACATATCCTGTCACTGCCATCTTGGACCCAATCTCAACATTCATCCGCCCCATCTTACCCCAGTTCTTCATTATCCCCTCACCAATCACAACCACCCCAGATATTATCAATAGTCCAATCGATAACGTGTACGAGTCCCGTATCTCCAACGTAGACACCCCTGAAAGTTTCGCCAATACTGTCCTTCCAACTAGTAACGGCACCACCGTGAAGGTCAGTCCAATCCCCGTCGCAAACACCCACATCCCAAATAATAGCAAATCAATCCTCAACCAAAACTGCGGTGGCCGATATACCACCGTAAAGGATGCGTCACTACTGTCCTCGTCCTCCTCGTTGTTGCTGGTGTTCTCATTCACAGCGGTGAAAAACTTCTTGTCAAGTTTAAAATCACCACTCCCATTCTCACTCCTCACCAACGGGGTATGATCTGAATCTGGGGCACGGACAAAATACCCGTCCTTGACAAATTTCTCCTCCTCATTATAATACCCTTCCTCATCGACCCGCCGTTTATTGAGAATGAAATGACTCAATCTCAACACCCGACATGCATGCTCAAAATACCATACCCACATCTTTCTCATAAGATTACTAAATCGAATCCCACTCACAAAGTATGGCAACAGTAAGTTGTACAATGTCCCGTCAATGGAAAACTCTGTCAATGCTCCTCGCACTTTAGCTGCTCCATGTTGGGCAACTGCCGCCGTTAATCCACCACCACCACCACCACCACCACTTGGGGTTCCTCCCACAACAAGTCGAAGGGGCAGAATCACATCTCCAAATCCATATGCCAAGGCCCATACCACACTGCCAATACAAAAAACAATCAACATCATATAAATAAGCGCCGATATAGCAATCTTTCTCAAATGGCTCAACAACGGTCGCTCCAATATATCTTGCATCGGCTTGAATGCTGGATCATTGGGATCCCGGACAAAGAATAAAACCCCGGGGCGAAAGATTTGCCTTAAAAATGATACAAACAGACTAAAGTGAAACATATAACATGTCCCCAGAAGCCAATGGGCCAACATGTGGATATATGGGTTCCTATGGAATGATGCAATCCTCCCCTCGACACTTGCCGTTTCAAACAAGGGTAAAAAGGCAAAGTCCAGTAAAAACCCACAAAATATCGGAAAGACGGCCATTTCAAGTCCAATCACAAATACAACCTTGATTACAAATGCAGTCTGATTCATAAACTCGAATATTCGCCCGTCCCTCGCTCGAATCGATTGATTCCTTATTCGACTCAGATACAGATATCCAATGGTTAAAATGACTCCATACCCAACTCCAATTGCTATTCCCCGATCCAAGGGGGTGATTGCAGCAGTATTCTCACTACCGCTCGCAGCTGTTGTGGGATGTAATACCGAATTCCAAATCACTACTGGACTCGTTCGATTCCATATAATATCCCATGCTTTATTTGTCCTTGTCGCCAGTCTTGACCATGCCCATTTGGCAACAGATTCCTGCGATTCAATTGACAATCTTCCGGAAAATTGAATCGTGTTTCCAGAAAATAAAACTATAACCCTTGAGATTCGACTTGCAAAATCCGACATAAATACAATGATTCCATCGAGGATTTCATCACTCATAAACAGGGCCGTCTTGATTGGAAATCGAATAAGTAAATCCCATGGATACAGCATAAATAGGAAAAATATCTTGCCTACTACATATGGGAAAAACACACTGATGCCTAGAACTCCAGTCATAAGCATCGTGGCAACTAATCCATTCTGTATTAACATCGAAATACTCCCTTGTAATCCAATCAACTCCATGACTCCATCAAGTTCATCTCCATCTCCTAGAACTCCTTCATCAAATCTTGCTTCTAGCCCATCTTCCTCGTCATCATCATCATCTTCTTCTTCCTCGTCTTCTTCTTGTTGGTCATTCTGTGGATTCTCTGCAATTGCAGCTGCTGCTTCCAGTACTCTTTGGTACTGCTCATCTCTTAATCGTCTCTCATCTTGTTCTTCTTCTTCACCCACAGTAGTGTCTTGTGTCGATGTATTACTGTCGTTGTTGTTGGTATCACTTTCCCCATCACCCGTTTCTTGTAATAATGGTGGTGGCTGTTGATCGAAATGCATTAGTCTTCTTGCCCGGAGCCCCTCCATATTATCAGCCTGAGCACTCGACGATGATACTCCGAGATCGGGTTCTATCCGATATGGCTCTTGATTATGCTCGTTGTTTTGTTGTTGATGTTGTTGTTGTTGGACTGCAAGGCGACGTTGCCGGCCTTGAGCAAGGATACCTTGGACTTCAGCAACTAACCGTTGTTCATCAATGATATCGGCAACAGCAGCATCATGATCAGTATTCTCCAATCTGAAGGCACCATTCTGAATGATCCATTCTCGGATAAAGAATATCGATAGGAATCCTAGTAATACAACCCCACAGATTCCTTGTCCCTCGAGAATATCACGGGCCAAGCCTCCTCCGCTGATGTGGAAATATGAAGAAAAGGCAGCAGCAGTTGTTGTAGTAGTAGTATCAGTACCATTTTGGGGCTGTTGTTGTTCAAGTGGTACTGTGGGACCATCACTTAATTTGAAATAGTATCGTATAGCATACCGAGTAACTATAGGGAAATATAATAGCCACACAAACGACACTAGCATGATACGTAGACCCTTTCTTGTAAGAGAAGCAATGTGTGAAGCAAAACTTTTCATCAACACGACAATGGGCAACTGAGAGGGCATATCGCTTGCGTATACTTGAAGGACAATGACAGTTAGTAACAAGTTAAAAGGATAATATCCATAAAAAAAACATACAATTTGTGATAATGAATCGGCTGTGGCAAAGTTCACAATAGTTGCTCCTCTGTGAATGCTTCAACCACTCCATAAGACTGATCAGACATGAGAGAGGGTTAGTAACAGAAGGAAAAGAAAAGAAAAAGATGCACAACTTTACCAGTCTTGATGCACATAGCGGATACTTCCGCTACACTTGCATGGATGATAGAGAGGTTCTTCGGAGGTCGCCTCACCACGACATATTCTACAAGTGTCGGGCTCAGATTCAAGCATGGTCCTCAATGGGTATAGAAATTATCAACTGAGTCTTGTTGCCTTTTTCTATGTGGTAGTAAAGAGCTTCTTCCCCCCTACAAATCTCGATAAGGTGTGCTTTTTGCTTTTTACTGAGTGGTGATGGGAGTAGTCTTAGACACCTGTTGGGACCAATTCTCACCACCACCACAGAAGAAGAAGAAGAAGAAGAAGAAGAAGAGCAAAAGTGTCGAAACAGAGCAGGAAAGTAGTTTATTATGTTGCGTTGTTGTTGTTGTCGTTGTTGTGAGATGTGGTTAATACTTTTGTTGTTTATATCAATTATATAGAGTGCGTTATGATATTAAATGGTGAAAAAAAATAACAATAAATGATAAAATACATCGATATATATATATATATAAACACATACTGTACACATGCTTCTTTTGATTGTAGGGATATTCGAGTCTTTTCCTCTCTCTGTCCGTCTGTCTGTCTCTCTTTACTCTTATCGCTGATAGGAAAAACAGAAAATAAAAAAATAAAAAAATAAAAAATAAAAAAACCCACCACCGTCATCAAACAATCAACTCTCGGTAGTCAAAAAAGATACTGGCAACAATATGGCCCGACTATGGACTCCCATGTCTATCCTCATACGGTATTTTATTAGTCTTGTTAGAAGTTCTTTTTCCATTTCAATTCACTAATTTCCCTACTGCAGGCTCTCATTGTATTACATTCTCTATTTACTGATATGGGGATGCCCAATCAATGTGGATCTCAATCAAGATTCCCCTGCTGGATGTCGCCAGATTCATTTGTGCGTCGATAAAATTAAACCAGTCATCTCATCCCAGTACCAAGTCTATCTTGAACCTAGGGTCAAGGAATTATCCCCATACATTACCAAATCCCACAATGTCTATTCCAAGTATGGTCAGCCTGTCGTCGATGCATCTTCAACCACTTACAAAAAATTTGGTCATCCCTATGTTTTATCTGCTTCCAAATCCGCCCATCAGGTTTATAAATCCCATATTCACCCCATCCTTCACTCGTGGGGTGCAAAGACTCAATCTCTCTATAACCTTCACCTCGCCAATCATGTCGATAACGGGTATAAACTCTTCCAATCCTCCCTCCAACGCCCTGCTGCTCACTATCTCCTGGTATCACGCCAAGCCTACAATGCAAAAATCGCACCCATAGTTAGCCACTTGGAACCTCACTTGAAGAAAGGGGTTACCAAATCACTCGATTTCACCCAGTCCCACGTCATTCCAGCTCTCCGTCTCTCGATTCAAAAATCTCAATACTACGCTCATCTTGCCTATGTTAAGATTATTACCTTTTACCTCGAAACTGTCCATCCAAAGACAATCCACCTTTACCAACACCATGTCGAACCTCAATTCTTGAAGATCCAGAATCGGATCTTTAATCCTCAAAAATCCCCGTCTCTTTCTTCTACTTCCTCCATTATCCTCTCTTCTTCTCCCTCTCCCTCTCCATCTCCCTCCTCCTCCTCTTCAACCGTTGTCGTCGAAGCATCTTCTACAATCAGCCAAGAGTCTCAACAGCAACCAATATCAACTCCCCCTGACACCGATGCCGTCGCTCAAAGTATTAAACATGATATGAAACACATGCAAAATCAAATCAAGGATCTCACCGAGAGTGCCAAAGAGGACGTCACTCGAGAATTCAATCAACTCATGCAATCAAAATTACATGCAACTTCTCAAGCTGCAGCAGCTGCAGTCAAAGAATTCCGGAAACAAACTGAGCAACTACTTTTACTACTGGAAACAAACGCAGCCAATATCCAAGATGAGCAAGAGTTCACTCATTTACGCACTGATGTTGCGGTCAAAATTCGTGATTTAGCTCTTTCCACTAAAACTCAAGCTAAAGAACTAGTCGTCTCCTTCTCTACTGAAGCTCAGCAAATTAAATATTCCGTATGGGAATCTCTCAATGAAGTAGCCAATATTGCCTTGAAACAATTGGCAGAGAAATGGACATGGACTGAGGGAGTCAAGTGGGAAGACTGGAAAGGTTATCATTCCCTCAAAAAGTTTGTTGCTGATGCTGAAGACACGGTCATTGGACTTGATCTGGATCTTTCTCCAATCGATAATATTGGAGACGAAGTCAATAATGCTGTAAATCAGGAGACTGCAAAAGTGATTGAACGTATTGAAGCAGTCAAGAGTTCATGGTATCAGCGATTTCAACCAGACGACGACGACGAATCGGGTTCAAAAGGGAGTTCTATCCTCTCCAACAACAACAATCCCGAGACTTCTTCACAAGCCGAAACCGAGCAAGAAATTTCACCTGAATCCACTCCAGACGGGCAGGATGGATCCCCGAGCCAAAATGAACAAATTCACCTTGCAGGAGACTCCCAGGATGATGAGCAGGTGGTGATTCAGAATGATGAACTGCCGATACCAGAACCAACAGAGGAAGGACTCGTCGAACAAGACCAGGATGAAGACCTCATCGTCGAAGAAACCCCTCAAGATGAAGAGCTGATTGAAATAGATGAAGATGAAGAACAACAAGAAACAATAACAAGTCGAATAATTCGAACCGTCTACGTACCCAATAAATCATCATCTGCAGAGGGGACTATCCCTTCCGGACAAGATGAAAAGTACACAGGTGACATTATTCAAGACCTATCTGTATCTACTTTTAGTACTGCTTAGAAATCTAATACCATGTAACTGTACAACAAGAATTAATTACTATTATTACTATCATCACAGGCCCCCACCATACTGAATTGAGTTGGGAATGCGGCTCAAGCGTTTTCTTTTTTCCACGTCATTACTGAACCAACAACAGCTTGAGGCCTTGTAAACTCTGGACCCAGTAACTGAAACAGATGAACATCTTGTAGGGAAAAAATACCTGGGTTGTTCCATGTTGATAACTACTAACTGTGGAAATGGAACTTAGCCCTCCAACCGGACCAGGAAATTTGGATATCGAAAATGATCAAGATACAGATCGAGATGAGCAACAGCTGACGATGGAACAAGTTTCCTGGAATCATTTCTTTTCAGAAAACTTCAATGTTACTATATCTGACCAGTACACTACCTCGAATTCAAGTGCAACAACAAGAGGTCAAGAGGATACAACTACTACGAAATTCAACGTGTACCTGGCCCCGCCTAGGACAGACAAATCACCACTATTTGTCTTTCATCACGGAGCTGGCTCTTGTGGACTTAGCTTTGCTCTTGTAGCAAGCCAAGTGCGAGCCCTTATGGGGCCGGAAAAGGATGAGGCAGGAATCCTCACTTTTGATTGCCGTGGACATGGAAGTACTGTCACTACCACAACAAAAGATAATAGACGGGTCGAGGCTAAAGAACTTGATCTGAGCCTTGAGAGGCTCGGAGATGATGCAATAAGTATTGTATCCCGGGTTTTACAGCGAGGTTGGGCAGATAACAATGACATAAGTCAACTGGGCTCAGAAACAGCCCGTAACAAGAATCCCCCCTTGGTCCTTGTCGGGCATTCCCTGGGTGGGGCGGTCCTAACAGACGTCTCCAAGCGACCCAAGGATAAAGGGAGACTTGACCATGTAGAGTGTTTAGCTATCCTCGACATAGTTGAAGGTACAGCGCTCGATTCGCTCAAGAATATGAATCGGTATTTGATGACAAGGCCCTTGGGATTCGATTCTATTTCTCAGGCTATTGAATGGCATCTCAAAAGTAGACTCTTGCGACGACGCGACGCTGCCATGATTGCCGTTCCTCAACTTGTTTACGATGCGGGACCTCAACAACATCAACAGGAACCAGAATCAGATGAAATATCCAATTTAACCAGTATAGCAGAAGACGATTCTGAGGATCTTTCCCCCGGCGCACAACTGGCTGCAAAGCTGGGGAATAGAATCAAACATAGATACGGGCAAATAAAATCATATCGGTACCGATGGGTGATTGATCTCAAGGCAACAGAGCCATTTTGGTCAGGTAAGATAAAAAAAAAAAAAAAATTCTTGAGCCCCAAGTCTAATTACGAGAATGATCTTTCTACAGGATGGTTTGTGGGGTTATCAAACAAATTTCTCACAAGCCCAACCGCAAAATTACTTTTACTAGCAGGCACAGATAGACTCGACAAGGAGCTTACAATTGGTCAAATGCAAGGGAAGTTCCAACTTTCATTAATACCAGAGGCTGGGCATTTTCTCCACGAGGACTGCCCAAATAAAACTGCCCAGATTGTGAGTTCGATTATTTTATTAGAGAGAAAAAGAAAAAACCCCAACCCATTCTTGGCTAACAATAATCATAGCTGGTGGATTTTTGGCGCCGAAACGATCGTACCAATTTTGTCCTTCCACCCAAGATGACGACAAAGGCATCGGCCATAAAGTGAGAGAATGTGGGGAAAAAGGGGGTTGTGATCAATCTTGGCATGGTTATTCCGAGATGGGGTCTGGTTGTCCCTGAAAATTTGCCTAATCGGGGTTGACCGCTCCGACTCCGGAAACACCAGGTACAGGTGGGATTTCCGCATTGGGAAATGACTGACCTAAACCGAACAAGAACTCCGCTCCGAAAAAACGTAAATTGACAAGACACGATATGCTGAGTCAGGCAGATGAAATAAATATAAATATAAACACTATATAGAAAATTAGAGACCAGGGAGATTAATGGACAAGTATCAAGTGGAGGAGAGCTCTGATGATGAGCAGCACGAGAGACCATCACCACCACCAAGAAGCAGTAAAAAGACAAATCATCATAATAAAACTTATTATGTCTATTTATTAGATGCACAACTATCGAGACGGTACGGGGTTCCGGCGTCGAAATTCTGTGAACAAGATTTCAGAGGTAGAACTCGAGTCAAGGGCACAAGTACAAAGGACCAGATCCTTCTATGGCATCGGATGGAACTCATCAATCAGCAGCATTGGCTACAACAACATGGGGATATCTTTAAATCGATCCTCAAAGAGAAACCTCTGTCTCAGCAAATCAACTGCAATAACTGGATCGAAGAGATAGACACTACTGAGTTGGGGGACCCAAGTGATGGTTTACCCGATGATTCCCGCGCTTATTCCGCCGCCTGTGCTGCTCTCATGGCCGCCTCTCGGGCAACAACTACAAACACCAATACTACTACTACCATATGTCGTCCTTCCTCTTGTTCAAACTTTAATCGCGTCTCCGTCAAGTCTGGTTAAAAAACTTCGTTTTCCAGGCACGTTTGGTTTTTTTTTTTTTTTTTTTTTTTTTTTCCACCCTTTATCTGCCAATGGCTGATGGTCTTGTCTCTTTCTGTGTCTCTTCATCTTGGCGTTTCATTTCTTTTTTTTATATATGTAAAATATGCGTGAATAAATTCTCTTTGAACCCAGATAATCTAATACTGCCTTGGGCGATTGTTTGATATAAGTATAGATTCAAAGCAACTCTCAAGTTAAAAAGAAAAGGAAAAAAAAAGATAGAAAAAGAAAACCTAAATAAGCAACTAGCAAAGACAAGGCATGAGAAATGGGGTCAACTCAATCTTGGTCATAATCTGGCGCAACCCACTCAAACCCTTCAAAGTACTTGGACTCCACTTGATGTTGATGACGACTCATACTGCTATTTATCGTTGTACCTGTCGTACATGACGGCCGATACTTATTGCCCCCAAATGATACAAACGAATGATCCTCCACAATCGGTCCAACATTTGCTGGCTGATATGCCGCCCTATATCCAACAAATGGTTGAAACGATGGTCCTTGTCCCGGTAAATAATCTTGCTCCTGTCTATCCCACTTCATATCTTTAAACCATGCATGCCTTTTGATTGTTCGCGCATCGTCTTTTACAACAAGTGTGGACGCAGCCGCCCCGTTCCCCTTGAACTTCTTAACCCCATTATATGTCGGAGCGGAGGCTGCTCTTAATGCCTCCTCATACACATCACTCCCAAGTCGAATTCGAATCGGGCAAAGTAAACTCCACATAAAGGATTCCAGAAGCGGTGAAAGGGGGATAATCGGCTTATCGTGAATAGCTCCCGCAAGTAGTTTTCTCGTCCGAGCAAGAATAATATCGTCTCTTTCCTTTGCGCACGCTGCCGCTCCATTAGACCCTTTCTTCTTGGTAGACAATCCGACCGCATAGTCGTACACTGGGTTCTTACCATATACCATCTCATAAATCACCATACCCAATGACCAATAATCCGTTCTCCCATCGTATGGTTGCTTGTATACAATTTCTGGACTCTCAAATCCCGGTGTCCCACATCGACTCTTAATTTTCTCCCCTTGTTCACCACCACCCGCCTGAGGCGTAGTATAGAATGATCGACATTTAAATGACATACCAAAGTCAGTTAATAATAAATCTCCAACTCCATTGACTAAGAAATTCTCTGGTTTAATATCTCGGTGGATCACCCCTTGATTGTGTATCTCTTGCGTGGCGAGAATCATTTGCATTGTGTAAGCTTTGACGACTGTTTCATCCAACTTGTCGTTTGTGGTGAGATAGTCAAGGGCATTCATCAGGGTTCCCCCGACAAACAAGGGCATGACAAAGTATATGTTGAGACTATCTTGGAAGCTGTTTCAAATAAGAAAAAAGTTCATTATTAGTAGAGGAATCAATGAGAAAGGCTTTTTATTTCTTCTTTTTACCATGATTGCAAGCCAGAGAGCCATTTGCATTTATTCTCCGTAATGTGAACAAGGATATTGCGTTCCACTCGCAAACAGTAATGAAGATGAGCATCAATCACTTTGCGTTTGCTGACAATTTTTATAGCCAGAGGACGACCATCTTTTCTTTGTCGGACAGCATAGACTTCGCCAAATCCTCCTTTGCCCAGTTGGTACTGAAAGATAAAGTCTTCAACACTCTGATTAATGCCGACCTCAGAGACTTTAAAGGAATCTCTGGATACTCGGGGCGTGGAAAGGACCTCGACAGGTTGCTGGTCTTCTGGGAATATACACTGATCGGGTCGTCGAAACAGATTATTGTCTGCAGATGGTGGGACCACAGTAGGCTTTGCAGAAGATGTTACAGTATTGAGAGATTTGAGTTCTGCACTCAATACGTCAATCTGCCTCTCAGCCGAGGCATTGTCATCATCGTCTTGCTTTTGACGTTGCCTACTGCTGCATGAGGAAAATAGCCGACGTAAACGTAGACACGACATTGACCGACGTGATTTCGTACTTTTCTGAGATTGCTGGGATAGTCGTTGTTTCGGGACGTGGAGAACGTCAGGGTCCTGATTCAAGACACCAGGTTCATGACTTTGTTGTTGAGCTTACAATCAACAGAGTTAAAAGCTATTTCCACAAGATAGTAAAAATAACAAAAAAAGAAAAAAAAAAAAACAATAGGGTTTCAAATCACACGTACAGAGAGTTGGTAATTCTGTAGAGGTGGAATCGTATAGAGTAGAAGAAGGGATATCACGAAGAGACTTGAACCAGTGGGATATCCTGAATTTTCTTGCGCTCTGATCGTCCTCTTCAAGACCGTCATCCTTACCGGAAATAGAAGCTAGTCGCTGGTTTTTTCTGAGCTTTCTTGAGAGGTACCCATTTCGGAACGGCGAGGCAGGGGCAGCAGCAGCAAGAGGGTATGGAGAACGAATGGACGAACCATTGTCCACAGCAACATTTGAACCATAGCTTCCAACAATGGTACTGGTGCTGCCAGAAAGGGTATCTGAAGTATTATCCAATGCCAGCTTTGAATGACAAGAAGATCTAGATCTCGCCTTCTTTGATAGGAAACCGCAGGTGCGAGTCATGCTAAGAGTGGGTATTGCAAGGTAGAAAGGGATTTAGGAGAAAGAGAGAAATGAGGGTATCTACCGCAGGCTATAGCAAAGACGGAAGAAGAAACAGAGGTATAGCAGCAAGAAAGAAACAAAGATGAGGAATCAAGGGTAGGAGGAAGGGTAGTGTCACGGAATGAGAGCGAAAATGTCCGAATTGAAACGTTTATGCACCCACTAAAACACCATACAATAATATCTTGTGACTAGATATAAAAAACCAAAATCATGCAGACTAGACTATTGCAGTTTATATCTTTGCAGATATTCAATTATACCGGTTTTCTCTCTTTTGTGTATGCTATGCAGACAAACATGTAGCAATATATACTCATTCTTTACAGGCTTTAACAGAAATTAAGGGTAATTCATCACATATAATAGCACACACTACACAGCCGATTAGAGATCTAACCAAGGGAAGCCCCCGTAGTCCTTCCTACTCCCCTTCATTGTTCCATCACCGCCTGTCCCTTACCTTTCTGTCGCTGTCCTGTCCCGGTCAATGCGGCACTGGGACCAAAGAATTGGGAAAGAAGAAAAAAAGAAACAGAGTTGGTGCGGCTCACATTTCTAACCTTATTAGATTGGGAAAATTCAGAGCCGTATCGAATCTATCACCAGAACAACGATAATTTTTAAATAACAGAGTGCCGAAGTGAAAGAGGATTCGATCGTTCTTTTCAATCTATATATCTGCCTGCACAATCTGTTGCACTTTAGTTATTGGTGGCCATGGCTAGCCCAGGTCAAGAAGACCCTTCTCCGGGTGACTCACCACCGTTGGATTCTGATACTGTCTCAATAGTCTCCTCATTCTATCGAAGGCGACGCCATCGCAATAGTTTTGCCGTTCAAGCGGGCTCATCATCTCCTTTGCAACCTTCTTCTTGGACAAACCTCGGATACCCACCTGACTGGCGATCTGAAACTAGCCGAGATTATGCTCGGTCCACGTCTTACTCGTTTGAGAGCAGTCCCTCTACTGAGAGCTCAGGTGCCTCCTCTATTTTCTCTCGGTCGCATGTCTTTTCTGATTCTGCTTCTACAACGGCCTCATCCAGGACCCCTGCTACCTCGTATTATTCGGGTGGGTCTCTTCGCAGTGTGGGTAAACCCATGAGAGTCATTCAGTCGAGGATGGACCCAGGCTCAAGCAGGCAAGCTCCTGGAGGCAGTCATAATTCAAATCCTCCTCTACTCTTTGTCCATCCCGATTCTGGTAGACCTCTCTCCCCACTGCAAGCCTTGAGTGTCCTTGCTGGTTATCTGGCTGAAAATATGCAAAAGTGTTTAGATGGCCAAGACAATATTGATGTTATTGCCCTTACAAACAAAACTACCCAAGCATTGAATGAGTTTTCCACGTCACAGGTAATGGCAGATATATCTGGTGCTCCAGGCACAATCAATCTACAAAATTCAAGAGACCTGTGTCGAGTCTTATTACTTTGCCTCCATCTCCTGGATAATGAGCTCTACTCTCCCGCTCACGCCTCACAGCGAGCACTACTTGTTCGAAGTTTGTATAATATTGGAGCCAAGCTCAGTTTAATACCTTTCTCTTACGGTACCTTGCCCCAGTTGGGCAACTTCCCCTTGGGAGGATCTGCTCCTATCTACTCGCACGGTACCGTTGAAAGTATTATTGAGCATGTAAAAGGAACTGCGGGAGACCGACATCCGGTGACTGACGGGTCTTTCATAGCCCCAATATTCAGAGGGTTCTCTGCCGACTTTGGACTTCCTTCAATCTTATTTGGGATACCCGACCTCAATCAATCCAACATGACTTCATGCATGAAGGATCTGTATCGAATGGAGGATGGGATCCATTTCTTTTGCCAGAGGAACCGGATATCTGCCGCAGCGGGGTATGGTGGAGGAGCAATTAAGGAGCCATTTCGGATACCGTCAGATCCAATCCGACCTCCCATGTCTGTGTCTATAGCGTCATCAAATGCTGAAACTCTAAGTGGTACATTAGGTGGATATATATATCCAATGCTTGGACTAGACGACCCGAAGCGGGAAATATATGGGGACGTGGCGTTTGCAATCACCTGTGCCCATGTTTGTCTCACTGAAAATAAAGGTGTCTACCCAGAAGTAAGTGTACCCTCTCCTGTGCTCATCAATGCATTTCGGGCAATCATAAACTCGGAAGCGGCTCGATATCTGCCGGGTACTAGGGAACGCAAGGCTTATGAAAAAGCTTTGCAACAAATCGATACCCGATATCCTTTACAGAATGGACGGCACAAGGCTCGGAAACCGTTTGGCAAAGTCATTTGGGGAGAGCGGACAATAATAGATGGGTCTTTATCAGATGTGGCCGTAATCAAGTGTTCAGACGAAATCAAATCGGATAATAGTTTGGGGGACGACGTCGCATTTAGTGAGTACGATCCAGGGCTTATGTTTTCCAATCTATGTGTACGACGGATAGCTGAACGGCTAGTTCCTGGAATGAGCATATTCAAATACGGAAGTACATCCCGATTCACTACAGGGAGGTTCAATGGACCAGAAATAATATATTGGGCAGATGGATCGATCCAGTCTAGTGAGTTTGTTGTTGGGGGGCCTAATCCTTTCTTTGCTTCAGGTGGAGATTCTGGGGCTTGGCTACTTCAGATGCCGGATGAAGGCGAAGTCGGGCTTACTTTGGTTGGTATGCTCCACGCATTTGATGGTGAACGCCGGGAGTTTGGTCTGTTTACTCCAATGCGCAAGATTCTCAATCGGCTTAGCCAGGTAACCAAGGTTGAGTGGAATGTGATTGGTGTACCGGAAAAGGATGAGCAAGGAGGCGGAAGCGATACCTCCAATGAAGAGGAGTACCTTAGTGGTACGGAGGACTAATTGACGTTAATACCTACGATTCATGAGGAAAAAACCTCTCTATTATTTCATTTTATGTTTGTTTTTTCTTTCTGTTTTATTCTCGGCCTGTTTTAACAGTAGAAGTATTGTTTTATTTGGTACGATTTGTGCGAGTTATGGAGTAAAAATATTTGTTTGTGTTTACTGAGGAAAGAATAGATTTATAGCCAGAAACTTAGCTATCTGTTTAATAATCAGCCTTTTCTGCAAGGGTGGTGTTGCGTTAACATTTTTCCCCGGTCGGCGTTGGATGATGACTCAACTTGAGCCGCCCGAAATCGGAGCCGATATCGGCCAAATTAAACTTGTACGAATCATACGACGACAATATATAATCGAGTAGAAAGGCTCGGCTTTTCACTTTGATTCATATCCAGTTTTACAAGACCTTTTCTTTAGGCTCATCAGCGATCATCAAACTAGGTCTTGTCTGTCATAGAGTACTGTTAACTCCTTCGGTGACTGTGGTTAGAATTGGACTCCTGCTTATTCGTTGGGATCAGATCATCATCCATCGGCCATCTCATCACCAGGTTTGTCCCATCTCGAAATTGGGAAATAAATTTTATTTCATTCTGCTGACTCGGAATATAAACAAATATATAATTAGACAGAGGATTACGTTTACTGAATATAAGACAATCAGTCAGAGGAAAACACTAGAAATCATGCCGTCGATGCCTTCTCATTTCCGTACTCTGTACGATAAGATATTCGACGATCATGTCGTCGATTCCAGCAATGGCATGGCCCTTTTATATATTGACCGACATTTGGTCCATGAAGTCACATCACCCCAAGCTTTTGAAGGATTACGGAATGCTGGACGTAAGGTCCGGCGAGTCGACTGTACTCTGTCCACTGTCGATCACAACATTCCTACAACCCCACGGACCAACTTTAAATCTGTCAGCACTTTTATCGAGGAGGATATGTCCCGTCTACAGGTTGAGACCTTGGAACAGAATGTTAAGGACTTTAATGTAAGATACTTTGGAATGGACGATGCTCGACAAGGCATTGTTCACATCATTGGGCCCGAACAAGGTTTCACCCTCCCCGGGACCACAATTGTTTGCGGAGACAGCCATACTGCTACACATGGAGCATTTGGAGCCCTCGCTTTTGGTATTGGTACAAGTGAAGTCGAGCACGTCTTGGCTACTCAGACAATCATACAGGCCAAATCAACAAATATGCTTATCCGAGTGGACGGAAAGCTGGGTACAGGAGTGACCTCAAAGGATCTCATTCTTCACATTATTGGAGAGATCGGTACTGCTGGAGGTACTGGAGCCGTCATCGAGTTTGCTGGTGAGGCAATCCGCGACCTTAGCATGGAGGCTCGCATGTCAATCTGTAATATGGCCATCGAAGGTGGGGCCCGTGCCGGCCTTATTGCTCCTGATCAAACCACGTTTGACTATTTGAAGAATCGACCACTTGCCCCCAAAGGGGACGAGTTGAAAAAAGCTTTAGAATACTGGAAGACGCTTCACACTGATGATGGCGCAAAATTTGATACCGAAGTCATCATCAAAGCCAAGGATGTCATCCCTACAGTCACATGGGGGACTTCGCCCCAAGATGCACTACCCATAAATGGGTCTGTGCCTGACCCCGCTAAAGAGAAGAATGAGTCGCGAGCAAAGGCAATCGCTCGATCTCTTGAATACATGGGCCTCAAGCCCAACACCCCTCTTAAAGAGATCCAAGTCGATAAAGTATTTATTGGATCATGTACCAATGCTCGCATGGAAGATATCCGTGCTGCGGCTTCCATAGTTCGGGGCAAGAAAATTGCTTCAAACATCACCCGAGCCATGGTTGTGCCTGGATCGGGACTTATCAAGCGACAAGCGGAAAAGGAAGGTCTCAATAAGATATTCGAAGATGCCGGATTTGAATGGCGAGAAGCAGGTTGCTCAATGTGCCTTGGTATGAACCCAGATATTCTGTCTCCCAAGGAGAGGTGTGCATCAACCTCTAATCGTAATTTCGAAGGGCGACAGGGTGCTGGCGGTCGCACTCATCTTGTGTCACCCCCTATGGCGGCAGCAGCTGCTATTACCGGCCACCTGACTGATGTACGTGACTTGCTGCCTGATGGGGAAGCAGCCGAACAGGCTACGGCTGCAACTACCGTTCTCGATACTGATAATGCTGTTGCAGCGGATGAAAACCAACTTAGCCCGCAAGACAAAAAATACGATATTCCACCTGATCATGAAGTTGAAGATGAAGCACTCGCTCGCAAGGAGGCCAAGGAAGCTAAACAGGAACCTGATTCAACTGTCCGCAAGGATATCCCCACTGGAATCCCTGTTTTTACCCAACAAACCGGTATTGCGGCACCTTTAGATATGGAAAATGTCGATACCGATGCCATCATTCCCAAGCAATTTCTCAAGACTATTAAACGGACTGGACTTTCAGTTGGATTATTTTATGAACGGCGGTTTAAGATCCTTGACAACGGAGAAAAGGAAAAGACTGATTTTATTCTTAATGTTCCTCCTTATGATAAAGCCAAGTTCCTTGTCGTTTCAGGAGCTAACTTTGGATGTGGATCCTCCCGAGAGCATGCTCCATGGGCACTATGGGACTTTGGTATCCACGGAGTGATTGCCCCTTCATTTGGTGATATCTTTTACAATAACTCATACAAAAATGGTCTCCCCTGTATACGAATTGACAAGGATATTATCATTAACAAGATTCGACCTTTAGCAAAAGACGGAAAGCCAATCACTGTTGACCTTGTCAAGCAAGAGATTCGCAACGGAGAAGATGAGTCTCAAGTTCTCGCTACTTTTGAGATTGAAGAACTCAGACGCCATTGTCTTCTCAACGGTCTTGACGATATTGGCATCACTCTTCAAAAGGAAGATCTTATCCGGGCCTACGAAGATAGACGTGCACAACGCTTCTCATGGCTTGAAGGTGGATCTAAACTTGTCAAGCCCATCCGCCCAACGAAACGTGCTCGCGTCCAGGCCACAGAGTGGTGAGCACAAAGAAATTGATGAATGTCAAATGAGGAAAGCAATCAAAAAAGTGTGTTTTGTCGTTTATCTTTATGTCTATCTCTGAACACTAAGAAAGACGGTTCTGATTTTATGTATTTAAGCAAAAAATGAAAATCAAAGTTAATATCTTTATATGTCCCTATTATAGTTTGAGAATGCCCTTAAACGGTTCTTTAATTGATTACAAACGAAGAGGAAAAATGGTTAGTAGAGAAAAAAAAAATAATTACATAAACAGGATGTTGATGTGAAGTAAAGGTGAAATTTTAAGAGGCTGCAATCAACAATACTTCCTTGTAAATTAATCTTAACCACGTACACCACTGGGACTGTCTGGGCGATGAAGAGATATGTCATCTATGCTGCTGGTATCACCACTACCGTGACTGTTATTGTTGCTGCCGTCGTTGTTATCGGAGTATCGCAGATCCGTATTGTAAAGGGGCAGTAAACTGCGAGGACGAGCGATGGTAGGGCTTTTGTCAAAACACAAAGTTAATTTGAGTTACAGATTATCTATTAACAGTTTCGTAGGGGCATATATCATACCTTTTGGGTTCAAGGGGGATTCCTGCGTAGGCAGAGTCGAACAATGAGTTGAAGTACTGGTTGTACACGAAGATTCCAACACTAATGCCCAAAATGGATCCTGAGGCAACATCTGAAGCATGATGTCGATAGTCACTGATACGACTGGCTGCAATGGCTGAAGCCAAAACCAGTGGACTAAGGCAGGCAAATATCCGCCACGAAGAGGGGCGATCCAAAAATACCCTGGTAGATCCTGCAATCAAACAGGCAAAGAATGTGAGACCAGAGAATGAATCTGAGATGAATTAGCCTGGTGGGTCAGATTCTGCCTTCAAAGTCTTTCTTTACTCACATGAGGCATGACCGCTAGGAAAGCTCCGAAACCCTTCATGAAGTAAGTGCTTCGAAGGCTGGGAACAGTCGGCAATGGACAACATTGTCCGGGTAAACATGGCGGCATCGTTATTGCTACTGTCTGGAAGGCACCGAGATAAAATGTCTGGCCTCGGTCTGCCAACCATGAATTTGAGTGTCTCGGTGAAGACTGCTGTGATTGAAACAGACACTAAAAGGCCAAAAAGGGCCGAGTGGATCAGCCAGAACCTAGAGCTATTGTTACCCGCACTATTGTTGGCACCGCCCAAGGGAGGGATTGACGATTTGGCAAGGAGACCAACCGACATGATCATCACAATAGGCAGGGCCAAAAACAGCACCAAACACAGTCCCATAGGAACTGTTTCATACTCGCTGAACGGGTACTGCAGTTGCACATCTTTGGGGGAGAACACTTGAGCTCGAGGTTGGACTAGAGCCAAAGAGAGGGCCAGAATGAGGGCAACTCTTACAGTCTGTCAGCACAACATATTAACGATAGGCAGTGATCACATTATCCCTCACAAGGTTACAAAGTAGTCCACAGCATAGGCCAAAAATGTCCGTTTAAAGAACACGGCTCCTGCGTAGTCCATCTAAATGGTTTTACTGACGTCTGATTCCTCGAGGTCATCCATCATGTTGGGTCGAAAGCTTCCCCGAGAAAATTCTTGCACGTGACCTGTCTTTGGGAGTAAGTGCCCTCCTTTGGTCCCAAAGTTTTCGCGTCGGTTTTGTTACGCGTTTGTTCGCGTTCAGGACTCTCAGAGACGACTGCTCTCTATGATCTGTAGAACAACAGAATCATGTCAAATGTCAAATGACGATTTTATCTGGTTACGCATATAGAGATTTCAAAACCGGCCCTGTAGATACATAAAGTCCAAAAAAGACCCGAAGGAGTTCGATTACTGGGATAAACAGCACAGGAATAGACTGCAGGATATCGCTTTCTTCAAAGCAAGACTTCAGGTTGCGAGCCAAAGTACACATAATGCTGCCAGGATGATTTGCGAGCCTAGCCATCATACGCGACTCGAGCGCGGAATTGGGTTTGCCTTATTTGTAGCATTATCATCACAAATCTTACAGCAGCGCGGTATCCCTTCCATACATCTCGTAGTAGACCAGTAAGCTCATAGCTACTAAGACGGTGTACGAAAACTATGACAATCTCCCTTTGGAGATCATGAAACGACCTTATTTATACTATATGACAGGTACTGTGTACAACATATATATATAACTTTTTCTTCAAGACAACAGAAGCATTACCTTTTCGTAGATGGTAAAGATAATACCACCACTGAGAATTAGTCTGCCGAGTCGTGGGGTAGTGCCCTTCCAGAATGTTAATATACCTTCCTGACTGTAGACCTTTTTTGCACAGTCCCATGTACTCGAATAGAGATCTTTTGAGTTGAGAGCTTGCATTCTTGTCTTGACAGTATCAACAGGCATGGTGGTGTAAACGGTGATGATTCCTGCAACCGCTCCCACTGCGAATGTGGTGGATGAAGACAAGGGCAGACTAGGATCTGGTGATCGCTGCTGTAGAAATACTTTGATTGCATTGTATGATCCCATTCGTACGGCCGAATTGGAGGCTTGTCTTAGGGTTACAGGTAACAAACCCTTGTAAATCCCACCAAATCCATTCTCCCTGATGAGGCTTGTTGAGCCGTGAAAAAAGCCCCGATATTTTGGGTGTGCGCTACGCGCATCGTCGATTCTAGGGATTTCGGTCAAAAAAAAAAAGGACTTTAGATGATTAACGGTATGTCGCTAGTAACTTACAGAGCTGTCTTGATTGTCTCGAATGGAGTGACTGCGACTATAGACTCCAGAACTCCGGCACCCAGTCCAGCTTCATGTCGTAATAAGACTTGTTAGTTCATGTTCAAGCATGAAGTACTGTATTTTTCAAAGCAATCTTTACCGAGAATTCCCCTGGAACCAGAGAGTTTGCCGTCTTTATCCGCGAGGGCCTTCTTGATGGTGTCGAATCCCAGGAACCGGACAGCAGCCTTAAATCCGCAACCAATCACTAGAGTAGAGCATCCAGCGTAGATGGCTCCAACTCCCTCAGTGCGAGCGACTTGACCGATAAGTTTAATTGGATTCTTGGTTGTGGTCTGCTTGACTGTTTAGCAATGCTGGATCAAAAGGACGGAAGAAAGAAAAAACACCTACAGCGGCACTTTTCCGATCGACCAGTTGCAGACGAGTCTTTGCAAATTCAAATGGGTACTATACTCGACCGTTAGAGAGAAATAGGAAGGTAAGTTATTGCAAGGATCTTTATATCACACATACAGTAACACCAGCTTCAATCGAGCCGGCAACACCACCAGCAATCAGTGATTTCCATGGAGGAGGCTGCCACCTTCTAGTCAGTAAAAGGAAGTCATGTATGGGATCTATTTATTTCTCACCTTTGTATCTTCTTTCTTGGTAGCCATTATATTGATGTTTGATTTGTGCTGGTTGCGACACAGTCGGCTCTCTCGCCTTTCCTCGGACTCGATTTCAATGGCAATCGTCAAACAGGCAGCAAAAGCAAAAAAGATATACCCTTTTCAGACTTGCCTCGAATGGTGGTAGAGGGTATTTCGCTTAGAACCCTCTGTTAGTTCTTTTCCTCGGGAAAAAAACCTGCCCAGATTATCAGATAATCTGATCTGATCTGATCTATCCAGTCTCCCGTTTTTACCTTTTTTAGACTTTGTGCGCGGCTGATCTTCGGGAACGCTTTTACACCACCATCAACAACCATCCGCTTGAAGGAACAATAGCCGTGCACTCCTTGCAAGAAAACAAGAGTTTGCGTGCACGCTTAAACTGGCCGCCGCGAATATGGCGGCTGTTCAGAACCGGGCAGACTCTGAACAACTAGGGAAAGTAAGGCTTTCAGCATTGCCACTGGTTATGGTGCCATTTTACTGACATTTATATTGCTCCAGACTTCAACCGCAAAAAACAAACAACAAAGGCCAAAGAAAAAGAAAGTTTATATAGCTTGCTATCATTGTCAGAAGGCGCACCTCACATGTGATGAAAGTACGTCCATTTTGCATTTTATTGGGTTTTCTTTTTCTTTTTTGGCTTCTTTTTTTCACATGCTGACCATCCTAAACTTGTCTCGGTAGATCGTCCATGTCAACGGTGTATACGAAGAAACTTAGCAGAGACCTGCAGAGATGGTCGCCGGAAAAGAGCAAAATACTTGGATGAAGATGATCTCGTCACGACATTACCTCCTGAGCCGTCCCACAGACAGCATCCCGAGCAGCAACAGCAACAGCAACCATTTCCTCAGGACTCCAGGTTGCCTGGGCCTGCGCACAAGCCCGAGTTCTCAGCGGGAATGCCTGTTAATCATGGGCCCTCGGATAATCCCCCTCATCATATGACTTTTCTACCCCTCATGCCTGGCGCGCCTGAAGCTCAGAATACATCTCACCCCGCGACCGTCAATGTCATCCACAGCAATTATGGCCACGACGAACAGCACCCTCCACCGCCGCATATTCAGCCTACACCGTTAGCACCACCGCTTCAAATTGATAGCGGTTCCCATCATCAAGCTGCCTCCGATAATCCTTCTATGGACTATTCGCCTGGCTTATCCGGGCAACAACCTTCTTCAGCTGCTGCTCAATCAAACTCGGGGCAACCAGGTAACCATTTTGACCGCTTAAATAACAACAACTACGACTTCGGTTCCAAAATGGTTAATATGGAGTACAGTATTCTGTCCAATATTCTCGGTTCAAATGGGGAACACGAGCATCAACACATGGCTCCTGATATTCTGGGATCTAGTCTACAAACACCAACTCCAACTCCCCCAGATTATTCAATGGGTCCTCCTGCTTTTCCCCAGATGTCCATGATAGATCCCAGCTGGACGAGATTTCAAACAAGCAATCCCAATCCATTCGCAGGTGGATCTACCCCTTCGATAACTAGTGACAGCCCTGTAAATACTTCATCCCCCAATGATAACATGGGGCCACGCCATTCTACCGCTACCTCACCGCAGCATATGTCGCTTCAGTACCAGGCTGCCATGAACACCATGAAAGATGCAGACGACCTCAACAACAATGGTAACCGTATGAATCCTCCCTCTTCACAAGAGTCTGTCCCATTCGTGCCTCTTCACGCTCCGGGCCAGAGTCAGTATGCCGAACCAATATACCTCAAGCCAAACCCTTCGTCTAGCTCGCGGTCGCATGCGGTTGCGCAATCGATGAAAAAATCCGCCAAGCGAACGGCACGAGATATTTATGCCAGTGTAACGAAACCTTTTAGTTATACGCCAGGGTTTCATGCAGTCATTGAGTATCTCAAGGCAAGATTCGATCGAGAACACTTGATTGCAATTACGCGGTCCATGGCAGCGTATCGTCCTTCTTTTATCGCTTGTACCAAGACTCTTGTAGAAGAGGATCTTTTATTTATGGAGCAGTGTTTTCAGCGGACTCTGCTAGAATATGAAAAGTTCATCAGTTATTCCGGGACTCCTACGGTTGTGTGGCGGCGGACAGGTCAGATTGCTTATGTGGGCAAAGAATTCTGTATTCTGACGGGTTGGTCTATGGGAGATTTAGTGGGCTCGGGGATCCGAAGATTTATCGTTGAAATTATGGATGATGAATCAGTTGTCGAATATTTTGAACTTTCGAGCAAGCTAGCGTTTGGCGATTCACGAGACACTGCAAATACAATCTGCACACTTCTGGGGCCTCAACCAAAACCAGCCGGCGAAAACGGACCCTCTGGTAGACAACAACAGGCATCTCCTCTAAGTATCGACTCTTCTGCTGCTGTAATTGCAGATGGAAATAATGATGCTTCGAATGGCAACATGAACAATGACCGACCTCCTCAAAATTTCGGAACTGACCCTGAAGCAAGGAATACAAGGCCTCTCCCTCCACCAAGCCAGCTGCGACAGATTCGGGCAGCTTGCACTTGGACAGTGAAGCGAGATGTCTTTGATATACCCATGATGGTCATTGGCAACTTTCTTCCTATTCTGGATTGAAAATAAAGGGAAAAAAAAAAAGAAAATGGACTTTCATGACGAGAACACGAAAACAAAACTAATGAGGAAATAATGTGAGTACTCTCAGGCAGTATAATAGGTAAGGGATAAAAATTGGGAATGAGACAATTGACGAAATTGTATTTGTGTACATTATTGGAGAGTTTCTGCTTTTATATGGGAAAAAATCTTTTTCTATGATCTAGGTGTTTTGTTACAAGATTAAGGTAGACTAGCTATTTACCGTAAAGAGTGAGTCCTTAGAGTATTGGTGGTACGTAGGCCGCTCAAGACTTGCTTCCGCGACTTTGATATCGGTTCGGATGTCATCTATGAGTGCCTCTGAATTGCACGCCCGAGTAAGTCAACGGAGAAAAAGAGACACACAACTGTAAAAAGAAATTATTACTTACCTTTTGAAACATAGTCATACTCGGGACGGATATAACCGAGAATGACGAGGTTGATATTAGCGCCATAAAATGGAGCTTTGAACTTGTGCATTATATGAATCTCGGCAGATTTGCGAGAATTCTTGAAGTATGGGTTCCACCCCACGCTCATAACCATAGGAAGGACGGTATTGGCTTCTGTTTGCGGGTCCAACTTGACTCCGCCGTCAAGTACAATATTATGGTCGTGGACATGCTCAGGGACCGCTACTGCATCTTTGCGCTCAACGGTCGCATTAGGAATAATTTCAGCAAACCCGTAGTATACCCCCGTGGAATGAAGCGCATTTTCAAAGGTGGTATTCGATGATCCCTCCACGATTGCGTCGGTTGGCACATTGGCTGTGGGAATACCCAGCTCACTAGAGCCTCTTCCAAACCCACTTATCACTCTTGACCGCAATCGAATAGGAAATGGTGACTCGGGACCATTTGGATCACCCACAATATGAGGCCTTAAGCTTCGATCTCGAGGTGCAATCACCGATGCAGGTGGCCGACTTCTTCGGTTATTGCCGTAACCCCCGGTTATAAGATCCCCACCCAACCGGACAAGCAAGTAAACCAGAGGCACGAAAAACAGACACTTTACTACTGCGCCCATAATTTCTGAGCGTTTGTTGATCGAGACCCTATCGACAATTTGTCAATTGGTGGTCACAAAACCGAGGATTATATTATAACTATGGCGTAAGCTTATGCGGCTCATATCTCCCAACTGGGGATGCTCATCGGGCTAAGATCTGAACTTCTCTCCCCATATTCAAGGTACTCTAACATTTCCGTACACAGTTTACAGTACAAGTGAATCTTTGTTTTCTGCTGAATTTTATATGCCTGTCCGAATCTCAGATTACAATTTGGGCCAGGACTTATATTCCTGCCTCCTTATATATAAAGCCGTTGATTTCCCTCCACCCATTTAAAAAGAAAAAAAAAAACTTCAAATGAAATAAAAACAAGAGAATTTATGAATGCATGATAATGGCAGATATGGTAAATTGAAGCTTCGATTCCTTCGAAGCTAGAACGGAGCGGTTCATTGTATTTTGGTTCTTATGCTCGAACACGTACAGATGTACCGGCTGCTGCTGCGAGTCCCGCATTACCTCGGGAAGGTTTACTTTCAACGTTCTCAGCGGGATCGTAACTATAGAAATAAGGGTGGGTGAGTGCTCGCTTAGCAGATAATCGACAGCTCGGATCGTATGTAAGAAGGCTCTGGAGAATTTAATACAATGTTAGCTTCATATCTTTTGTTCTTGCCTTCTCTTTTCCTTACAGCTAATAAGTCGATGCCCTCAGGGTTTAAGCTTGGCACAGCAGTTTCAAGATCCTTACGCGACCAGTGGGGAAATGTCGTCTTAAAATCGGGCAGACTGCGGACACCGGGCCATACCTCATCGTCTGGAGTTCCTAGCAGTCTATGGAAAAGAAGTGCGTGCCAGGTTAAAATACAATCCAGCGTTAAATAAAGAGAGATTTAACAGCTCGTACCTGAAAATTTTGAAGATCTCATCAATCTCAGAGTCTCCTGCAAATAAGGGTTTGCGATTCACCATTTCTGCAAAAATACACCCAATTGACCACATGTCAACACCGGTCGAGTACTGGCGGCCTCCAAGGAGTATTTCAGGGGCTCTGTACCAAAGAGTAACCACTTCATGAGTATATGTCCGTAGAGGAACTCCGAAAGCGCGTGCTAATCCGAAATCAGCAATCTTGAGATTACCGTCTTTATTAATTAGGAGATTTTGAGGTTTGAGATCACGATGGAGAACCCGATGCGCATGGCAATATCTGATGCCTCCAACAAGTTGACTCATAAACTTGACCACCATATCGTGACCTAGGCCAACACCGGCAGGAATTGACTCCATGTACTTCTTGAGATCTAAATCAAGGAATTCAAATACCAAGTACAGCTTGTGATTTTCCGCATGCACAATATTGAGCAGGGATACAATGTTGTCGTCCCGCATTTCCTTCAGCAATGATATTTCTCGTATGGCTGTTGAAGGTACACCTTCATCCTCAGCTTCCAATCGGATCTTCTTCAGTGCAACTACTCGATTTCCATTCGTGCTATCGAGCGCTTTATATACAACGCCATACGTGCCTTTGAAGAAGCCAAATAGCGATTAGTTCAATTGTAAAGTGAAAGAGACTGACGTGTAAAATATATTTTACCTTCTCCTATCTTCTCAAGCTTCTGAAAGTCTGAAAGGTCCACCATGATCAACGAAAAGGAGCTTCGTTTTAGTTTGTCGAGAAAGCGCTTCTACCGAAAATTCAGTGTTTTCTTTTTCGACGAGCCCCTTGTTTGTTGTCGTGTCATTAGCGTTGTAGGTTCCCATGACACTGAGCCGTCCGTTGTTCCCAACAGCTCAATTGATCATCTCCCACGTAATTGAGCGTATCGAACGTGTCATAGATGAGGGAATGGCTCGAGAAACAAAAATCATCGTCACAAGAGTCTAAATTTTGCATATTCTGGGGGTTATAGCGGTTGTGTGCTGATTCTCTATGCAATTTTGTTCATGACACATCATGGTAGTTATTGATACGAACTGGCATGAGATTGGCCAACTTGCCATTTCATCGGGAAAGGCGTCTGTGGGTGTGATTTTATATCTCGGCTATGGGTACTTTTTTTATCTACGAAAAGTACTAAGCCTCGAGACATCAAAGGTAGATAGATGGATATGAATTTTACTGCATGTCTCTTTTAAGTAACACAGAGGTCTTTCTCTAGACTGTCTCTAGCTTGTGTGTCAGAGTTTTCCTCCCGTGTTTGATCTTGACGGGGTTAGGTTCTGTAGTATCGCTCGAGACTGTTACTAGGTACTGGCCAATCATTGTTTTTCAATTGATATTCATTCCGTTAGGCGTGCTTTTTGGATACATTGGAGTCTGGCTATTTAGATTTCCTTCGTATATTGTTCCGGGGATAGCATTCAATAATGCCATTAGTCTGCCACTCATTTTGGTGAAGACCCTCGGTGACGTGAGTAATGGCAGTGGTGTTGTTTTCTTTAACGTTATGATCAGGTACTCATGCAAATTTAAGTTTAGACGGGCGCTTTCGATCCCTTTCTCAGTCCAGATGAATCTGTCAAGAAAATAGTGAAAAGAGCTACTAGTTACGTTCTAACCGCGGCCATTGTCCATAATGTCTTTCGCTTCTCCTTAGGTCCTCGGTTGTTACACAAAAGAAATGCCTCGAGACAAGACGACGAATTAACGCCGGTAAGCAGTCACGACGATAGTGACAGTCTCAGTGTCTCGGGCGGTGACAGAGAAGAAGAATCATTACTTTTAAATGTTATTCGACATCACAAACACTTTCACTTTCTGGATGAGCCTCAGTTGATTCAATTTGGCCACGGTGTCAAGGATTTCTTTAACCCCCCACTTGTCGCAGCCATCACAACTCTAGTCGTTGCATTTATACCACCTTTGAGAAACTTTGTTTTTGGAGATGGCATCTTCGCTTCTGTCGTTACTCAGTCGCTTTCCAATCTTGGAGATCTTTTTGCAGTCTTACAGTTATTTGTACTAGGCCCCAAGTTGGCGGTTCACTCAAGGGAGCCTATTAATAAGAGCGCTTTTCTATATGTTATTTTGAACCGCATGTTTATTATTCCCTTTTGTGCCGGGATGCTAGTCTACAAACTCAAGACATGGAAGAAGAACATATGGTCCGATGACCCAGTTCTCAACTTCATGCTCACGGTCATTAGCAGCGGACCACCAGCCTCAAGCATAGCAGCAAGTAAGTACAACTCTAAAGTTTTTCGGGCTTAGTTTTCAAACCTCTAATCTCACCATTATAGTTGCTCAAGTATCGGGGTGCACGAACGAGGAAATGGGCAATTTGGTAAGACTGCTCCTGGTCTGCAACCTGTCTGCCCCACTTATTACCCCGGCCATATCTTTCGCATTTATGATTGTCCGATATCTCCAAGCTGGCGATGCTATCTGAGAGAGAAACGAACGCTATAACGTAATGTGTATAACTTGTACTGATTCTATTTATATATTAAGATCTTGCATATGTATGATATGCAGTTTTCGGCTGTGCGCGCGGCTCAAAAAAGCGCCGCGCTCCCCTGATTGGGAAACGCGTAAACAATGGTAAAGACTAAATTATGAGTGCGGCGCGCAAACAAAGCTGGAAAAGGGGTTTCTATTATCGCCGGTTTCAGACATGAAAAAACAAGTAACGAAAAGTTCTTAATAAGATAGACATTTTCTGTGCTGTGCAATCAATGGGCATTTGTTAAGCTGCTCAACTCTCTAAATTCAGATTTACATTGCGCAAATGGGCTTCTTCGATCGAGATGATTACCCGAGATACAGGTTCTCACAAGTGGTGAGTTACAGCGATGCGCTGATTCTGTCTTGAAAATTAGCTGACTTCAATTTTGTCCAGAACCTTGACGAGTTCAAGAAGACAACGTTTCCGTACGTTACTGGTTATCTTCTGACATGGGGGTTCATACTTGCAAAGACTTTTATGATCGCAATGGATGCCTACACATGCGTTTGCCTTCTAGCTATGAATAAATGGACGTCGGATATTCAACCTCGAGTGTCATTTGAAGTATGTCGATGGCTGTTTACGGGGTGTATTCTTTTCTCATTCATCATCCTTTTCGTTAGAAGTGGCTGGGCACTTCGAATTATTCGCAAAGATAACATTGCTCTCGCCTATACCAATGTCTATGCCCAAAATTACTACACAATGCGTGGGTATCGATACTATTGTCTATTTTCAGCTGTTGCAAAGCCCGAGGCAGCTCTTGATAGAATGGCTTTCTTTGTCTTCTTTACTCTGCAAGATTCTCTTGGATTGATCGCTGCTGATGGGCCGCGTCAAGCCATAAATGCTATATCCCTATCGTCTCTTGTGGCTCTCAATTCGTCCTTTTTGCAAAGTCTTGCCAACATTCGGCATCAGTCCAGAGCTGTAGCGCTCGCTTTCGTCTTTATGACTCTCAGTCTCCTTATTTGGGGAGTCTTCATGATACTTTTAATCGTTGCTGTACTCGCTTGGCTGCCTATAAGGATTAAAATAAAAAAAGGTCTCGGGGAGTATTGTTGTTACAAAGTGGATAAGCGGATAAAGTATAAGCTTGAAAAGAACAAGAAAAGGTTCTTGCAAGTTTTAGCTGAGGAAAATGCAAGACCTGAGCTTCAGCCGACTGTACCCTATATCCCACAAACTGCACCATCTCTTTCAGCCCTCAGCGCTTACGATGATAAGAAAGGATTTGGAATCTCAGTTACTGAATTATCGACGATTGCAACCGAAGAGCGTCTAAATCGCCCCTTCTCTCCAGCAGAAACTTTGCAGTCGTGGTCTACGTTTTCAGCCACCACTCAACCTCCTCCTTACAGCCGTATTCAGACACCACCCATAGCAAAGGAAAAAGCCGGCACTGATTACAACCGCGACCGTTTTATGACTGATAGGAGGGCAATTCTAGCTGATCTTCGTCCACCCGAATTATCGGAATTTAGCCGACCGCCAGTGTCACGCACCGTGAGTAATACCTCAGCTGAGAGTTGTGGTAGCAGTAGCTACCCTTTAAAATCTATGAGTAGCAGAAGCAGCCCATATCAATTTCAGCATAATGGCAATTATTCTCGCGGAGGGTCCCCTCCTGGCTCGCAAGCCAATCTTCTTCCCCATGATAATGAGCGATTTTACCGATGAAGGAATCAGTTGGCTCTAGTGTTATTCGTTTGCTCATAGGTGTGGATCCGGATTGAAGTTGCTGGAATATATGTCGAGAAGTAGACCCACCTAAGTTCTTTTTCTCATTCTTTTTCTTTTTTTCTTCCTCTCTTTTTCCATATTTGAAGGACATTGACTAATCTTTTGTTATGATACCATGCATTGTTTTGTTTTCCCTGCACGATATGTTCTTTACGAAATTTTATAATACGGTGTTGTTGTTTGCTCAAGACTTGGAGGAGTTTCTTGCCATTGTAACTGTCGTAAATATGTGCGCCAAATCTGACAAAGGTGGATTACTATTAATGCAGAAAGCTCATTAAGCAATCCACAGTGCATTGTGGTCTATAGGCTCCCCTGTAAATAAAATGCTAAAACTGTCACCAGATTTGCAGACTAAAATACATATATACAACGGAAAATAAAAAAATCGAGCATTCCCGCTTGGAAGGGCATTAATTACTGTATTTGATGAAGTCGCTATTACTTTACAGCTGTCCAAATTGACAGAGCTGAAATCTACGACAATTTGGAGAGGGATAACGGAACAAAACACGATCTGCAAATTGTCGGAGAAGAACATGCAAACTCAACAATTCTTACCAGAAACGAGTCAATAACCGTCATTAATAATGAACAAAGCACTCCTCCGTGTCGACAAAACGCGTATGCTGATTAAATATTGACGCGTTTTAATTAGCAGATCTCGACTTCACGTGACTGAACTTTGTTCGATTGTACTTATCCCAAAGGGGAAGAGAGCTGGCAAAATCACCTTCCTCGGTTCACCTGAGTATCCTTCCAAACTACCTTTCCTCTACACGATTACCAACCATGCGGCCAATTGTCCAGCCGTTACTTCTATCTCGACTGGTGTCGAAGACAGTAGCATCACGACAGCAACAACTGCATCAAAGCGGTGTTCTTAGGCAAGGCATCAACTTGATCAACTCAACTAGATTCACTAAAAACTTACCGCGAGTCTTTTCTTTGACGAGGCTCAACACTACGGCAAGCTTTAATGGGGCTAACACGCCAGGGGCTGGTGGTAATGCTAATGCACCTTCTCAACCTTACCGGGGCCCACAGATCAGGCGACGAGAACTTCCAAGTTTTGTGAAGAACTTGGATCAACTGAGCCGCAAAGGCACCGCTATAGTATCGAAAAAGATCGTTGCCTACTGGCTACTAGCAAGTGCGGGGCTTGTGTTTGGTATTGTTGTCCTTGGCGGATTGACTAGATTGACCGAATCGGGGCTCAGTATCACAGAATGGAAGCCGATTACAGGAGCGCTCCCGCCCCGAACTGAAGCAGACTGGCAAGCTGAGTTTGATAAATACAGGTTATCACCTGAATATGAGATTCTTAACTCTCATATGAACCTTGATGACTTCAAGTTCATCTACTACATGGAATGGGGACACCGACTGTGGGGCCGATTGATTGGACTTACATTTGTACTGCCAGCTGCCTACTTTATGATGACTCGCAAAACTAACCCGCGCACTTCAAGGCTTCTTATTTTGACTGCGGGGCTCATTGGGCTCCAAGGATTCATTGGGTGGTGGATGGTCAAAAGTGGACTCGATAAAGATAACTTTCAGGCTCCAGGATCTCATCCCCGTGTCTCACAGTATCGACTTACAACCCACTTAGCAGCTGCCTTTATTGTATACAGTCAGATGGTGTGGCTGGGGCTAGAGATTCTTCGTGAGAATCGATGGGTCAAGAATCCTGGGGAATCGGTTCAGGCATTTAAACAGCTAGCTAATCCAGCCTTGAAACCATTTAAGCGATATACAGCAGCTCTTTTGGGACTTGTGTTCTTCACTGCCATGACCGGAGCGTTTGTTGCTGGACTTGACGCTGGACTCATCTATAATGAGTTTCCATACATGGGTGAGGGAATCATTCCTCCGAAAAAAGAACTTCTTGACCCTCATTACTCGCGGGATCCTCAACAAAAGGATCTTGTTTGGCGCAATCTTCTTGAGAATCCAACAACTGTGCAATTCATTCATAGAGTAGCGGCCACCACCACTTTTGTATCCGTTACCGGTTTACATGTCTACTCCAATATCCTCAAGCGGCGTGGGGTTTTACCACGTGCTGCTTGGCGTGCAGGCGCCGCTGTCATGGGTATCGCAACTGTTCAAGTTGTTTTGGGAATCTCTGCATTGATATACTTGGTGCCGACTCCTGTAGCAGCTGCTCACCAAGCTGGTAGTCTCGCCCTTCTTACTTCCGTTCTCGTGCTTGCAGCTCGACTAAGGAACCCTCGACTATTTATCAAGCTCGTAGTAGAACAGGCAGCCAAGCAACAGAAACAACGCGCAGCCACAGGAGCCGCAGCCGCCGTTTCGATCAGCCGGTAACCTTTACCTTATTGTGCTTTTTTTTTTGTTCAAGTAATGATTATTTTCATTTTGTATATAGCTGGATACATCCATTATCTCTTCTACCATATTCGCTTAGCTACCATTTTGAAACGATGGACCTTCTTCAAAGCTTCATCGACGACTACTCCGCCTGGCGTTTCTGCACGTTGGTGTTGTGGAGAAGACTCGGTTTGTTGCTGTATGTTTTCAGCCACCGTGGCATCACTCTGGTTGATGAGCTGCCGCATATCATCTGTGATGTCAATGATACCATACCCGCGGGGCTTTCCAGGAACTCGCTCGTCAGAAATTGAACTCGCAGACGCTTTTACCGGTCCGGTAATGCCTAGTCCGTCCAAATTAGATTTCGGAGGAATCGCCAGCCCTTTATTACGGCGGTACCGTGGATCTTGGTATTCCTGTTCCCCTAATTTGCTCATTGAATATTTGAGAAGAAGGATGCCCAAGATTAACTTGATCAAGAGCAGTATAGTGTAGCTAGTGAGACAGGTTCCAAAGAAAACAAGGGATTTCCAACCAATAAGATTACCCAAGAAATAGTTGCTAGATAAATCATTACTCTGTATTGACGAAATATTGATGGCAGCACCAACAGTGGCTGGAGGTGTCACTTGGCTTGGATCAAGCACCACTCCAGAATAGACCTGCTGCTGCTTGCCAAACAAGAGTACCTTGTATGCATTAAAACATGTACGAATAAAGACACACGCCAAAGGAAGGATGGGTAAGCCGACTCGTTTGGTGACAATAAAGTCAGAAAAGGCATGGGCAGAGTAGTCATAACAGAGGACATTAAGGTAGCGAACGTAAATCTTTGGACGGATATTGTTGAATTTGGTTACATAAGCATGTTTAAGCCAGTCGACACAAACTTCGCTTGTCAAGACAATAAGAGAAGGGCCAAAAACGGCCGACATCCACTGAGCAACTGCCCATATCCACCAATCATTGGAGGAGGCAGAATTGACAAGGGCATCTTGCAAACTAGTCAGCTCGGCTAGATTACGTACACCGATTATCACTAGCATGAGCCAAAGTTGGAACCGCTCCGTAATATCGGCACATGTCAGTTGGAACAAGGATTCTCGATCAAAGCGCTTGAACACAGCAGCCTTGATCTCGCCAAACTGATTGCTCAAAAGAAGCGCGAGTAACGCGTTTGAATAAGAGTTAGCAGCCACATTCAAGGTAATGACCATGTAGAAAAGAAGCACAGAATGTATGCTATTGTAGATGATTGCGGAGCAAAAAAGCACAAGAATCTTAACTCTCTCAATGTAGGACAAGGACATTTTCTGTAATGATGACTTTGACAACAGGCTTTCAAAAACATCTTGGCCAAGAGCAGACAAGAGCTTGTCTCCAATCTCAAGAACATTGTAAAGGACGTATAGCTTGATAGCGGCTTGGCCCCGAATAACATGGTAAATTCTACTTGTGTCAAGAGAAAAAAGCCATACAAGCGTACAAATAACGACAGCACCCTTGATAAGATCCGCGTAATGGTCTGCCTGAATATGCTGCTTATGCTGAGGCGGTACAGCACGACGACCTCCTCCACCACCACCACCGCTGCTGCTCGCTACAAGGTTTAGTAGCAGCACTTTTAGAGCCAGAGCAATGCGAATGGGGAGAATAGCAAAGATGGACATAAACGCATTCAAGCAGGCAAAAAAACCAAACATGAGAGTCTTCTCCAAGTACACGGGCACCTTGACAAAGTTGGCTACCTGTTCAATCTCAGCTCCAATGCTATCGCTTGTGTTTGATATCTCAAGTTCCATGAGAAAATATGACCACAGGCTCATAGTCGTAGCAGCAGGAGCATTTCCCATTGCCCCCTTCTCCTTATGGCTCAAACTTGATCGTTGTCCTCCGCCGCCTTTCTTTTCCCAGACTGGCTCTGACCTGCGCCGAGTTGGAGTAGATTCTGATCTAGTACTGCTAAATGCCGGTATGTTCTCCAACTGCGGAGAAGAGACCGGCAGTGTCATCCTCCGAGCGGGTTTCTCTGCATTTTGCTGCCCGATATCCATATTTAAATCATGTTTGTCGAGTGGGTGTTGGTTATGATGGAGCTTGGGATGTCTACGATAACACTATATAGGGAGGATGGG